>SJYA01001556.1:2231493-2450102 GCA_006410615.1 Neotragus moschatus | reverse complement strand
TATATTATAAGTAGATAATTTTTATTGGCTTTCCTTAAATACTAAAATGATTTTATTTACATGTATACACATACAGACACATAGGTTAATCTTAGAAAAAAGCTTCAATAAATTTCAAAAATTGAAAATTACTCAGTCTATATTTTCAGTAAATATGAGTAAATTTACATAATAGCAATGAAAGTAAAAATAAATATATTAGTAAAGAAAACAATGACTCTATATGAAAAGAAATAGTACATTGTCTCAAACCAACTGTTAATGAAATTGAAAATGAAAACTAAATAAAAAATGTTTAAATATATGGGATTTTTCTTTTGCTCATCTTTGAAACACAGTAATGCCATATACATTTTAAACAAAAGATTCAGCATAACTAATTGAAGAATTTAATGAGAAAATGAGAAAACCCAATAAAAAATTGCAATACAAAGTGGAAAAAATAAATGACAATTCAGTATAATTTTAGCTTTGAAAAGGCATAGATTGGTAAAAACAGTAAATAATAAAATCAAGAAAAATTTAATCAAGTCCAAAGAAGAAATAAAATAATTATAAATGGTAAAGCAGATATAGCAACATATTCTTACTTAAAATTTAATGATAGTGGTTTTCTTTTGAAAACTTGATAATAGTTTTTTTAATATTAACTAATTAATTCAAGAAGAAATAGAGTAATCTAAGTGTATGTATGCAATAACTATGGCATTATTAAACCAATCTGCTAAATCACCATATCTAAAATGACATAATGCAAATCCTTCATATTTTCAAAGTCAAATCATTTTCATGTCAAATAATCTACTCCAACATAAATAAGAAGGTGAGATACTTAGCAATTAATTTTATAATTATATATTGTAAATAATAATGTACTTGATAAGGAATATAATTCAATATAATATAATACATAATATTATAATTGATAATATAACATAATAAATAACATTAGAAATGTATCTCACATATGAACATTCAGGCAAATACCACTAGAGAAAAAAGACACTAATAACATTATCAAACAATATAATAAATAGCAGTTTACCAAAACCAAATAAGGTTTATTATAGGAAAGTTACAAAGCCAATTGATATAATTAACTGCAGCAATAGTCAATAAAACTCATTAATGAAATGATCAATAAGATCCATTTTGATAGCAGATGAAATATAAGTAAGTGCAATGTAACTTTTATTCACTCCAAAATATTTTATAAATAAGAAATTCTATTCATTTTACAACTAGCACCTAATGCTTCCCACAGAGAAGGCAATGGCACCCCACTCCAGTACTCTTGCCTAGAAAATCCCATGGATGGAAGAGCCTGGTAGGCTGCAGTCCATGAGGTCACTAAGAGTCAGACACGACTGAGCGACTTCCCTTTCACTTTTCACTTTCATGAATTGGAGAAGGAAATGGCGACCCACTCCAGTGTTCTTGCCTGGAGAATTCTAGGGTTGGGGGAGCCTGGTAGGGTGCCGTTTATGCATTTGCACAGAGTCAAACACGACTGAAATGACTTAGTAGCAGCAGCAGCAGTGCTTCCCAGGTGTCTTAAGGAGTAAAAAATCTGCCTGTTAACGCAGGAGACCAGTCAGGAGACTCCATTTCAGTTCAGTTCCAGCATAGAGAAGATCCTCTGTAGAAGGAAACTCACTCCAGTATTCTTACCTGGAAAATCCTATGGAGAGAGGAGCCTGGCAGTCTACAGACGATGGGATCACAAGAAGGTGGACATGACTGAGCACACAAACACACACAATTGGCAGAACCTGAAAATGTATCACAATTTATGACATAATTAACATATAACAGTATATTTAAGATAAGCATTTATCTATTGCTTAAAATGTGAAGATTGTATCAAGATAATAAAATATTCTAATGAACATTTTAATTACATTATTTTTTTTACAACATTATTTAAACATGTAACAAGTTGACAAGTACTTATCCATTCTTCTGACAATTTTAGAAAGGCAAAATCCAAGTAAATCAAATACAAAATAATAAAATGTAAAAATTACTATCAGTTTCATGTGAAAGACAATATTAATCAATGAACTAAAGTGTTTTCTTTATACCTACGGCAACAGAGACTACTGACAAAGGTTCCTAAAAATTCAGCATTTCTTTACAAATACATGCCAAAATTGTTTGAATAGTTCATTATTGTCCTGTACCTTTTGTAAGACAAAAATAGTTTTAAATCATCATTGATGTAGTATATCTGTAGTATATCTCTGATAATTAAAATAGCACATTGGTCCATCACAAAACGTCCTTTTCATGTGCTGACAAATCCACGTGCACTTTTTAAAATGATTTCACTGTACCATTACCACTGAAAATAGACTTTTAATTTCAAAATATTACTGAAAGCATCTTTGTATTGTTATTTAAATAGTTTAGATAAATCTAGGGATTCAAAGGTCTATTGCTGCCATTCTCTGATTAAGATGTGTCAACAGAAAAAACACACAACCAAAAAGTTACGAGCTATGTTTTATTCCAGGATCTGATTGAGGACTATAGCCTCAGAGATAGCCTCTTGGACAGCTCTGAGGTACTGTTCTGAAGAGGTAAGGGAGGAGTTCGTATATATAGAAGTTTTTGCTGGAAAAATAAACCAACTAACCAACCAAACAGGCAGGTAGTCAAACATCAAAAGATTACTGCTTATCAAACACACAAAAACATGTCTAGGTAATGATTTTAGTACTTTTCTGAGTAGGGGAAGAGGCAAGAGTCCTTCAAGGCTTCTTGAAATTATCTCTTTGATATGCATTTTAACTATCTAAAGCCAGTGTCCTGTTTTTCTTCATCTTGAACTCCCTTCAGGGTACAATGTTGGGGACAGCTGCAGTGGTTGATGGATTGATGGCAGAGAGATATTTTGCTTACCGAAATTACATACAGCATTCTTAGTAGCTGCTGCTACTAAGTCACTGTCCACAGATGTCTAGCCAAAAACATCTGTATATCTGCATATTAAAAGTGACATATTAGAAATTAATCAGCTATATTTTGATGTTCACCTGTACCACTGTGCTCAACATCCATAACTAGTATTGACAGTCTATCTGGAAGCACAAGTAGATCAACTGAAAGTGTTATACCTAACAGGATCCAGGAAAACAAAACCACATCATGATGCCTGAATTATTTGGCCTAAGTCTTATTTTCTTTACCTCTCTAAGATAAAAGATAAACTCCCAGTCACTTAATGACTTCTGTCCCATAGCAAATTAAGTCATTTGTTTCAATTGATTTCAATTTACATTGCAGGATGCCACAAAAGAATGCTGCATATTATTTACTAATCCACAACTTTAAATTTCTTGGAATGAGATAGACTAAGAAGCTGTATGGGGATTTACTCTCATTGTCTTGGAAAGAATCGAATCCTTTTCATAAATTGGAACAAATAGTGATCACCAAGTAATGTAGTTCAAAATTGTTAGGACCCTGTTATATGACTCTAGAGTACAGTATATTTTTAAACATTGAGTCTGCAGTCTTAATATTTTGTGAATATTTTATTTCATAAGTTGTAAGTTATGAGCTTTTATAACCTATGAAAAGAACTTAGAGATACATAATATTGAATGGTTGTTCATTAAAAAATGCATATTGGTGAATTCATCAGCAAAGTAAAAAAGAAAATAAGAGAAAATCTCAAGATTGGCAATTGGGAATATGAATTATGGTCCTATGACTCCTATTTATTAACTTGGTTTCCTTAGGCTAGTCACTGTGTTTCTTTATCTGTCATAAGAAGTCTGGACTGAAAAACCTCTAAAGACCCCCAAGTTCTCAAATCCTTTTTATTTTTAAACCATGATATTAATTCCACTATTTGTTAATTCCATCTTTTTTACACTTATTTTACACTTATTCTAGGCTACTAAACCTGAGTGTTTTAGTAGCCTAGAATAGGCTTATTACAAGTAATAACATTCCATCCAGCAAACTTTCTCTAATCATCCAAACAAAAGTAAAGCTGCCTTTCTTTAAATACCTATAGCTTGCATATACTAATTTTATAGCATTTATTTTGACCTCTTTGGCCCTCTAATTAATTCTCTTGTCTTGGTTCCACATGATAACTTTTTGATAACTCCCCTGCTCTGCATTACCCCTACCCCAAGGGCCTTCCAGGGCCACACACACACACACACACAAGGAGGGCAGCGTAAAAGCTCAGTTAAAAGTGCACTGGACTAGGGAACTGGATTGTTTGCCCAAACTTGAATCTTATCTTGCATATAAATCTTTCTCTTAACTTACTTGATTATTTAGCCTTAGCAATTCTACAGATATTTCCTAGAAATCTCAGTCCTGAATAAATCAATGTTGATTTTTGAACTTGCTTATGAAACTATCCTCTCAGTTTCAAATGTACTATCTACTATCCCAACTAATAACCACATCTTTTTTTGTGGACCAAATTCTTCTGTTTCTGTCATTTGCCTTTATCAGAAACTTGGAGCAAAACTTTTTTGGTTTCCAGGTAAGATTTTTCCTACTTCGAAAAAGTTCTTTAACCATTTGAAAGAAAAAAAAAAAAAATACTGTGGGAAGATTACCTGTTTCTTTCAAGTCACTCTATGGTACTCTTATCAGATCATTGATCATGCTGCATTTAAATTGTATGTCAGCTTTTACTACACACTAGAGTATGAATTTCTGAGGGCAGGGATTTTTGTCTGTTATCTCTGTATACTCAGTACTTAACATAAAACCTACCAGAGGCCCCCACAAAGCCCAAGCTATCTGAATAAACAAGCTCTATGCCAGGGCCTGAATACACATGAGAACTATAAATTATCTTTGATGCCTGAGGAAAAACTTACAACCTATATATAAGGCAATGCGTTGTATAAATGTGACAGTAGAAAAATTACTGGATGACTCATAGATCTTTTCTTTGAGGAAATTAAAACCTTCTTGCTAAGACAAACTTAAATACTCAGTAAAGAAGTGATAGAAACTGGGCATGTCAACAAGAGCTAACTAAATGAATTTCTATCCATCTTGCAATGTTCCAGAGTGTTTAAAAATGTGAAAATGGATGTCTAGAGAAAATAAACACTATAAATTAGTATTATTCTTAGTGAAAATGTAAAAAATCATAGGTCAAACATGAAAAGAAAATTAGTGGCATTTTTCTGACTGAATGTTGATGTCAACATAAATTATAATTTTTACTAAGTTCATGAAGTGTAAATTAAAATTCTGTCCTACACAGAATTACATACTTTTTCTGTATAAATGCTAGTGATAATTTGTTTTATTGCTCCTGATTTATCATCTTCAAAATCAGATATATATTTCATCCACTGAGAACTATATTTTCCAAAGATAATTCCTTTTGGGATAGATATGTATTCATATATACATATAAATATATATATCATGGTCATACTATGTCTATATCTATAATTATATAGATATTTTTTTCTAATCTCTATTATGTGAAAACATTAAAGAGGGAATTTTCAGTCAAAAATGTGAGTTACTTATCATATTTGAAATGAATTATGTTTTATTTTTCAAAACTAATTCTACCAGTAATGTCACCTATTTCTGCATTCTATAGAATAATATCTAATTTATTCTTTTCTAAATTATTGATCTTAATTGATGAAGAGATAAATAGCTCATTTCCATGTTTACTAACAATAATTGTGTTTTACAAGGTGTACTGCACTAAAAAAGCCTGAAACATTGATANTATTTTTCAAAACTAATTCTACCAGTAATGTCACCTATTTCTGCATTCTATAGAATAATATCTAATTTATTCTTTTCTAAATTATTGATCTTAATTGATGAAGAGATAAATAGCTCATTTCCATGTTTACTAACAATAATTGTGTTTTACAAGGTGTACTGCACTAAAAAAGCCTGAAACATTGATATTTCTAAGATAACTGTTTATTATTTTGGAATATATAAATATTTTCCAAGAATAGCACAGTTTAAAAAAAATTCAAGAAACATTAATTTTCCCTTTCCATTTTAGTATTCTAATCTCAATATTAGAGTTTAGAGCCATCTTCCAAAAGCAAGATCCTTGAATTTATTTTGTCCACTTGAAATTGTATATTTCATGGGCATAAAAACACTAATGGCTATATGAGTAAGGCAAAAGCTTCCTTAATAGATTTGATGTTATTATTATCAATGATAACATTCATTGACGTTTTCAATTCGCTGGATACTGTGCTGATTTTTTAAAATCTTATTTTCACAGAAGAATGTCAGAAAGATTATGTAACTTGGTCAGCATATTATGTTCAGCATACTAAGTCCCAAGCTATGGTTTTTCCAGCAGTCATGCATGGATGTGAGAGTTGAACTATAAAGGAATCTGAGTGCCGAAGACTTGATGCTTTTGAACTATGGTGTTGGAGAAGACTCTTGAGTGTCCCTTGGACTGCAAGGAGATCCAACCAGTCCATCCTAAAGGAAATCAGTCCTGAATATTCATTGAAAGGACTGATGCTGAAGCTGAAACTCCAATACTTTGGCCACCTGATGCAAAGAACTGACTCCTTGGAAAAGACCCCGACGCTTGGAAAGATTGAAGACAGGAGAAGAAGGGGACAACAGAGGATGAGGTGGTTGAATGGCATCACCAACTCGATGGACATGAGTTTGAGCAAGCTTCAGGAGTAGGTGATGGACAGGTAAGCCTGGTTTGCTGCAGTCCATGGGGTCACAAAGAGTCGGACATGACTGAATGGCTGAACTGAACTGGTCAGCAAAGCACACCAAAGACAAGTGCTGCAGTCGATGGGGTTGCAGAGTCATACACGACTCTGCAGCTTAACAACAACAGTGGTTCATAGTCTACTCCAAGAAACTCTATTCTCCTTAAGCCACGTTGAAATTTATATCTCATTCCCTGGTAGCCCAGCTGATAAAGAATCTGCCTCCAATGCAGGAGACCCCGATTTGATCTCTGGGTTGGGAAAATCCCCTGGAGAAGGGAACAGCTTCCTACTCCAATATTCTGGCCTGGAACACTCCGTGGACTGTATAATCCATAGGGTCACAAAGTGTTGGANATGGTTTTTCCAGCAGTCATGCATGGATGTGAGAGTTGAACTATAAAGGAATCTGAGTGCCGAAGACTTGATGCTTTTGAACTATGGTGTTGGAGAAGACTCTTGAGTGTCCCTTGGACTGCAAGGAGATCCAACCAGTCCATCCTAAAGGAAATCAGTCCTGAATATTCATTGAAAGGACTGATGCTGAAGCTGAAACTCCAATACTTTGGCCACCTGATGCAAAGAACTGACTCCTTGGAAAAGACCCCGACGCTTGGAAAGATTGAAGACAGGAGAAGAAGGGGACAACAGAGGATGAGGTGGTTGAATGGCATCACCAACTCGATGGACATGAGTTTGAGCAAGCTTCAGGAGTAGGTGATGGACAGGTAAGCCTGGTTTGCTGCAGTCCATGGGGTCACAAAGAGTCGGACATGACTGAATGGCTGAACTGAACTGGTCAGCAAAGCACACCAAAGACAAGTGCTGCAGTCGATGGGGTTGCAGAGTCATACACGACTCTGCAGCTTAACAACAACAGTGGTTCATAGTCTACTCCAAGAAACTCTATTCTCCTTAAGCCACGTTGAAATTTATATCTCATTCCTTGGTAGCCCAGCTGATAAAGAATCTGCCTGCAATGCAGGAGACCCCGATTTGATCTCTGGGTTGGGAAAATCCCCTGGAGAAGGGAACAGCTTCCTACTCCAATATTCTGGCCTGGAACACTCCGTGGACTGTATAATCCATAGGGTCACAAAGTGTTGGATGCAACTGAGCAACTTTCACTTTACAGTATGCTGAATGGGACATGACAGTGTTTTGCAGAACAGTAAGCATATCAGTGGCACTATAACACCTGCAAAGACTATTTTGAGACCAAATATTGGAGTAATGAGAATTTAGAAAGCACATGAAAGTCTATATATGATCCTGTACTGGAACAGTTAACAACTGCTAGGAAAATCACTTGGATGAGAGGAAATCAATAGAGAAATAAAGCAATCTTCTTAATTCAGTTAGAATTCTCACAGAGAATGTATTTTTAAGGATGTTAAAATCCAAAGTTATATTAGATTTTGCTCCAATATCTACTTATATAATACCCCAAATAATTTATTTTTCTTAGTTTACTATATAGACGATGAGATGATGGAGCTCAAACTGAAGGCATGTCCTTCCCATGTGAGTTAGGAATAAAACAGGCTCAGAGCAGCTAACAGTGGCAATGCAGGAAGAAGGAAATTATGATCTTATAGTTAGAAGGGCAGACTTTCATTCTCAATTTGGGGGCAACTCTGTACATTTCAGTTCTTTCACAGGAGATATTATTTACTATTTCTTATAAGAGAGATATGATTTATTTAAAAAGCAAAGGACTATATATTGATACATGCATGCATGCTCGGTCTCTTCAGCTGTATTTGACTCTGCGTGGCATGGGCATAGCTCACAGGCTCCTCTGTCCGTGAGATTATCCTGGCAAGAATACTGATGTGAGTTGCCATGCCCTCGTCTAGGGGATCTTCCCCACCCAGGAATGGAACCCTTGTTTCCTCCCTCTTCTGTATCACGGCTGGGATTCTTTGCCAGCTGAACCACCTGGGGAAGACCCATGTATGGAACCATTTGTTTGAAATGTCATGCTATGCAATACATGGCCACTGGGTAGGGGAGTAGAGGTTCTGCGACAAAGGGACATGAAAGGAATCTTGACACTCAAAATCTCCCCAGAAAAGTTTGCAGGCGAGGTCACTGAAGACCAGGTTTAATAAACTATATTTAGATGATTGTTTCATGAAGTGAATTATAAGCCTTTTTTTAAAAAAGTAAAGTGACTGATTATGAGGTGGGTTTTGAATTTAAAAAAAGGAGGATTTCTTAAGGCAAGTTTTAACTGAATCACTCTGAAGCCTGATGAAAAAATCTTCTTGTCTGAGATAGAACATATCTCTTTTGTGTGCAGGATGTGATGAAAAAAAAAAGAATGGTTTCTGCAATCAAACAGATGCTAAATTTTACTAATCACTTATTTGTTGTGTTCTACTTAATATTGATATGTGTGATTCAATATCTTCTTTGTAAAACAGTGGGAATTACAGTTTTTATTCCAGTGTATTGGAGGAAGGACTGATTGAAATAATACACACAAAATACATCCGAACCTCAGTTAAGTTCAGTCGCTCAGTCATGTCCGACTCTTTGTGATACCAAACTCATGTCCATCGGGTCGGTAATGCCATCCAACCATCTCATCCTCTGTCATCTCCTTCTCCTCCTACCTTCAATCTCTCTCAGCATCAGGGTGTTTTCCAAGGAGTCAGTTCTTCATATCAGGTGGCCGAAGTACTAGAGTTTCAGCTTCAGCATCAGTCCTTCCAATGAATATTCAGGACTGATTTCCTTTAGGATGGACTGGTTGGATTTCCTTGCAGTCCAAGGGTCTTAACATCTCAAGAGTCTTCTCCAACGCCACAGTTCAACAGCATCAATTCTTTGGTTCTCAGTTTTCTTTATAGTCCAGCTCTGACATCCATACATGACTATTGGAGAAGCCATAGCTTTGACTAGACGGACCTTTGTTGGCAAAGTAATGTCTCTACTTTTTAATATACTGTATAAGTTGGTCACAGCTTTTCTTCCAAGGAGTATGTGTCTTTTAATTTCATCACTGCAGTCACCATCCGCAGTGATTTTGGAGCCCAAGAAAATAAAAAGTCTGTCATGGTTTCCATTGTTTCTCCATCTAGTTGCCACGAAGTGATGGGAGTTAATGCCATGATCTTAGTTTTCTGAATGTTGTGTTTAATCCAACTTTTTCACTCTCCTCTTTCATTTTCATCAAGAGGCTCTTTAGTTCTTCTTCACTTTCTCCCATAACGGTGATGTCATCTACCTATCTGAGATTATAGGTATTTCTCCCGGCAAATTTTATTCTAGCTTGTGCTTCTTCCAGCTTGGATTTCACATGATCTTCTCTGCATATAAGTTAAATAAGCAAGGTGACATGTCCAGTTCTAACTGCTGCTTCTTGACCTGCATACAGACTTCTCAGGAGGCAGGTCAGGTGGTCTGGTATTCCCATCTCTTTCAGAATTTTCCACAGTTTTGTGTGATCTCCACAGTTAAAGGCTTTGGGATGGTCAATAGAGCAGAAGTAGATATTTTTCTGGGGTTCTCTTGCTTTTTCGATGATCCAACCAATGTTGACAATTTGATCTCTGATTCCTCTGCCTTTTCTATATCCAGTTTGAACATCTGGATGTTTTCAGCTCACATACAGTTGAATCCTGACTTGGAGAATTTGAGCATTACTTTGTAGCGTGTAAGATGAGAGCAACTGTGCAATAGTTTCAGCATTCTTAAGCACTGTCTTTGGGATTGGAATGAAAACTGGCCTTTTCCAGTCCTGTGGTCATGACTGAGTTTTCAGTATTTGCCGGTATATTGAGTGTAGCATCACAGCATCATCTTTTAGAATTTGAAATAGCTCAATTGGAATTCCATCACCTCCACTAGCTTTGTTCATAGTGATGCTTTCTGAGGCCCACTTCACATTCCAGGATGTCTGGCTCTAGGTGAATGATCACACCATCTTGGTTATCTGGGTCATGAAGAGCTTTTTTTGTATAGTTCTTCTGTGTATTCTTGCCATCTTTTCTTAATATCTTCTGCTTTCATTAGTTTCCATACCATTTCTGTCCTTTATTGTGCCCATCTTTGCATGAAACATTCCTTTGGTATCTCTAATTTTCTTGAAGACATCTCTAATCTTTCCCATTGTATTGTTTTCCTCTGGGTCTTTTCATTGATCACTGAGGAAAACATTCTTATCTCTCTGTGCTACCTTCAGTTCAGTTCAGTTCAGTCACTCAGTTGTATCTGACTCTTTGTGACTCCATGAATTGCAGCATGCCAGGCCTCCCTGTTCATCACCAACTCCAGGAGTTCACTCAGACTCACGTTCATTGACTTAGTGATGCCATCCAGCCATCTCATCCTCTGTCGTCCCCGTCTCCTCCTGCCCCCAATCCCTCCTAGAATCAGAGTCTTTTCCAATGAGTCAACTCTTCGCATGAGGTCGCCAAAGTACTGGAGTTGGATGTAATCTCAAAAATGACAGAATGATCTCTGTTCGTTTCCAAGGCAAACCATTCAATATTACAGCAATCCAAGTCTATGCCTCAACCAGTAATGCTGAAGAAGCTGAAGTTGAATGGTTCTATGAAGACCTACAAGACCTTTTAGAACTAACACCCAAAAAAAGATGTCCTTTTCATTATAGGGGACTGGAATTCAAAAGTAGGAAGTCAAGAAACACCTGGAGTAACAGGCAAATTTGGCCTTGGAATATGGAATGAAGCAGGTCAAAGACTAATAGAGTTTTGCCAAGAAAATGCACTGGTCATAACACCCTCTTCTAACAACACAAGAGAAGACTCTACACATGGACTTCACCAGATGGTCAACACCGAAATCAGACTGATTATGTTCTTTGCAGCCAAAGATGGAGAAGCTCTATACAGTCAACAAAAAACAAGACAAAGAGCTGACTATGGCTCAGATCATGAACTTCTTATTGTCAAATTCAGACTTAAATTGAAGAAAGTAGGGAAAACCACTAGAGCATTCAGCTATGACCTAACTCAAATCCCTTATGATTATAAAGTAGAAGTGAGAAATAGATTTAAGAGACTAGATCTATGTTACCTAGGACTGAGTAATTATCCTATATCTTAGATTAGTACTATCATGAGTTGTAGTAGCACACCTCTGTGCTTCCCTGGTAGCTCAGCTGGTAAAGAATCCACCTGCAATGCAGGAAATCCCAGTTTAATTCCTGGGTTGACAAGATGCCCTGGAGAAGGGATACCCTATCCACTCCACTATTCTTGGGCTTCTCTGGTGGCTCAGACTGTAAAGAATTCTCCTGCAATGTGGGAGACCTGGGTTCGATCCCAGGGTTGGGAAGATCCCCTGGAGGAGGGAATGGAAACCCACTCCAATTTTCCTGCCTGGAGAATCCCCATGGACAGAGCTGCCTGGTGGTCTACAGTCCATGGACTTTCAAAGAGTCAGACACTACTGATGGACTAAGCACATCACAGCACAGCAGTAGCATAATTCTAACAATAGTAACTCATAGACTCAAAGACAACCATTTCATTAAAAAAATTTTTTTATTAAAAAAATTATTGAGGTATAGTTGCTTTGCAATGCTGTTAATTTCAGCAAAGTGTACTGCATAGTGATTTATATCTACTTTTTCATATATTTTCCATTATGATTTATTATAGGAAATTGAGGACTTTGTTATTTATCTATATTTTTAAGCCATTTTTTTTCCTTGAAGAGGTGCTAATAGCATGGGTTAAACAACATTCAAACATACCTTGAGTAAAATTTCAGATTCTTCTCTGTTCTTTAATAGGTGACCTATTCTATTTGCCAGATCAACTGATTATATATAAATGTTATATGTTCACTTCTCCAAAAATTTAATGTAATATCATAAACCTAGGATCCTCACCACTGTAGTTTCCACAACTTCTGGTCATTCTTGTCATTTCTCCTTCTCTTTAATCTTCTTGTTACAGATATTATCTAATAATCCTTGCACCACATAGAAGTCACATGAGAAAGTAATCTAGCTTAAAGGGAAATTTTTTCTTTCTTAGAAGCAATGTATCTTATACATTTTGGCATTTTAGCTCTTCACAATCACTGAGGGGCACAAACAACTTGTTTATTTGGGTGTTAGCAATTACTAATTTGGGCTTGGCGGGTGGCAATAGTGGTAAATAACCCTCCTCCCAGTGTAGCAGACATAAGAGATCAAGATTTGATCCCTAGGTTGGGAAGATTCCCTGTAGGAAGCATGGCAAGCTACTCCAGTATTTCTGACTGGAGAATCCCAAGGACAGAGGAGCATGGTGGGCTACAGTCAATAGGGTTGCAAAATATCAGACACAACTGAAGCAACTTAGCACAGTACAGAACATTACTAATTTATTGAATTAGAATTTTAAATTCAGAAATTGTAAAAAAAAAATGATTTCATTTACAAATGACATTAATAAACACCATATGTTAAGAAAAATAATATTATTTATGAAAAGCAACCATATTTTCTAACAAAAAATATTGAGAAGAAAGGCATCACTTTTACAAATTTCTTTCATACTTAGTTTATTAGAAAGCAACTAGATTTTCATATTTGCTTCTGCATTATATCCTCAAATTAGGTTAAAATATATGAAGCAGATCTGTAAATCATAATACAAATATGTTTTTGGAAATAGAAGAATTTTAAAGCCTTTGAGATAATTATGAATATTATTCTTTGAAATTTCATTAGCTAGATATTAGTTCCTAAAATATGAAATGCAATGTGGAATCTATAATTATATTAAAAATATGTTTGTACTCTACTTCATGAATTCAATGTTCTAATATGTTTTCAAAATATGCAATTTTGCATAAAAATAGCTCATCAAAATATATGTACCTATCATTATCGACACATTTAAATATACAGTTTAAAAAATACATCTATTTATATCACCACTGATCTAGTGAAAAATCTTTTGTGTTAGGAAAATTTCAAGCTTACATGAGAGGATATTATTTTTTCCAGAACTCTAGCATTCACTTGAAGTCTGGCAAAAATACTATGACTTCTTTTCCTTAAGATGGCATTGATTTTTAAAAAAAATTTTATTGAAATTTGTTACTTTGGGCTTCCCAGGTGACACAGTGGTACAGAATCTTCTTGCAATGCAAGAGACCTAGGTTGGAGACCTAGGTCGGGAAGATCCCCTGGAGTAGGCAATTGCAACCCATTCCAGTATTCTTGCCTCAAGAATTCCATGGACAGAGATACAGTCCATGGGTTCACAAAGAATTGGACACAACTGAAATTCAAAGATACTTACTCCTTGGAAGAAAAGTTATGACCAACCTAGATAGCATATTCAAAAGCAGNAGAAAGTGAAGAGGAACTAAAGAGCCTCCTGATGAAAGTAAAAGAGGAGAGTGAAAAAGTTGGCTTAAAGTTCAACATTCAGAAAACAAAGATCTTGGCAACTGGTCCCATCACTTCATGGGAAATATTTGGGGAAACAGTGGAAACAGTGTCAGACTTTATTTTTTTGGGCTCCAAAATTACTGGAGATGGTGACTGCAGCCATGAAATTAAAAGACATTTACTCCTTGGTAGACAAGTTATGAGCAACCTAGATAGCATGTTCAAAAGCAGAGACATTACTTTGCCGACGAAGGTCTGTCTAGTCAAGGCTATGGTTTTTCCAGTGGTCATGTATGGATGTGAGAGTTGGACTGTGAAGAAGGCTGAGCACCGAAGAATTGATGCTTTTGAACTGTGGTGTTGGAGAAGACTCTTGAGAGTCCCTTGGACTGCAAGGAGATCCAACCAGTCCATTCTGAAGGAGATCAGCCCTGGGATTTCTTTGGAAGGAATGATGCTAAAGCTGAAACTCCAGTATTTTGGCCACCTCATGCAAAGAGTTGACTCATTGGAAAAAGCTTTGATGCTGGGAGGGATTGGGGNTTTGAACTGTGGTGTTGGAGAAGACTCTTGAGAGTCCCTTGGACTGCAAGGAGATCCAACCAGTCCATTCTGAAGGAGATCAGCCCTGGGATTTCTTTGGAAGGAATGATGCTAAAGCTGAAACTCCAGTATTTTGGCCACCTCATGCAAAGAGTTGACTCATTGGAAAAAGCTTTGATGCTGGGAGGGATTGGGGGCAGGAGGAGAAGGGGACGACAGTGGATGAGATTGCTGGATGGCATCACTGACTCGATGGACGTGAGTCTGAGTGAACTCTGGGAGTTGGTGATGGACAGGGAGGCCTGGAGTGCTGAGATTCATGGAGTAGCAAAGAGTCTGACATGATTGAGCAACTGAACTGAACTGAACCCTTTCACTTTCAGAGATAATGAAGTGTTCAGACAGGAACATATCTTTGATATATAAGCTAACCAGTCTAAAGCCTTGCCTCCCCTACCACCCTGCCTGGCCCTTGCACCCAGGAAGCTACATTTCTCTGCCTTAAATACCCCAGGGCAAGGCTTCAGACTATTAGGGCCCACCCTTGTCAACAGCCTCCCAAAATTATTCAAACATCCAGATCCTAACCTATCTTTCCTGTCCTGTCCTGCCCTGTCCTGTGCTGCCCTGCCTTTCCTATGAATGTTCAATAAAGGCGCCAGCCAGCCTCCCCTACATCTTATCTTCTGCCTCCTGACCATCCTGGTGGTTTCCATAAAGGCCCTGCATAGCATCATGTTATGCTTCGTCTTTAGGAGCCCTGTGTATTATAAAATTGGCTTTTTCCTGAGCCTCTTGGTCTCCTTTTATGGCTGCCCCTTACTAACCAGCTCATAAAGAATATAAAACACTTATGCATTTCCTGATCCTTTCTTTTTCCTTCCTTCCTTCTTTCATTCAAGCATTCTTTCTTTCCCTTCCTTCCTTTCTTTGTTCATTCCTTCCAGGGAGAGGCAGGGTGAAATAATTTATTTCATAGAAAAACATCCATTTGGAAAACCTTCAATCCCCAAACACAATTATTAGAAGAATTATCATTTGATTATTCCAATAGAACCCATTTGAGAGCCTAGTGTTATAACACTAAAGAATTTGTGCTATATTTCTGGCATCAATTGTCCATATTGTTTTCTAATTTCTGAATTACGGTGCCAAATAATTAACAGGAACAACTAAAATCAACAAAGGAAGCATGACTATAAGTAGTTTTCAGCAATAAAACTCTGAAAAAGCATCAGTTTGTCTGTTCATAATTTAATCATCTAGATAACTACTAGAAGAAAGAAAAAATCAGAACGTGCCCACAAGACAGAGCTCATACAGAAATAATAAAGATGGTATCAACTGGCAACCTGAAGAAATTATGCAAAATAATTGTTTTCCTTACATTTTACCAGTTCCCTCATTCATTTTGGTACAGATAGAGGCCAAATAATAAAAAGTTTCTGGATGTTAACTTATTGAAAACTTATCTTCACTGGTATACTCTGAAGCTTATGGATCATGACTTAACATTATAGGTATGATCCATTATGGGCAGGGCTTAATTAATTAATAAATAAGCTCATAAAAACTTAAATTTGTTTAGAGCAGTGCTTCTCAAACATTAGCATTCATAAAATCCATCCAAAGGTCTTAGCTGAAATATAGATTTCCAATCCTTAGCCCCCCTAGAGACAGTGATTCAGTAGGTTGTAAATGGAGGCCATTTATCTGTTAGTTATTCAACAAAATCCCAAATAATATTGATGGTGACAGTTTTTCTAGTCAATGGTTGAAGTGACTTCTTTATTCACTGTTTAAAAACTACTTTTAGTGCCATATTGAAGCACAGATTGTGAACTGTGAGAGAGTGGTGAAAGTGAAAGTTGCTCAGTCCTTTCCGACTCTTTGCAACTCCATGGACTACAATTCATGGAATTCTCCAGGCCAGAATACTAGAGTGGGTAGTCTTTCCCTTCTCCGAGGGGTCTACCCAACCCAGGAGTCAAACTCAGGTCTCCTGCATTGCAGGCAGATTCTTTACCAGCTGAGCCACAAGGGAAGCCCATGAACACTGGAGTGGGTAGCCTATCCCTTCTCCAGTGGATCTTCCCAACCCAGGAATCAAACTGGAGTCTCCTGCATTGCAGGTGGATTCTTTACCAACTGAGCTATCAGCGAAGCCAGAGAGAGGTTATAGTGTGTTCAATTATTCTATTTACTGATGCATGCAGATCCAGTTTAGAAAGACTTATAAAACAAAAGATGAAATGGAAGGGTTGAAGTGCTTACATTGTTATCGAGTGTGGTGACCTCTGCAAGCTTACACATGTACACTTAAACTCTATGCCTATACAAGCTTACATTTTTTTAAGAAAGAAATTAAACAAAGATACAAGTCAACATGTACTTACAAATTCTGGTAGTCTGTGTAAGATAAAATTGTGCTTTGGAAGACTACCAGGTGGACCTTCATTCAGGAAATCTACATTTAAAGTTAAATTTTCATGTTGAGTAGAAGTTAGCAAAAGCAAGGGGAAAGTACACTAGGAAGATGGAGTATCAAGTTCAAATACCTCCTTGCTATGTTGGAAGAAGCCCAGAGAGTTGAAACATAGAAGGAAGTCCACAGCAGGAGTAAGTTTGGGGTACAGATAGGTGGATAGGGCCTTGTGTTCTAGGTTAAGAAATGTGGATTTTAGTCCAAGTGCAGTAGAAAGTTACTGAAGGATTTTTAATAAATCTTAAAGATTTATAGGTTTCAAGATCACTTTTGCTGCTCTGTTGTCTTTGGTTTTGGTCGTACTGGTCTTCATGTGGTGCATGGGTTCTGCCTTGAGTCTCACAGGCTTGTCTCATTGCGAAGCACAGGTTCTAGAGTGTGAGGCTCAGTAGCTGTGGTGCACAGGCTTAGATGCCCTGCAGCAGGTGGGAACTTAGTTCCCTACCCAGGGATCAAACCCACGTGGCCTGCCTTGGAAGATGGACATTCATCTGCTGGACCACCAGGGAAGTCCCCTTGCTGCTCCGTTTAAAATGGACAGAAAAAACTAAGAGTTAAGTGGAGAGACCCTTTAGAAGTCTATTGACAATCTCTATTTAACAGACCATGCTACTATAAATCATTATATTAGCTTTGATCTTATTTCCTATTAATTAACTCTAAAATATATATATCTGGAATCCTCCCTGCCTGCTATTTGGCATTACTATATCCAGTAACTTTTGGATATCATTTTCTTACACAGTGATTACTGGTGAAAAGTACATATTTATTTTCAGAAGCTCCCATCACTCTATCTTTTTTTTTTCCTCCCTTAAATATCCCTGTGGTGTTAGCGCCTGACCGATTCATTTCCCTCCAAGTAGGACGTGAATTGTAAGTTGTGGTTAAAACCTCAGGCTTTGAGATCATGCTGCCAAAGGTCATAACAGGCTTCATATCGAGATTCTTCTACTAAGTTATTTGTCTGCTCAATTCTCTATCTTGAGTCTGTCATCTACAAAATGAGAATTCTGGGAAGACCTACCTGAGCACACTAACACAGAAAGCTCTCCAAAGGCCTTAATTATCATTACTATGTAAAATCAAAATAGAGACATTTCTATAAAATTTATATTTCCCTAAAAATATTGTATTTTATTACCAATGCAGATGGATGTTTTCCCCTTAGGGAACCGTTTGTTGCAAACATTAAACATAGGGAAGTTGAAAATTGATATCTAATTTAATCTCAGTTAAATCCAGTGCAGGTCAGCCACTGATGTATTCAGAGAGAAACAGGATAGAAAATACGTACTCATTTCTGAAGGCTATACTTTATTATAACAAAATATTTTTTCATAAAAAGTAGGAAACTGTAACCAATAGATATCTGTAGAAACATCCATAGATTTTATTAAACATAGATAAAATATTTTAATAATGGGGCAATCAACGATGAACTAGTATTCCATCCACTTAAAAGGGAACTGATCAGAATAAAGGGGAAAATAATAGCAATAACATGAAGAAGGACATGGTTATCCACTCTAGTAGTCTGGTCTGGGAAATTCCATGGACAGAGGAGCCTGGTGGGCTACAGTCTATGGGGTTGCAAGAGTTGGACACAACTGAGCGACTGTACCACCACCACCAACAGCAATGATACAAAGCACAGCTCAACACATGGAAGAATTAAGTGAAATTACTTAATCATCTTTCAAGTTCAGACATTTAAGTTTTTCAAGCACATCATTTACTATCACTGAGATGAGCTCTGAGTAAATGTCACTCAGTGAACTAACTCAAGGGCTGTTCTCAATTATTATTAATTATTGTTTGTCATTAGGATGGCTAAATTAGAAGTACTTATGTCCTAACAATGTTATATGCTAATATTACACCTTAAGTCTTCTAAAAGCAAAAATTTTGATGAACATATTTACAAAAGCAAATTTAATTCCATTTCGAATGACTGAAATTTTATCCTTTTTTATGTTTTTATTGAAGGATAATTGCTTTACAGAATTTTGTTGTTTTCTGTCAAACCTCGACATGAATCAGCCATGCCAGAGGGAGGGGAACCTCCCTATGGACCTCCCTCCCATCTCTCACCCCATCCCACCCCTCTAGATTGATACAGAGCCCCTGCTTGAATTTCCTGATCCAGACAGCAAATTCCCCTTGACCGTCTATTTTACATACGGTATATAAGTCTCTCTGTTACTCTTTCCATACATTCCACCCTCTCATCCTATTTATGATATATCTCCATCAGTTAATACTCAAAACATGAATTTCCTTGCCTATAACATATTTATAAAAGCAATATAAACCAGGAAAACAGATTTTCCATATGAATATTTCTTACACCTGATAAGAGTCCCTTGTGTTATTATAATGACATGATGTGAATTAAGATATGGTTTAATAGAATGATGTTTGAATTGTGATCACTTCATTTCATGGAGATATATATACATTAAATATTATATATTATTTTAAATATATATTAATATGTTAAATATTATGTGTTAAATATTGTAAATATTATACATGTTAAATATTTAAATAACATTCATATCATAGAATCAACAATCAAATTTATTCATTCAGCAAAATATTTAATGATTTTCTATTACTATGCCTCAAACATTTTTCTACATGCTTAGATCTGAACAATAAAATTAACACACCAGATCTCACGGTGCTGACTTTCTATAGAGAAAGATGTGCAATATATTGTTAAATTATAAATATTACTGATATATAATTTATATATACTCAACATTTCAGGAAGTTAAAAACATTATAAAGGAAAAAAAAAAGTAGCATCCAGAGCACTCAAGAGGATCCTCTTCTAGAAGAGGTGGTCAGGGAAGGGGGCTCTGAGGGTGGGAGTTGACAGAGTCTGGAGGAAGCATAGGGACCTATAAGGCGTCTGGCAAAGGAGCATGCCAGGCAGAAGGGATGCCAGCATAATTCTGTAGATGGAAACTGCCTTTAGATGTTCTGGCAGTAGCCAGGGGCCACTACAGTTGAATCAGGGTGAATATGGAGAAGAGCAGGAGTCAAGAAGGTTGAGGAGGCTACTGGGAGCCTGATAATTTAGCTCTAAGGCCTGTTCTGGAATTCTACTTTTACTGTGTGTCAAGAAAAAAAGAGATCAGTGAAGATTTTCGTTCTGGTTTGGTTTTAATTGAGGTACAGTTGCTTTACAATGTTGTGTTGGGTTCTGCTGTGCAACAGCATGAGTCAACTCTATGTATACATATGTCCCTCGGATCTCCCTCCTCCCACCCCTCATCCCACCGTCCGGGTCATCGCGGAGCACCCAGCTGAGCTCCCTGGGCTACACTGCAGCGTCCCACTAACAATTTGTCTTACACATGGTAGCGTATATATGTCTGTCCCATTCTTAACTGAAGGTTTTTGACCAGAGGAATAACCAATCTGTGACAAGTGTGAATAGGACATTGGTTGTGAGTGGGAAGCTGCCTTGTAAAGGCCCAGAATGAAAGCAGGGAGATGGGGAGGGAGCGGTCATGGTCATCCAGAGGAGAGAGAATTGTTTGCTTAAGGATTTCAGTCTTGGGACTGTGATAACTGGTTGCATCGCAGAATGTAGGCTCTATTTTGAAGAAATGTACTGGATATGCAAAATTTAGAAAAAGTAAGCTATCCATGCTACTCCATTAACTGTAAAATTTTGAAAAAAATTTTTAAAAACTTTAAAAAAATTTTTATCCAAGTATAGTTGATTTACAATGTTGTATTAATTTCTGCTGTACAGCAAAGTGAGTCAGCTATCCATTTACAGATATTCCCTCTTTTTTGGATTTTATTGCCATTTAGGTCACCACAGAGCACTGAATAGACTTCCCTGTGCTATACAGTAGGTTCTGATTAGTTATCAATTTTATATATAGTATCAATAGTGTATATATATGTCAACCCCAAGCTCCCAATTTATCCACCCCTATGTCCCCCTCGGTATCCACATGTTTGTTCTCCATGTCTGTGTCTCTATTCCTGTTTCGCAAATAAGATCATCTATACCACTTTTCTAGATTCCACATATATGCATTAATTCATGATATTTGTTTTTCTCTTTCTGACGCACTTCACTCTGTATGACAGTCCCCTCTGATTTTCTGATTCTTTCTGATCTGACTTCTGTCTCCAAAGCCTTTTTTGCCACCACATTCCAATATTTTATTTTCTTGTGATTGTTTTCTCTATTTCCATATTTGTCCATTTTTGTAATATTCACTTTTTCATGCCTCCCAAACAAATTCAAATTTTTCATTCAAGATTCACTTCTTCTGGGAAAACTTCCTCAAAGCAAGATGAGGATGCTCCTGTGTTTTATTAAACTTAAGCTTTCTGTCTCTCACTTTCTTTATTTTTTGGCCCTGCCTTGCAGCATTCTAGACTTCAGTCCCCTGACTAGAGATTGAACCTGTGCCTCCTGCTGAGGGAGCATGGCATCTTAAACACTGGACCACCAGGAAAAGCCTTTACATTCAGGTCTCTGTCTCTCACTGACACACATACACTCACACTCCCAAAAAAAGCACACAGACAGATATTGACACAGCATATATTTTATTTATTGCATCATGTGTGAATTTTCTTTTCTTTTTTTTTGATAAAGAGAGTCAGGATTAAAACTGGATTATCATGACCTTTTTTTAATTTATTTTAATTGGAGAATAATTACTTTACAATATTGTGATGGTTTTGGCCATACGTCAACATGAAGCAGCCACAGGTGTACATGTGTATCCCCCATCCTGAGCCCTCTCCCATCTCCCTCCTGACCCTATCCCTCAGGGTTGTCCCAGAACACCAGCTTTGAGTGCCCTGCTTCATGCATTGAACTTGCACTGGTCACCTATTTTACATATGGTAATATACAGGTTTAAATGGTATTCTCTCAAATAATCCCACCCTCACCTTCTCCCACTGAGACCAAAAGTCTGTTCTTTGTGTCTCTTTGGCTGCCCTGCATATAGTATCATCAGTACTGTCTTTTCTAAATTCCATAAATATGCATTAATATATAATATTTGTCTTTCTCTTTCTGACTTACTTCACTCTGTATAATAGGCTCCAGTTTCATCCACCTCATTGGAACTGACTCAAATGTGTTCCTCTTTATAGCTGAGTAATATTCCATTGTGTATCTGTATCACAGCTTCCTTATTCATTCATCTTCTGATGGACATTTAGGTTGTTTCCATGTCCTAGCTATTTTAAATAGTGCTGCAAAGAATACTGGGGCAATATGTCTCTTTCAGTTCTAGTTTCCTTGGTGTGTATGCCCAGCAGAGGGATTGCAGGGTCATATGGCAGTTCTATTCCCAGTTTTTAAAAGCAATCTCCACACTCTTCTCCATAGTGGCTATACCAGTTTGCATCCCCACCAACAGTGTAAGAGGGGTCTAACCATTTCCTTCACACCCTCTCTAGCATTTATTGTTTGTAGACTTTTTGATGATGGCCATTCTAATTGGTATGAGACGATACCTCATTGTGGTTTTGCTTTGCATTTCTCTGTTAATTAGTGATACTGAACACCTTTAAAAGAGATAGGAATGCCAGACCACCTTACTTGCCTCCTGAGAAATCTGTATGCAGGTAAAGAAGCAACAGTTATAACTGGATATGGAACAATAAGCTGGTTCCAAATTGGGAAAGGAGTACGTCAAGGCTGTATATTGACACCTTGCTTGTTTACCTTATATGCAGAGTACTTCATATGAAATGCTGTGAACAAAGTACAAGCTGGAATCAAGATTGCTGGGAGAAATAACAATAACCTTAGATACACAGATGACATCACCTTATGGCAGAAAGCAAAGAACTAAAGAGCCTCTTCATGAAAGTGAAAGAGGAGAGTGACAAAGTTGGGTTTTGTATAGTGCCTGAATAGTAGTGGTGAGAGTTGGCACCCTTGTCTTGTTCCTGCTTTTAGAAGAAATACCTTCAGTTTTTCACCATTGAGGATAATGTTTGCTGTGGGTTTGTTTTATACAGCTTTTATGTTGAGGTATGTTCCTTCTATGCCTACTTTCTGGAGAATTTTATCATAAGTGAAAGTTGCTCAGTCGTGTCCAACTCTTTGCAACCCCATGGACTATACAGTCCATGGAATTCTCCAGACCAGAATACTGGAGTGGGTAGCTGTCCCCTTCTCCAGGAGATCTTCCCAACCCAGGAATCAAACCCAGGTTTCCTGCATTGCAGGCAGATTCTTTACCAGTTGAGCCACAAGGGAAGCCCAAGAACTCTAGAGTGGGTAGTCTGTCCCTTCTCTAGCAGATATTCCTGTCCCAGGAATCAAACTGTGGTCTCCTACATTGCAGGTGGATTCTTTATCAGCTGAGCTACCAGAGGGTGTTGAATTTTCTCAAAGGCTTTCTCTGCATCTATTGAAATAATAATGTGGTTTTTATCTTTCAGTTTGTTAATATGGTGTATCACATTGATTGATTTGTGAATATTAAAGAATCATTGCAACCTTGAAATAAAGCCCACTTGATCATGATGTGTGGTTGGCTAGAGTTTTGCTGAGGATTTTTGCATCTATGTTCATCAGTGATATTGGCCTGTAGCTTTCTTTTTTTGGTGGCATATTTGTCTGGTTTTGGTATCAGAATTGTGGTGGCCTCATAGAATGAGTTTAGGAATTTTTCTTCCTCTGCAATTTTCTGGAAGAGTTCAAGTAGGATAAGTGTTAGTGTTAGCTCTTCTCTAAATTTTTGGTAGAATTCACCTGTGAAGACATCTGGTCCTGGGCTTTAGATTTTTGATTACATTTTTAATTTCCATGCTTGTGATTGGTCTTTTCATACCTTTTACTTCTTCCTGGTTCAGTTTTAGAATGTTATCCTTTTCTAAGTATGTGTCCATTTCTCCCAAGTTGTCCATTTTATTGGCATATATGAACTTTCTTTTCTTATTCTTAGAATGTACAGACTCTAGGTTCTTTTAGGTAAAAGACACAGTGATTTTATTTTGTATTATTGACTTCTAATTCAGGGCCAGATACATTCTAGATGCTAAATAGACAAATACATGAAGACATTTTTCTTAATTTTATATTAGTTTTATAAAAACAAATTTTATTTTGCCTAATAGTATATGTAGTGCATATTAATTTAGATTACATAAACATTTCTGAAATATTGAATACCTGAGGGTTATATATGACAACTTTATTTATGTGTAGTTACTTAAAGAAAGACAACTCTTTGAAGACTGTTTGGGGAAGAGCCTGATTTTTGCATCCCATAGAGTGCAGGTGTATTTAAACTATAAGGACTGTAGGAAGGCAAGTTTGGCATAAACACATCTTTCTGTCTGTAAATATAAAGCTCATCTATTAAAAAAATCCTTTATTATGTGTGAAGAATTCTTGAGAATTATAAATGAGATTTACTGAGTGATAAAACATAAAGCCCTTCATATTCCCTATTCTTGTTTAATATTTTATAACGTACGTTGGCAATTTATTAAAAGAAAAAAACCCATCAAGTGATTATTTTGAGACCTTTGTTTCTGAAATATACTTGAAGAAAGTTTTCAAATACACATAATAACTTCTACAGTACTTTGCAGCTATTAATGTGGCATTTTCCCCCCAAAATCACACAATGTATTATTAAAACAACACAGTTCTAGAAAATACATTTCTTTCTGATCAGAGGTGTAAGATGAAAGTATATGATGCTTTCTGAAGGTTCAGGAACTATTTGTAAGACTTGTCCCTCAAGAATTGTGAAGCTTTCAAAGGATATATTGTAGCAAAAGGAAAGGATAGTTTAATACACAGCCTTCTCATCATATGCTGTGTGAAAACTGTGATGCCAATTTTTGGATATTCAGCTTTGAATTAAAATAGCACACTTTTAAAATAATTATTTTCCCTTACAAATATTTACTTAACAGAAATGGAGTACCTAGAATATATCCTCCAGTGTTCTTGCCTGGAGAATCCCAGGGACGAGGGAGCCTGGTGGGCTGCCGTCTATGGGGTCGCACAGAGTTGGACACGACTGAAGCGACTTAGCAGCAGCAGCAGCAGAAGAATATATCCAAGCGACACAGTGTTCTTGTGGGATCTTCACTTCCCAAATAAACATCAAATCTGAGACTCTGGCAGTGAAAGGTGCAGAGTCCTAACCACTGAACCACAAGAGAATTCTCAATCATATTGTTATTTCAATCATTTGTGTCAGTTACATCCTACTTATAAACAATAGCAACTTTATATCTTAAAAGAAGAAACAAATATCAAGGCCGTTCCAAGGCTTTAGAGCTGCTGTCGTGAGACTTACATCATCACAGGAGTGTTGAACTGGTGGCCAGATACCTGAATTTCATCTTTACCAGTCTTTGCTTCAGTGGTTCAATAGCAAAACATTAAGTCACATGTCCTCTCCAGAAACCACAGAGGAAGTATTTGGTCCTCTTATTTGTCCTTTTGCAAAGACTTGGAAATTTCCCTCAAAGAAAACCATTACTATAACAACAAGAAAATATACTTAAATACTGAATAGCAAAGTGAAAGTGAAAGGGAAGTCACTCAGTCGTGTCTGACTCTTTGCGACCCCATGAACTGCAGCCTTCCAGGCTCCTCTGTCCATGAGACTTTCCAGGCAAGAGTACTGGAGTGGGGTGCCATTTCCTTCTTCTGAATAGTAAGACCAAGTCAAATATTTATTATATCAGTGCAGTTTATGCTAGAGTCAGGTATAAAATTGTAATTTCCCAGTAGATAAGGCTCATCTTTTCTATCTGGAAAATCTAGGCTTTCTAATCTGAGATAGAATAGATATTTCCAGAGTTACAACTTGGACCAGCACATAAAGCTTGTTAACATACTTGCTCTATGACAATATTCTACACTCAGCAGTTCCTAAATGGTACAGACTGTCTTCTACATCTAGTTACTGAAGCAAGAATAAGAAACCATTCTCGGTGCTAAGCATTGTCCCATAACAGGAATCTTCTAATGTCATTACCATAACTGCCACATTGTGTCAAGTGGGCACCAAAGAGTCAGATGACAGAGATTATTTGGCGTCAAATAGTCTCTGGAGTAAAATTCAAATTTTATTCTTTGAACAGGGTGCCATATAAATTCCCCAAACTTGTCTGTGAGAATTGTACCTTAGGACTTTTCTAAAGATCCTTTAGGTTTCTTTGCCCTTTTTGGCACATAAATCCTAAGTTCTAACAACTGATAGGCACGTGGAGAATGAAGGATGCTTGCAGGCCAAATTCCTCTACAACCCAAGCTCCCAAGCCCTTCAATCACTATTGAGATTACACCTAACTACTTATTTACAAAGTTTTAAAGTGTGCATTCTTCTTAAAGTTTAGCTTTGTTTTTTCATCCCAATAGAGCATTTCTTCACCCCAATCTGCTACAGCATATATTTCCTGGTGGCTCAGAGGGTAAAGTGTCTGCCTACAATGCAGGAGACCTGGATTTGATCCCTGGGTGAGGAAGATCCCCTGGAGAAGGAAATGGCAACCCACTCCAGTATTCTTGCCTCAAAAATCCCATGGATGGAGAAGCCTGGTAGGTTACAGTCCATGGGATCACAAAGAGTCAGACATGACTGAGCGACTTCACTTTCTTCTTTCTTCACCCCAATCTGCTACAGAATATATCTACCTCTAACATATGCTTTAACTTAATATAATTTTTGTGTTAGAGATTTAACTAGCAAGTGTCAGGTAACTTTTTTTTTTTTCCTGATCACTTGTTTCATTGGGGCTTCCCAAGTGGCTTAGTGGTAAGGAACCCATCTACCAGTGCAGGAAACACAAATTTGATCTCTGGGTTAGAAAGACACTCTGAAGAAAGAAATAGCAATGATTTCAGTATTCTTGCCTGGGAAATCCCATGGACAGAGGAGCCTGGTGGGCTACAGTCCATAAGGTTGCAAAGAGTCAGACACGACTTAGTGATTCAGCAAGCAAACAAGTGGTTTTACTATATATTAATAAACATTTATGCAGATATGGCATGTGTCAATGGAGAACGAATTTCATGTATTAGGCTAATACCTATGCAAACCATCCCCAGACATTAGAGACCTAACACATTAGAAATGTTTAGCTCACGTTACAATGCATCATTGCAGATGATTTTCCATCCCGGCTCCTTTCAAGTGTGGATATCCCTGAATGTTAGCATTCTCTCCTATACCTTCAGCATTTTATGGGAAGATGAGGGAAAGAGTGTGGAGAAGCATATGAGAGGTTTTCATGGGCCATGGTTAGAAGTGGCCAAACACTATTCCATTCTCGTTCTGTTGGCTACAACTCAGCTACATAGCCCTACCCAACTGGGAGAGAGGTAGGGGAATGTATTCTAGTTGGGTAATAACCTTTCCCAGAGACGATGAGTTTGGTAAAAAACTAGGCTCTGCTACAGTCATCAAGACAGACCACCATTTAGGAGCCTTTCTGTTACTGCTCCTTGAAACTTTAATCAAAACCTATGATGCTCTCTCAACAATAAGCACTTCCAGATAATTAATTTTTAAAACTACCCCTTTAAACAGTTCTGTGAATTATCAAGGGCTCCTATTTTCAGAAAGATAAAGAGCCTCATGAAAACAGGCTGTCTTCTCTTTGACCCTTCAGCCACAGGGGTCCTGTAATACCAAATCCTCAAATCCAGCTCTGAAAACCATGGCTCTCTTGACAGCTGTGCTGCTCAGTCACTCAGTCATATCTGATCCTTTGGGACCTCATGGACTGTAGCCCACCAGGCTCCTCTGTCCATGGGATTTCCCAGGCAAGATATAGCTCTTTTACATGCATGTTCTCAAAATGTGATACTTTACATCTATCTAAACATGGTACAGTTTACTCTATTCTATGACTACAGAGAAAGTATTTAGCTTACAGAATACAGAGCTGTTTATGCTAATCAGTAACTGTTTAATAACAATCACTGAAATTATTTCTCTAATCACTTAGATTATTGCTCTAATCACTTAAATTATTTCTCCAGGACTATGCTCAATACTATCTGGGACAATACTGTGTGGCTCCAGGCAGTCACATCCCACACAACCTCCTGGGAGGAGAGCTCTCCCTCCCTCAGTCTTTCCTTCCACTTCTCTGCACTGAGTGATGCCCCAGTTAAACATGATGTGAAATTTGGAGACACCTTTGGGATATTAACTTTAGAAGTTAGATGAGTACACATGTGTATGTTTATCTGTGGTGTGCCTGGAGGGCAAAGAGTGAGTATTTACTTTTATGTCATAATACATGAGTAGAAATGATGCCCAAAAGCCTTCTTCAGCCTAGTGCTTATTGGATTAGTAAAATGTTTAAATATATTACAGCTGATCAGTATCAATACATTTGTCTTTGTGCATCTTCTTATTCAGGCCTTAACGTCTACATTGGATCTTGCTTATACGTGTAAGAGTGATGATTTCTTTAAAATAGTCCAGCTTCTTAGTCGTTTACAAATGTATAGATGAGTCTTTGAAGTCTTAACCCTATGACTGCTTCTTATTTCTTTATTTTATACCTCTGTGTACATGCAGGTTAAGTTGCTTAGTCATGTCTGACTCTTGGTGATCCTATGGACCGTATGTAGCCTGCCAGGCTCCTCTGTCCATGGGATTCTCCACGCAAGAATACTGGAGTGCATTATCATGCCCTCCTCCAGGGGGTCTTTTCCACCCTAGAGATCAAACCCACATCTATTACATCTCCTGCATTAGCACACAGGTTGTTTACCACTGTCACTACCTGGGAAGCCCATTTTATAGCTCTACTTAATACCAAGACTACACTTTTCTCTTCCATCTTTCTTTTCCAGATCTCACCAATTTCCTGAGAATTTCAACCTTAAGCTGACATGACCCTACAACTGCAGAACCAGAGTCATTTTAATGTTTTGCCTTAGCATCTCTCCCAGGCTTCCTTGATTAGAACTAAATCTTTGGCAGGTGTCTTTTTCTTTCTTTTTCACATTTCTATTTCCATGTAATTTTCTGAAAACATATGTTTTGGGCTCAGGATATTTAGCAGTTTTTCTGGATACTCTGTTAAATAATTTATATTACATGACCATCCTGCCAAAAGAGCTACCTACCTAAGGTGCTGTCCCCGACTGTGCTAAAGATATATGTTTGAAAGAGACATATAGATCATTGAAAATTCCAAATGGTGTCCTTACCAGTAGACATGTTTATGTGGTTAGGAAATAAAAAGCTTAAGAGGCAGCAAGTATGAATGCCCATTATTAAATGTTCACTTTTTTTTTTTTTTTTTTTACTAGAATTTATTTTCATCCAGACTTTCCAGGTGGCACTAGTGGTATAGAACCTGCCTCCCAGTGCAGCAGACATAAAGAGATGCAGGTTCGATCCCTGGGTCAGGATGATCCCCTGGAGGAAGGCATGGCAAACCCACTCCAGTATTCTTGCCTGGAGAATCCCATGGACAAAGGAGCCTGGCATGCTACAGTCTATAACGTTGCAAAGAGTTGGACCTGACTGAAGGACTTAGCATGCACACATTTATCCAATTTGTTTATTGTTAATCATGGGGCTATGTTGGATTAAAAATTATTTTACAGTATCTCTACTGGATTTTGTTCTCCTTGTAAACAGGCTTTAGTTTTCACTAGCTCTTTAAAAGCACCCTGTCAAGCCGATATATCATGCCTGTCCTTAGCCACATTGGGCCTGTCCCTCCACCATGCTTTTAGTAAACTACTGCAGCGAGCCTGCAGGAGAACTGCCAGGAGAGCTTGTTGGAACCCGGGCTGCAGGGCACTACCCCCAGGTTCTGATTGATAGGTGTGAAGTGCGGTTGAGAATTTACATTTCCTACAGGTTCCCAGGTGATGCTGATATTACTGATTTTGGACCTCACGGTGAGATTCAGTGTGCCTCCTACCTCATACTGTTTGCCAATTTTCACAGCTAGAGCCACTTAACTCACACGTGTTGATTCTGCACCATGCAGGTAGAAAGGAATACGGGCCTTTCATTAGTTCAGTATGAGGTGATTTTAGGGCAGATTTGTCCTGGGTAGCAAAGCTTAGCCTTTGCTGAGTTTTCCAGCTCCTACACTTCATCCCTTCCTAAATTCTTTGCTGGACACACTGTTTCCTCTGGGACTAGGACACTTTGACTTCCCTTGCTCCATGCCTTCTGAAAGCTAAAGATGAGCAGATTAGCTAACTTCCTGCATCTGGGAATCTTCCTGGTTGCATTCTGGATAGCTGTACGCTGTTCACTTTAGCGGCATAGATTTGCCTGTGCTAATTTCTTTCCATTGCTTCTTATTAAGACTTTTCAGTTTGCCTTTTCTGTGCCAATGAGTTCAGTGTTCTGGGTCTGGTATTTCCAAGCCTGACCTCAAACACTCCAGGCTACCTTCTTCTCTGCTTTTCAAACACGGGGATGATTTACTCAGCTGAACACCATCGTTGCTGTTTCTATGACCGCTGCCCATTCTTCCCCTCTCTTAATTTTTATCTGTGTTTCCAGACCCCTCATTGCCAGGCTCATCTCCTTCATTCTCTGAAACTGAGTGCTGGCCTAGTCTTTTTCCTCCATGAATGATTACTTTTCTGGTAAGACCATGCACTTTGGCAGGGAAGGTTCTAATGCTACCTATGGGTATGACTTATGTCCAAGTAACTCAATCATATTATTTCCTTTTTAAACCTGTGTCAATCAGATCTGTGGACTTGCTGTGCAAAATGCAGTCTGAGGATCAGTGCCTTTCAGCATGTTAGGGAAGCTTATTGGAAATGCAGAGCTTCAGGCCTTAACTCAGATGGACTGAGTTAGAATCCATGTTTTAACAAGAGCCCTGGGTGACTTTCAAGCACATTGTAAAGAACCAATGTATGGTACAGGGCCTATAGGTTAAATTGCTCCCACCTAATTGTGATTGCTGCTGCTGCTAAGTCACTTCAGTCATGACTGACTCTGTGCGACCCCAGAGACGGCAGCCCACCAGGCTCCCCCGTCCCTGGGATTCTCCAGGCAAGAACACTGGAGATGGTTGCCATTTCCTTCAATGCATGAAAGTGAAAAGTGAAAGTTAAGTTGCTCAGTCGTGTCTGACTCTTAGCGATCCCATGGACTGCAGCCTACCAGGCTCCTCCGTCCATGGGATTTTCCAGGCAAGAGTACTGGAGTGGGGTGCCATTGCCTTCTCTGCCTAATTGTGATTAATTGAGATTAATTGTGAGTCTCAACTTTACCAATCTATATTTTTTATGACTTCCTTATCACCACTGATGTGCTTTTACAAAACTATCGAGTGAATTCTTGCTGACAGTGTCAACTATAACCAAAAACCCATGATTCTGTGGGAACTCAGAGTCTATGTACATCTCACGTTTGTTGTTTCCTGATATATCTTTTGCACAAGGTTTTTCAACTCTGTCAGCATATCAAAGGAATATTTCTTCAGGCTTTTGGTCATGATCTTGGATGCAGACTTGAATGACAGGCAGCCTGAGGGTCCACGGTGAGTGAGTACCACTCAAGTTGAATGAAAAATTATAGGTGCTTAATATAATGCTAGTCCACAGTAGGTGACCATCCAAATATTCTCGGCAGCATTTATTGTGGAGAAAGTTGAAGGTGCATAAGAGTGAGTGAACTAACTTCACCCCAGAGCTTCAGAGGTGGGTGGGGCCAGGAGTACTGGTCTGGACATTGCTCAGTGAATGGCTTGGTTACCAGAAACTCATCCCTGAAAGAGCAGGACTCTAGCCAGTTACTGAGTCCACAAGTTAGGTCCAACCATTACAGGGAATGGGCTAATAAGACATACACAGAATGTCAGAACTTCAGTCTAGACTGCCTACATAGAGAATAGGACTACAGTCCCTGAAAGAGGAAACTGATATATTCACCTGGAGACCCAGCTGGATAGGCCCTTACTCATAAGCAGTGCTACAGAAAGAATATGGGTTCTAGACTCCAAGTGGGCTTTGTGTGACCTTGAGTAACTTTACCCTCAGAAAGTCTTCCCAAGTAAAGAAAAATGCATGGCCAGTGTCTTAATAGAGGACTGAAAGAATGGATGCTTAATTAAGTGGTAGTTTATTATGTTTATCATGGTCTTACCTGGGGGCTTAGACAGTAAAGGACCTGGCTCTAATGTAGGAGACCCCAGTTCTATTCCTGGGTCAGGAAGATCCCCTGGAGAAGGAAATGGCTACACACTTCAGTGTTCTTGCCTGGAGGATGCCACGGACAGAGGAACCTGGCGAGCTATTAGTCCATTGGGTCACAAAGAGTCAGACATGACTGAGTAAATTTCACTTCACTTTTTTATTATGTTTATTATTGAGGGAATCCTATTCTTATGCTTTATTGACTATGCCAAAGCCTTTGGCTGTGTGGATCACAATAAACTGTGGAAAATTCTGAAAGAGAAGGAAATACCAGAGTACCTGGCCTGCCTCTTGAGAAACCTATATGCAGGTCAGGAAGCAACAGTTAGAACTGGGCATGGAACAACAGACTGGTTCCAAATAGGAAAAGGAGTACGTCAAGGCTGTATATTGTCACCCTGCTTATTTAACTTCTATGCAGAGTACATCATGAGAAACACTGGGCTGGAAGAAGCACAAGCTGGAATCAAGATTGCCTGGAGAAATATCAATCACCTCAGATATGCAGATAACACCATCCTTATGACCAAAAGTGAAGAGGAACTAAAAAGCCTCTTGATGAAAGTGAAAGTGGAGAGTGAAAACTTTGACTTAAAGCTCAACATTCAGAAAACGAAGATCATGGAATCTGGCCTCATCACTTCATGGAAAATAGATGGGGAAACAGTGGACAGTGTCAGACTATTTTTTGGGGGCTCCAAAATCACTGCAGATGGTGATTGCAGCCATGAAATTAAAAGACGCTTACTCCNGGTCCCATCACTTCACAGCAAAAAGATGAGGAAACAGTGTCAGACTTTATTTTTGGGGGCTCCAAAATCACTGCAGATGGTGACTGCAGCCATGAAATTAAAAGACATTTGTTCCTTGGAAGAAAAGTTATGACCAACCCAGACAGCATATTAAAAAGCAGAGACATTTTTTTGTCAACAAAGGTCCATCTCGTCAAAGTTACGGTTTTTCCAGTGGTCATGTATGGATATGAGAGTTGGATGATAAAGCTGAGCACCAAAGAATTGATGGTTTTGAATTGTGGTGTTGGAGAGTCACTTGGACTGCAAAGAGATCCAACCAATCCATCCTAAAGAAATCAGTCCTANACCCAGACAGCATATTAAAAAGCAGAGACATTTTTTTGTCAACAAAGGTCCATCTCGTCAAAGTTACGGTTTTTCCAGTGGTCATGTATGGATATGAGAGTTGGATGATAAAGCTGAGCACCAAAGAATTGATGGTTTTGAATTGTGGTGTTGGAGAGTCACTTGGACTGCAAAGAGATCCAACCAATCCATCCTAAAGAAATCAGTCCTAAAGATTCATTGGAAGGACTGATGTTGAAGCTGAAACTCCAATACTTTGGCCACCTGATGTGAAGAACTGACTCATTAGAAAGGACCCTGATGCTGGGAAAGATTGAAGGTGGGAGGAGAAGGGGCTGACAGAGGATGAGATGTTTGGATAGCATCACTGACTCAATGGACATGAGTTTGAGTAAACTCCGGGAGTTGGTGATGGACAGGGAGGCCTGGCCTGCTGCAGTCCATGTGGTTGCAAAAAGTTGGACACGACTGAGTGAGCTGAAATGAACTACCAGTGAGAAGAGGAAAGGGGAGGGGGCAACATAGGGGAAAGGGATTAAGAGGTAAAAACTATTATGTATAAAGTGAAAGTGAAGTCGCTCAGTCGTGTCCGACTCTTTGCGACCCCATGGACTGTAGCCTACCAGGCTCCTCCCTCCATGGGATTCTCCAGGCAAGAGTACTGGAGTGGGTTGCCATTTCCTTCTCCAGGGGATCTTCCCAATTCAAGGATTGAACCCAGGTCTCCCACATTCCATGCAGATGCTTTAACCTGTGAGCCACCAGGGAAGCCCTAAGCTACAAAGATAGCTTGTACAACACAGGGAATAGAGCCAATATTTTATAATAACTATAAATGAAATATAACCTTAATTATGAATCAGTATGTTATATACCTGTGATATACAATATTGCTCATCAATTATACTTCATTTAAAAAAAGTGGGGGGGGGTAGTAAAGGGACTTCTGTGTTGGTCCGGTGGTTAAGACTTTGCCTTCCAAATTGAGGGGTGGAGATTCCATCTCTGGTTGGGGACTAAGGCCCCACATGCCTTGTGACCAAAAAACCAAAACATAAAACAGAAGCATAATTGTAACACATTCAATAAAGACTTTTAAAAATGAACCACATCAAAAAGAAAATCTTAAAAAGTGGGATCAATTGTGTGACTCTGCTTACATGAGCTACGAGTCATCAAATGCATGGGGACAGGAAGAATGGCAGTTCCGGGGGCCTGAGGGACAAGGGAATTATTATTTAGTGGGAGCAGAGTTTCAGTTTTGCAACATGAAAAGAATTCTAGAGAGTGACTGTGGCGATGACTGCACAGTGCAAATGTCTTCATACGACTCAAGTTAATACTGAAAGTGACAGTGAAGTCACTCAGTGGTGTCCGACTCTTTGCAATCCCATGGACTATAGCCTGCAAGGCTCCTCTGTCCATGGGATTTTTAGGGCAAGAACACTGGAGTGGGTTGCCATTTCCTTCTCCAGGGGATCTTCCCGACCCAGGGATCAAACCCAGGTCTCCTGTATTGCAGGCAGACTCTTTACCCTCTAAGCCTCAGGGAAGCCCTGAACTTAATACTGCTGTACACTAAAAAATGGTCAAGATGGTAAATTTTATATTATGTGTGTTTTGCCACAATTAAAAAAAATGAGGGAAAAGGAGCAAGGAAAATAGTAGTGGAGAGTAAAGGAGGCTGGTCAGAGATTGAAAAGCATTTCATCATTTCATACCCCCACCCTCTTGCCACTTTATCTGTATCATCCATGCAATGCTCAACTTTTTAAGCAAATGAGAAGAAAGAGTCTCCCATGAGTGACTCAATCCAGGGTCCATTAGGCAAAAACATGTTCAAGAAAACTGCAACCATTCTCTGTTCTAAATCCAGATCATGATTTCTCTCTAGGACTTTGCAGACTGAATTGATGAGGTTCAGTCTTATTTTGACCCTCTGTATAGGCAGCTCTATTGCTATTCATTTCTCTCCTTGCCAGGGAATCATTATTCCTTACTCACCACTTGACCAGCTCTGAACCTGTGACGAGATTTTGTTACTTTTATCAACTGGTCTATTATCTCCTTTTGGGCACGAGCCAGACACAACAAAAGCCAATGTTTATGAGAAATATCATGTTAGACTAATTTGTTTTGATTGTAAAGATTTATGAGAGCAGAGAGTGATAGGTTAGTGTGATGTAACAGATGTCCTATCCCTGATGTGACATTTAATTCATCACTTGTGAGCACTTCCTTCAAGACTAATTCAAGTAGATGTGACATGAGTGCCCTCACGTGAGTTTTTCAAGAGGCCCGGAAAACTGTAACAAGACCTAATGAAAAATGACGCCATATCCTTGTTGAGTGGAACAAAAGCATCTGGGGAATTGCCTCAGGCATTGTTATTTATGCCAGCCTGACTTAACATCTTCTTTAATAATCTTCCTGAAGACAGAATAAAAAGATGCTTGGGAGCTCTTTTGGTGAAACCATATTTGGAGATGAGCGCCAGGAAAATGGGAGGAAATGCAAGGGGCTTGGAAACTGGCTCAGAATAAAAGAAAATAGTGCACACATTACAAACACAATCTTTCAGGGAGCTGTCATTATAAATAAAAGTATGTTCTGGCCAGAACTGTGTTGGAGGTGAGGGTACTCTAGTGGATTCCAGAGAAGAAGACAAGAAGGGCTGTATAGGGAGGGGGGATTAACATTTTTGAACCACACCTACTGTGTGCCTGGCACTTTACATGATCTCACTGAATTCTCACATAACTGTCTACTGTTTTAATCATTAACTCACAGATAATAAAACCCAGCCTAGACAGCATATTAAAAAGCAGAGACATTACTTTGTCAACAAAGGTCCATCTAGTCAAGGCTATGGTTTTCCCAGTGGTCATGTATGGATGTGAGAGCTGGATTATAGAGAAAGCTGAGTGCTGAAGAATTGATGCTTTTGAACTGTGGTGTTGGAGCAGAGTCTTGAGAGTCCCTTGGACTGCAAGGAGATCCAACCAGTCCATTTGAAGGAGATCAGTCCTGGTTGTTCATTGGAAGGACTGACGTTGAAGCTGCAACTCCAATACTTTGGCCACCTGATGCAAAGAGCTGACTCATTTGAAAAGATCCTGATGCTGGGAAAGATTGAGGGCAGGAGGAGAAGGGGACGACAGAGGATGAGATGGTTGGATGGTATCACTGACTCGATGGACATGGGTTTGGGTAGACTCCGGGAGTTGGTGATGGACAAGGAGGCCTGGCGTGCTGCGGTTCATGGGGTCGCAAAGAGTCGGACACGACTGAGCGACTGAACTGAACTGAACTGAGTAAAACCCCAGGTTTCTCTGAGAGCTTACACAATTAGTCAGTAGCTGAGAAAGACCTTAAACCCAGGTGTGCCAGGTTTCAAGACCTAAACTGCATACCCCCACTTGCTGCCTCGCCAGTTACCTCTGCTTGGCTACATCCAAGTATTCAGAGGCTTGACATTTATAAACTGAGGAGTGCCCGCTGTTATGCTTAATCTCCCCCCCAGTCATCTACAGTTGCTGTTTTCAATCAGTATGGTTGGGGACTTGCCTGGCAGTCCAGTGGCTGAGACTGTGCTTCCGATGGTTAGGGAATTAAGGACATGCTGCGTGGCATGGTCCTCTCCTGAAAAATGATCTTTCTGATCTGTGGGTGATTGTTTTACTTAGATGTTAGTTTGTAAATCCACACTGGAATTCTTGCAACATACCCCCAAATTGGTGTCATTTTTAAAAACCCTGTAGTTTGACTATAAGTTGAGTCGATTTAGACAGTCTTGGGGGAGAACTCATCACTCAGCCACTCTCAGCCCTCACATCTGAACAGTCTCTGAGTCCTGCTGATTCTTCCATCGTGGTGTCACTTATATGCATCCCTTCCTTTCGCCAAAGTGACCCTATTTTAGTGCTTTACTTTCCTTAATTCTCCTTTCTTCCACAATGTGAGTTACTTGACAGAAGTTTCCACCATCTCCCTAATCATTGGTTGAAATATAGACTAATGTTTTTTGAGCAGCAACTCATATGCCAGGTGCTATGGTGAGCACTGGGGGTCCAAGAATGAATAAGACAATACTGCTGCTTTCAAAGAGCTCACCTAAGTTCTCTCCTGCTTGCTCTAGCAGGTGAGAGCTAGCACAGTGCGATTGTGCCTTCTCCCATGCCCTGCTCCAAACCCTACAATGGTTTCCTATTGGATAAGTTAGGCTTAACTCCTTAGCTCAGCATTCAATGCTTTCTAAGAATGGTCCCAGCTATCATTTTGTTTCTATATGTTTGAGATAATTGAATACCATTACCTCTTCTTTCCTACAGAGGTCTTATTGTTCAAATAAATTATACCATAGTAATAAAATGATAACTTATTATTGACAAAATTATTAAATTATTAATATATGAAAATGTCCTTTCCTTTTGCCACTTTCATGCCTTTCAAGGTGGTTTGTTTTCCTCAAACTCCTTTTCCTCTGTGTTTCCTGATTAAACTAAAACCTGTCTTTCAAAGTTCAACTCAAATACTCGATCCACAGAGCCACCTGGGATCATCCAGCTAGAGAAGGACTTAGCTCTCCTCTGAGTCTTATAGTTCCATCTCAGCATTCCTCAAGTCCAGAGGCCAGCTAGACTAAGTCCCACTGATGTGTGTGACAGCTGTGTATGTACTTCCTGTTCTTACTAGCTTACAAACTACATGTCAGCAGGAAGGCTGTCCCATTCTTGCCATATCCACTCAACTTTATGCCTTGCACCAAGAAAGTACTTTCTATTAATTTGCTAAATAAATAGCTGAACAAATTACTTGATTTCATTGCACTAGTATACTGAAAACTCATTATGTTCCTAGCACTGTAATATGGGCTTAGAATATACCAGTGAAGAGAAGCGACAAAGAACTAGAGGTAGCAGGGATGGGGAGAGATAGATAATAAACAATAAACATAATAAATGTTTGGGGAAAAGATAGCAGATGTATGGAAAGAGGGACAAGTAGAGCAGAATAGTGGGAATTTGAGTCTTCGGGGGGGTGGTGGAGAAGGGAAAGTGGTGAGAGATGAGATTAGAGCAAAGATTTGAAGGCAGGAGAGAGCTAGCCATGCTGAAGAAGAAACTGTTCTGGAGAAAACAATTAAAGGAAAGGCCCCAAAGAGGGGGCACACAGCCGCGAGGACCATGTGAGGAAGGAGATGTGTCAGGCCTAGGAGCTACAGAGGTAATGAGAGACCAGATCACACGTGGTCTTTTGGTCATTGTAAGGATTCTGATTTTCACTTTGAGAGAAACATGCATCCAGTGCAGGAGTTTGGGAGGAATGAAATTATATGACTTACTTTAAATAAGATCACTTTGGTTGCTATGTTGAGAATAGAGCCTGGTAGGGGATAAGAATAGAAAGAGGTGTGTGTGGGAGGGAGAGAGCAGTTATCAGGCAAAAGCTGATAGAGGCTTGAACAAGGAAGGTGGAAGTGGGGAGAGAGGTTGATTTCTGTACCTGCTAGGAGGACTCAGTATTTCTGGCCTGAACAACTGGAAGGATGGTATTGCCGTTACCTGAGATGGGAAAGCTGCAAGTGGAGCAGGTTAAGAAGAGTCTCATGGTTGTCTAGAATAAAGACAACAGTTTCCAACTTCCTTACAATTACGTGGGATCATTTGGCTAAATTCTGACCCATTCAATGTAAACAGAAATACCGTGTGGGATATTCAAGTAAGTTGTTTTAAAGGGAACAGTTTCAACGGGGAGAGGCTTCTTTTGCTTTATCCCTTTCTTTTTTCTCATTGTTTGGAATGTGGCAAGAATGGCTAGAGCTCCAGCAGCTATCTTGGGCAATGAGGACAAAAGTCACACCCTAGTGATAGAAGACTAAAGACTAAAAGGATGTTGGGTCCTTCATTCTTAACTTTGTGATGCCGCCATGATTGCCCTGGACTGTCAACCTCCAAACCTCTTTATGAAGGATAGAAATAAACAGCTACCCTTGTTTAATAAGTCACTAACATACCTCATTATTTAAAATTACTTTATTATCATCCACATCATCCCCAAAGAGTTGATAGAATAATGCTGGGTATTTGCATAAGAATTTTAATAAAGACTTTATAATTCTAAAAAGGAGTGAGCAAAATGACCTTAGTAAAGTCAGAAAGGCATGCGTGTATGCACATGTCCACATACACAGACACACACCAAAACACACAGACACACACTGACTTCTTATTTCTGAGATCAGTTGTTGCCATCTACTAGGAAAGACTTCCCTGGTTCTCCAAACAGAACTGACAGGTCCCTCTTCTAGCTCCTCATTCCCAACCCAAGCTTCTACTGGAATATCCAAAACTCCTTATAACAACTTTGCTCATGGGCCTTGCTCCTGTGTGTGTATGTGCTAAGTTGCTTTATCATGTCCGAGTCTTTGCAACTCTATGGACTGTAGCCCGCCAGGCTACTCTGTCCACGGGATTCTCCAGGCAAGAATACTGGAATGGGTTGCTGTGCCCTCCTCCAGGGGATCTTCCCCACCCAGGGATTGAATCTGCTGCTCCTGTGGCTCCTGTATTGCAGGCGGATCCTTTACCCCTGAACCACTGGGGAAGCCCAGTCTTGCTTCTACATGAGTAATTTTCACATGTTCTTGTTCATTTACACTTAAAATTTGAGTTTTGAAAAACATACTCTCCCTATATTGTTTAAAATTGATATTTAAAATCACAAATTTCTATGGTAACAAAATATATAATGTCCTGCCTATTTGTGGATATTGATATTTTAGTATGAAACCATTATATCATTCTTTTATGTATTAAATGTATCACTCAGTTATGTCCAACTCTTTGTGACCTAATGGACTGTAGTCTGCCAGATTCCTCTGTCCATGGGATTTCCCAGGCAAGAATACTGGAGTGGGTTGCCATTTCCTTCTCTAGGGGATCTTCCTGACCCAGGGGTCAAACCAGGGTCTTCCATATTGCAGGCATTTTCTTTACCATCTGAGCCACCAGGGAAGTCCCAAATGTATGCAAGGGAATCTAAATACCAATGGCATTTAGTGCCTATTTATCACCTACTTAAGAAAACACATGAATAATTTATTACTTAAGTAAAAAAAAAGAAGTTAATCCTTTTCCCTCTAGAACTTAATTACTATACTATTTCCCATAAAATTTTATTTTAACATAATATTCACATGTGAAATCTTTGATCATCACCCTATCATATCTCTCTGCAACAAAAATAAGTTTATAAACTGAAGTTTTAATTTAACAAATTTTCTTAACATCAGGCTCTAAGTAGTAAATGTTTTTCTAGCTGGAGTTTACAATGCAATTATTATAGTAACTAACAGATCAAAATACATATATTTCAAGTATGAAAAAATTATGCTTGAGAATAAAAAATTTTGATAATGCCTCTATTCATGAGATAGCTGGGAACATTATAGTCCCTCAGTTATGGGAGATTTCCTTTAATATTCTTGGTTGTTTCTTTGGTATTTTTTCACGCGAGGGCAATATACAATATCAGCACAATTGGAGCAAGATGCAATATACTGAATGGATAAGAGAAATGTCTTTGTTTTGAACAGTGGAAACAGGGTAATTCTGAAAGAGGAGTGGAAAGCAGAGCTGGCTGGACTGTCCTGTGAGCATATTCCAGGCAGGCCAGTTTAAGGAGCTGAAAATGAATTCTGTGAGCACTATTCATGCCTGTGCACCGTTTGGAAAGTCTTTGTGTGTCCCCAGGGGCACACAAGCCTGGTTTGAAGCTGCTGCCATACATGATTGCCATTGAGAACGAGCAGTGTATCTTATTCATCTTTGTGCCCCAGTATGTGGCACAGTGCCATTTAAATAAGTAAATATTTGTTGAATGGATATGGAGTAATTAACTTCCAAAACCCCAAAGTTCCCTAGCTGCAAAAGTTTAAGTAACTGTAAAAATGACAGAGTCCTGTTAAATTTTTGGTCTGATAAAAGCCAGACTTGGAATTTTCTGTTGTGAAATCCTTAGACTTTGGTAAAAGCCAAAGAAATTTAAAAGTTACCATAGCAATGGCTGTCCCACTGTTTACTCACAGATGACCAGGATCGGGTAAGTGACTCCAGGAAGGACATAGAGTGGGTGAGTGCGTGCTCAGTTGCTTCAGTTGTGTCTGACTCTGTGTGACCCTATGTATTGCAGCCTGCCAGGCTCCTCTGTCCATGGGATCCTCCAGGCAAGGATGCTGGAGTGGGCTGCCATGCCCTCCTCCAGGAGATCTTCCCAACCCAGGGATCAATCCCGCTTCTATCTGCCTTGGCAGGCAGATTCCTTACCACTAGCACCACCTAGGAAGCATCTATAAGAGGGAGCATTTGTCAGTTGCAAGATAAATAAATATGAATGTATCATCATAAAGAATTTTTCATAATTCTTCTCAGTCTTTATAGTACATTCAGTGTGGGGAAGTAAGAATGCAGGAGGTAATCCCACAGGAGATAATCCCACAGTAGTAACAAGTAACTAAGCGGACGGTATGGGTAGATGCCTTCTGGTCTGTGTGCTGCTGACTCTGTCAGATTTTCACTCTGGGTCCCTGTGTGTACTCACTACTGGCAGGATTCCTGATTTCTCAAGGCTACTCAGGTTCTGCCTTTCTTGCTGCATGGGTCCAGTCTGTGTATCCATCCACTTACTCTTTCAGCAAACCTCCCACCACCCAACCAGTACTCACTGAGCATGAGGACTGTGCCAAGTGCTGAGCATAAGGCAGTGGAAAAGATAGGTGCTGAGAAACTTTCAGACTGTGGGGGATACGGACGTCGAATCAGGAAATGGCTGTTTCCAGAGATAAACATCATGACAGAGGAAGTGAGAGAGGAGTGTGAAATCATATAGGAGGGGGTATGGAAGATGGATGTTTAATGAGAGACAGCTTTCAGGAGGAATATATGTCCAAGTTGAGATCAAAAAGGTAAGTGAGTTAGAGAGGAATCGGGGAATGCAGGCAATACAGAGGGAGTGCATTTCATTAAAACAGGCAGAAGGAGCATGTGTATGAAGACCTGGAGCAAGGGTGAGACTTTAGATCTTCCTTCCCCGTTTTATTTATTTATTAAAAAAATTTTTTTTTGACCATGCAGCATGTGAACTGAACCCAACCAGGGACTGAATCCACTCCTGCTGCATTGGGAGCCTGGAGTCTTAACCACTGGACTGCCAGGGAAGTCCTTCTATTTTTTAATCATTAGAAACTATTACATTCTAACATACCATGTATTTTACTTATTTTTCTGATTCCCCTAGTAGAAAGCAGGCATGTTTATTTGCTTTGTTTGTCTTCTGTATTGCCATTGCCTGGCACACATGCTGGCTCTGAGATTCTGAGAGTGGTTCAGACTGGATGATGCTTAGAGCCTGGGAGAGGCATGGTGGGAAGTGAAGCTGGAAAATGTGGTGAGGGTCAGATCGTAATGAGGCTTGTAAACTGGGTTAAGACGTTTGGACTTAATCCTGAGGGCAGTGGGATTTTAAGTGTCTAAGTGTCACAGTTGAGTTTCAGGAACTCATTCTGGCTGCACAGTGGAGGAAGGGTTGGAGCCAGGCAAGGCTGAGTGTAGACGAGAGAATGAAAGATTTTGGTGCCTTGCACTTGGGGAGGATCATGGGTGAGCAGGCTGGGAGGTACTGGTGTTTCATAGGGAGGTTATCTTTGTCTTTCTTAACAAACGGAGGTGGTTCTGCTCTTATAGGCTCACTGACTTTCACAGCAGCTCAAAGACCAGTATCAGCAAAAGATGGATTGAAAAAAGAAAATCGTTAGAAATGCTCACGGAGACCTGAACATAGGATGAGATGACACCACTTTAATACCCATTGAAATCTCAGCCCCATTTTGGGATCCCACAGTAGGTACATCATCTGTCTACCTCCAGAAGCATCAGCTCAAAAATTTCACATCATCCCAATGACAATGTGTTCTGGTATCACAAACTCTTCATACTTGTAGTCTTAAGAATAATTTTCATCGTAAAGTTGAAAGAGTGAACTTCCACCTTTGTGGCAACAAAACCTGTCAGAATTTATTTTGAACAAAATAAAACCCTTCAAACCCCAACTACAAAACCTTTATTTCACCTTTTATCTGAATAATGAAGTATTATCCACTCTAAGAACAAAACAATCCCTTTGTTCAGGAATAACAACACATCTGGCATTTAATAAACCACCAACACAGGTTTTCAAATTAAATCAAGAGTCTATTTGTCAGAGAATCTGCAGAGCAGATTTGCTCTCATACAAAGTGGCTTTAAACTGCTGTTGTTTTTTTCTCCTATTTACTGGACACTTTCTTTGATTAAAATACTTAGACTGATGTTGATAAACTGAGTCTGGTGTACAACAAGACTCAGACTTAATTATACCTTTCCAACCAGTGGAGGCAGGAAAAAAAACAACAACAGGAACATAGTCTGTGTTTTCATTTTTAATTGCTCACGAAACCGGGAAGCAAGACTCCAGAAGATAATGAAGTCACTGAGTTCCTCCTTAACAAGCCCAGTGGTCTCCTTGGTGATGCCAGAGCCCCAGCTCAGGAGGTCTCAGGGGAACAGAAACTCCTGAGTCCTGAACAAGACCTTGGGCCTTGAAGAAACTACAGCTCTGCCATGTTTACTGCCTGCTGGAAGATGTCTTTCTCTTGTTTGATCTGCGTCTGCCACGGATACTTCTCTGAGGGCAAGGAACCTGGATGGACACTGAACTGGTGTCCATGGGCAGGCCTGGGTTCATTCAGATCAGGGCCATGGAGGTGCCCACAACAGCTACCTTATGATGAACAGCAGAAAGTTTAGGAAACAGAAAATCAAATTTGAACCTCGTTTTTACAATTTTCACTCAACTTGCCCCAAACACTTTTCATGCTACAAAAATTATGGGGTTACATATAATCCTTACAGTTGCTTGTTAGAGTAGTGGTCATAGGACCACGTGGGAGGAACATATCTCCTGGCTCTGTCAACTTTGTATTTACAGTTCAGAGTCATTAAGAATAAAAAGTGGTTAAAAATGCTGGCCTCTTCTAAGTGCTTATGATAAATGACTAAGAAAAATGACTATAAACCTCTGCAAGACAAATAGGGAACGCAATAAATATGATGCTTCATGGAACAATTATTTTATTCATTGGGTTGCTCTGTCAATAGTTAATATGAAGTTGGACTCTATCAATAGCAATTAAAATTTGTATATGTTTTATTATAAGATACTGAATATAGTTCCCTGTGCTATACAATACATCCTCATTGCTTATCTATTTTATACATAGTGGTTTGTATCAGATGACACCAAACTCCTAGTTTATCCTTGCCTTCCCCTTTGGTAACCATATGTTTGTTTTCTATGTCTGTGAGTCTGTTTCTGCTTTGTAAATAAGTTCATTGGTATCATATTCTAGATTTTGAATCGAACTGAAAGCCATCCCTTTTATAATGGTAACAAGCAATATCATATCTGATTTAATGTTTAGTTTGAAAAACTGCTGAACCTACATGTTGGAAGATTGGAGGGTGGAGGGACAGAGAAAATGTCTCAACTGTATCTCTCACATGCTCTTAGGCACTCTCTTAGTTCACCACAGACACCTGGACTGCTTCCAGTCTGATGAGAAAGGCGCCAGGTGGAAACGCCTTTATGGTCTTCATGTTGAACTTGGGTTGGCAGTTCAGCCAGTGAGTCTGACCCAGACAGAGGACAATGGGAGAGAGTCCTCTGGCCTGGCCTTCACTCTAGCTGCCCTGACTCTCTTTATCTCAGGGCAGAAGCACAGGCTGGGCCTTATACAATGATTTTCTTATTTATTAGAACTAAAAGAGTACAGCCCACAAAAGGAGGGAGAGGAAGCCCTCTTCCATTTTATCTCATTTATAGTAATTCTGGATTGTACACAGTCACGCACAGGGCGTTCTCAAAGCCACATAATTCCTGGCATAACTTCTTGGTTATTCTTGTTGACTAAATGTGTCTACATGTACAGTTTTTGTTTATATATATATATATGTATATATGTGTGTGTGTGTGTGTGTGTCTGTGTGTGTGTGTATGTATATATATTGGGCTTCCCAGGTGGCACTAGTGGTAAAGAACCTGCCTGCCAATGCAGGAGATGTGAGAAATTTGGGTTTGATCCCTGGGTCCAGCAGATCCCCTGAAGGAGGGCATGGCAACCCACTCCAGTATTCTTGCCTGGAGAATCCCATGGACAAAGGAGCCTGGTGGGCTACAGTCTGTTGGGTTTCAAAGAGTCAGACACTCACACATGATATTATTGCATGCATGCACCCATTATGTATACATATATGTGTGTGTATATATATATATACACATATACTGTGTGTATATATATATATACACATGGTGTGTGTGTGTATATATATATATTTTTTCACTCATTAGCACAGTTCTTATTTTTTTCTGAATCTATAACTCATTTTAAAACATGAATATAAGTTATGGATCCCCTCTCTAGAAACATGTATATAGGAGATACATCACCTGAAAATCTGCATATAATTTCTCGAAATCTCATTTATGTCTCAACCAACAGGCCATAGTAGGGTAAAAGGCTATATTTCCAAAGATTTTTAAATATCATGTGTTTTTAATGGTCATATTGAGTTGATATTTTACATAACACGATTTTTTTTTCTTGAAATTGAAAACTGAAAGAGTTACGCCAGTTCCTCATTGACAACTTAATGTAGGTGGAAGACTTTCTGACCCAGGTCATGTTCTGTACAACTAATCTATACTGTCTATCAAACAGAGAATATACATTTCATCATAATATGCCCAAGTCATTGAGCTGAGGGTAAGGGCCATTCATGACAGGACTATACTCAACTCAAGGCCATGGAAACAGTCCATTTGCAGTTCTTCTGGATTGTGGGTTGGCATCCCCAAAGTACACTGGCTTGTGCTGCCTTTAGGGCTATATTCTGTGCCCTGCTACTCAATATGTTACTTACACGCCAAGAGAACATTTATATCACTCTTTTGCCATGAAGAATTTTTTTTTAATTTTCAGAAACCATATACAGAATCAATTTCTCTTTTGCCTCTGTCTTTCCATCACGTTTTGTTTGTAGCTAGCTGCTATAGAGTACTTAGCAAAGGCTCTCCCACTTTAAGCTACTTGTCTCCTGCTGGAGGCCCTGGAGGAGAGTTCTTAGTTTCCTGCACATTGTCAGTGATTCACATGAATTTGAGAGGTGGTATGTATAGTGCTTAGCCACTTTGGCTATGGAGATAGAAGTCTTGAGTCCTAATTCCAGCCCTGCCATTAATTAGGTGCTTATTATAAGGAAGTGTTACTCAGTCGTGTCCGACTCTTTGCAGCCCTATGAACTGTAGCCCTGCCAGGCTCCTCTATCCATGGGATTCTTTGTGCAAGAATACTGGAGTGGGTAGCTACTCCCTTCACTAGGGGATCTTCCCTACCTATGGATTGAATCCGGGTCTCCTGCTTTGCAGGCAAATTCTTTAGCATCTGAGCCACCCCGGGAGCTCACTTAAATGTAATAGCAATTTTCTTTTTTCTGGAAAATAGGTATGACGATAGTACCTACCTAACTGGGCTACTGTGAAGATGAAATAATACAATAGATAAAATCATTTAGCCAGTGTTTGAATCATAGTCTGACTCTTGCAGGGCTTCCCTGGTGGCTCAAAGGGTAAAGCGGCTGACTGCAGTGCTAGAGCCCTGGGTTTGATCCTTGGGTCAGGAAGATCCCCTGGAGAAGGAAATGGCAACCCACTCCAGTATTCTTGCCTGAAGAATCCCATGGATGGAGAAGCCTGGTAGGTACAGTCCAATGGGTCACAAAGAGTCAGATATGACTGAGGGACTTCACTTTCTGAGTCATAGTAATTGTTGAATAAAGATTAGTTATACAATTCATTGAACTGAATTAAAAAAATCTTTTGGGCTGCGCTGCACAGCACGTGGGATCTTAGTTCCCTGACCATTCTCTGCTTTGGCAGGATGGAGTCTTAACCACTGTACCACCAAAGAAGTCCCTAACTGAATTTTAAAAGGAGTTTTCCTTTTCTTTTAGGAGTTTCTTCATATAGTCAATAAGAAATGGTGTTTGATAAGCAATGGTATATAGCCAAATGTAAAAGCCATCATATTTTTTTGGACATAATTAAGATCTCATATTATTTTCAGGTCCTCTTAATAATTTTTACTTTTAATATATAAAGTCCCAATTTGGCTGATAAAAGTTTTATACTTTTATACTAGACAGCTCTAGGATATTGGAAGTATCTTTATGACATTAAGTGACACTGTTTTGTTTTCAACACTATTCCTAAATTAAAGACATGGATCTCTGGCTTTCAAGAGAGTCCAGGACTGTTTGTGCAGGGGACTGATGAAGTTAATATCTTGAATGTGGTTTTTAGTCTTCTATGCCAATTTCTGTGTAATTAGCCAAAAGATCCTTCTCTTTATTATTGAGGATCAGGCCAGACAGTTGAGATGCATAAATTCACTGCTAGAAAAAAAAATAATATCTCATTTTATTGTTGTAACATCTTTGTACACAAAGAACAGCATGGGTATTTATTCTTCAGAGGCTTTTAAAAAAGTTGTTTCCATGTAAGTATACAGAGGTATATATGTATATCTTTGGCTAACTCCTCTAATGTTTTTCAAACTGGGATTAAGTTTTCATGGATTTTGCACATTTTGAGCATCTCAGTTTGCACCAGTGTTCAAGGGCAGGGATTATATTTTATTTATCTTTGTACTCCTCAGTTCAGTCGCTCAGTCGTGTCCGACTCTTTGCGACCCCATGAATCGCAGCACGCCAGGCCTCCCTGTCCATCATCAACTCCCGGAATTCACTCAAACTCATGTCCATCGAGTTGGTGATGCCATTCAGCCATCTCATCCTCTGTCGGCCCCTTCTCCTCCTGCCCCCAATCCCTCCCAGCATCAGAGTCTTTTCCAATGAGTCAACTCTTTGCATGGTGTGGCCAAAGTACTGCAGTTTCAGCTTTAGCATCATTCTTTCCAAAGAAATCCCAGGGCTGATCTCCTTCAGAATGGACTGGTTGGATCTCCTTGCAGTCCAAGGGACTCTCAAGAGTCTTCTTCAACACCACAGTTCAAAAGCATCAGTTCTTTGGCACTCAGCTTTCTTCATAGTCCAACTCTCACATCCATACATGACCACTGGAAAAACCATAGCCTTGACTAGACGGACCTTAGTCGACAAAATAATGTCTCTGCTTTTCAGTATGCTATCTAGGTTGGTCATAAATTTTTTTCCAAGGAGTAAGCGTCTTTTAATTTCACGGCTGCAATCACCATCTGCAGTGATTTTGGAGCCCAAAAAGATAAAGTCTGATAAAAGATAAACTGATAAAGTCTGATAAAAAAGATAAACTGTTTCCACTGTTTCCCCATCTATTTCCCATAAAGTGATGGGACCAGATGCCATGATCCTAGTTTTCTGAATGTTGAGCTTTAAGCCAACTTTTTCACTCTCCTCTTTCACTTTCATCAAGAGGCCTTTTAGTTCCTCTTCACTTTCGGCCATAAGGGTGGTGTCATCTCCATATCTGAGGTTATTGATATTTCTCCCCGCAATCTTGACTCCAGCTTGTGCTTCTTCCAGCCCAGCGTTTCTCATGATGTCCTCTGCATATAAGTTAAATAAGGAGGGTGACAATATACAGCCTTGACGTACTCCTTTTCCTATTTGGAACCAGTCTGTTGTTCCATGTCCAGTTCTAACTGTTGCTTCCTGACCTGCATATGGGTTTCTCAAGAGGCAGGTCAGGTGCTCTAGATACTAATATATCACCTGATGCATGTAATAAATAGATGCTAATTCAAAATATACATGTATGCTCTCCTGAAAAGGCTGCAGAATTTGGTTATATTGGAATGTTTATATTTAACAAAGAGATGAACTATTATTAAACATTACACTTTAAAAAGTTTGAGTAAGGAATCCATTTTTTGAGACCATTTTTAGTATCTGAATAAGATAGATTACAATATCTTTCTTTTGAGAATCACTTTTTGTTCATTAGCAGTGAGTAGTTAATTGATGAAATTCTACTTTTACTTTCTTATTTTTTTGCATGTTTAACATCTGGCATATTTCTTTCTGACTTTGTGTCCAAACATTCATTCGTTACATGTTTTATATATACTATTATACATGTCAAAGCATGGTTTTATGATCGTCATTTTTATGTACAAATCAGGCAGCAGAGTAGATACTCTCTTAAACACCCACTGATGTGATTTATTTGATGTTGAGAAATTAAAATTAGGCAAGCGTTTATATTATATGAAATCTGCCTGAAATGCAGAAGACCTGGGTTCGATCCCTGGGCTGGGAAGATCCCGTGGAGAAGGGACGAGTTACCCATTCCAGTATTCACCTGGAGAATTCCATGGAGGGGTTGCGAAGAGTTGGACGTGACTGAGTGACTTTCACTTTACATTATATGCAAGTAGTTCAAGCAGCTAGTTCTGTTACTTTATATTCTTTGTTTAAAGACATTTGAAAAGTCAGATTTAAAACATGACAAGAACAGAAAATCTATTTTGGAGCTTTCATTTCAGTCATTCATTTTTTTCCCTGGTTATATGTTTATGCTTTTCCCAAGCAATACATTTAGCTTCTGAGATAGTCTAGTAAATTTAGTTCTAATTTGTATTTTCTTTGTTTAGTTTTTGAACTGGACATGGAACAATAGACTGGTTCCAAATAGGAAAAGGAGTACATCAAGGCTGTATATTGTCACCCTGCTTATTTAACCTCTATGCAGAGGACATCATGAGAAATGCTGGTCTAGAGGAAGCACAAGCTGGAATCAAGATAGCAGGGAGAATTAATAACCTCAGATATGCAGATGACACCACCCTTATGGCAGAAAGTGAAGAAGAACTAAAGAGCCTCTTGATGAAAGTGAAAGAGATGAGTGAAAAAGTTGGCTTAAAGCTCAACATCCAGAAAACTAGGATCATGGCATCTGGTCCCATCACTTCATGGCAAATAGATGAGGAAACACTGGAAACAGTGGCTGACTTTATTTTTCTAGGGTCCAAAATCACTGCAGATGGTGATTGCAGCCATGAAATTAAAAGATGCTTACTCCTTGGAAGAAAAGTTATGACCAACCTAGATAGCATATTCAAAAGCAGAGACATTACTTTGCCAACAAAGGTGCATCTAGTCAAGGCTATGCTTTTTGCAGTGGTCATGTATGGATGTGAGAGTTGGACTATAAAGAAAGCTGAGTGCCAAAGAATTGATGCTTTTGAACTGTGGTGTTAAAGAAGACTCTTGAGAGTCCCTTGGACTGCAAGGAGATCCAACCAGTCCATCCTAAAGGAGATCAGTCTTGTGTGTTCATTGGAAGGCCTGAAAGCTGAAACTCCAATATTTTGGCCACCTGATGTGAAGAGCTGACTCACCAGAAAAGACCCTGATGCTGGGAAGTACTGAGGGCAGGAAGAGAAGGGGACAACAGAGGATAGATGGTTGGATGGCATCACCAACTCAATGGACATGGGTTTGGGTAGACTCTGGGAGTTGTTGATGGACAGGGAGGCCTGGCGTGCTGCAGTTCATGGGGTTGCAAAGAGTCGGACACAACTGAGTGAACTGAACATCATCAAAAGTTTTTCTAAATTCTGTCATCCTGTGCTCTCTTTATGGTCATTACTACCCTAGCTTCAGGTACTAGCTGACAGCCCAAGAGAGCCCAGTGCTGAAGTATGTACCAGGGGGATTCTTAAACCTTGGTATTCCACTTCCTATATGGACCAAAAGCTAATCAGATGAATGGGAAAAGCCTTGTTTCATATTCTAGCTGTGCTTTACTGGAAATTAATGCATCCTCAAGCTCTACCATCTTATTTCACACATCTGTTTTCTGGGAATCCTTCAGAACTTTTTCCTGCATGAATTTTTTTTTTCTTTACTGAAAGATCTACTACAGTTGAGATCAATGACTCCCTTGTAGGCAATGATTTTGTGAATGACAACCAAAGATCTTCCAAAAACTGTGTTGAAAATTCTGGGAATAATTCATTTATGATTTAAGGTAGTAATGTCTGAAGGAATATCAGAGATAAGAGTTCTTCAGGTCAAACTACTAGTGTTGCTGAAATATTTTATAACAACAAAGTATGCTTATTGTCTTTGATAATATACCTTTGTGTCAGAAGCCAAAAACGTTCAGAATATAGTCAATATTTTATAATAACTATAAATGAAATATAGTCCATAAAACTTTTGAACCACTATATTATATACCTAAAACTAATATCATACTGTAAATCAACCATACGCCAACAAAAAAATTAAAATGTGATTAACAAATGGTCCTAGAGATGTAACATAAGTCTGAATAAGAATTGCACCTGGGAAGTATAATTCATGGAAGTTCTACAAGGACTGGCTTCAACTGGCCGTTATGTACTAGATGATTCCCATGGAGAAAGATAGTCTCAGACCTTGAGAAGGCAGACTCAAGAATCCTGTTTGACCTGGACAATTTCAAACCTGCTTTGGAGCAAACTGAATTCCTTGAATATCCTTGCAAACTAATTTTATCTTCCCTGGGGGATATTCTGAACCTATTTCAAATCCATGCTGTTTGGCTGTGGTCCTCACTAAGGCTGACCCTGAATGAAGGCTGTTTCCAAGAGTGAGACTCAGGTTCCAGTACTGGGCCTAAATCAGTTCACCATAATGTATCTTGTTGCCTTCCTTACCTGATATAGGTTGGCGAGGTGGTGGTTCGTTTTGATCAGAAATGGCTGGTTCACCCCTGGGTGGTCAACATCGTGGGCTGCTGCAGCCAGCAGTCCAAGCATGATATCCAGAGGCGTGAGGAAGCTGGCGAGCTGTTAAAAAAGGGAGTTGGGAGATTGATTGGTGTGTTTCCCAAAATAGGCTAGCTTTTGTTTTGGCTAAATCACATAGAATGAATCATCATATTAGTATCATTTGGGCCTGTCATTACCTGTCATTCAGACCTTAACCTTCTGAAGCTGTCAGTAAGGTAAGAGCCCCATGAAACTTCAGGAAAGAAGAAAGAACTGGGAGGAAAATAATTCAGCAACTCAAATTGTGTAGCTCTTCCTGGTGGCCTCCTCTTCCTGCTGCTACTCTTGTCGTGTTTTGCTGTTGTAATAGCACTGACTGTTGGCAACACTGCTCTCTATGGTGGGTGGGACAGGCAGAGTCTAGTCAGCCTTGCTCCCAGGAAAGCTGTAAGTGACGGAAAAAGTTGAAGCCAAAGTGATGGGCACATTAAACAAATCACTTTTGTATATCATTCATCCAATATCATTGCCACTTCTTTGAATATGAAATCAATAGTGGACTGAATTGCAAAATTTGCATATTTTGTCTTTTTTTTTTTTGGTTAGCTAACGAAGCAAGCAGGAAAATGGGAATCTAGCACTAACTTTAAATATACAACTGTGATATATTACAATTTTCAAATTACTTAAGGATTAAATTAAAAAACCTTTAAGTTCTTTGGGATATTTTATAAGGATGAGGCATACCCAGTTTTGTCTTGGGAATGACTGTATATTTAGTGGTTGATGTTAAAACTCATTGAACTAAACAGAGTCTTAGACTAAGGTATCATTTTCTAAAAACCCGAACAAAACTCATCTGATATGTTATACGAGCTAGGTTTTATATGGCTAAGAAATGTTTAGGTTTTGAGTAATAAGCATTATGATCATGTTTAAAATTTTTGGTTAATACTTTGCCTCTGGGTATACAAAGATACCTTTGATGTACACAGGTTCTCTTGGGCTAGAATTGGGATGTCTAGTTGCCTCAGTAGGAAGTGGAACTTGGGTCTTGAGGAGTTTTAATTCTACTTGCTGATCAAAAAACTTGAGCTGGGAGACTTTTCCTAGAAAAATTCAGCGCTGGTACTATGTGTGGCATAGTATCAAGGCAAAAGCAGCTAACTTTTGTGACTGTTGAAGATATCTAAGATGCAGATTGTCATAGAGAGGGTTGTTTTTGTCCTAAGTCAGCCTTGAAAATATATAAATTATAGAAGGGAACCTCTGAAACTTTACTTTCTTTCATGACTATTATACTTTCTTTCTTTCTTTCTTTCATGATTTCAGAGCTGACACTGAAACCTTTTAAAAACTTTTCTTTAAAAGATTTTTTTTGATGTCAACCATTTTTAAATTTATTATTATTAATATTATTTTTTGAGTGTTTTATTTTTTATTTTTACAGTTTTAAAAAAATTTTATTTTTACTTTATTTTACTTTACAAAAGTGTATTGGTTTTGCCATACATTGACATGAATCCACCATGGGTGTACATGAGTTCTCAATCCTGAACCCCTTCCCACCTCCCACCCCATATCATCTCTCTGGATCATCCCCGTGCACCAGCCCCAAGCATCCTGTATCCTGTATCGAACATAGACAGGCGATTCGTTTCTTACATGATAGTATACATGTTTCAGTGCCATTCTCCCAAATCATCCCAGCCTCTCCATCTCCCTCAGAGTCCAAAAGTCCGTTCTATACATCTGTGTCTCTTTTGCTGTCTCACATACAGGGTTATCATTACCATGTTTCTAAATTCCATATATATGTGTTAGTATACTGTATTGGTGTTTTTCTTTCTGGCTTTCTTCACTCTGTATAATAGGCTCCTGTTTCATCCACCTCATTAGAACTGGTTCAAATGTATTCTTTTGAATGGCTGAGTAATACTCCATTGTGTCTGTCTCTTATACACATCTGAAAGGGGATTCAGGATTGGGAGCTCGTATACACCCGTGGTGGATTCATGTCAATGTATGGCAAAACCAATACANAGAGGAGAAGGAGATGACAGAGGATGAGATGGTTGGATGGCATCACTGACTCAATGGACATGAATTTGAGTAACCTCTGCGAGTTGGTGATGGACAGAGAGGCCTGGAGTGATGTGGTTCATGGGGTCTCAAAGAGTTGGACACAACTGAGCAATTGAAATGAACTAAACTGAACTGTATAATTTCTTCATTAATTAAAAACATAGACTTTTGTAAATATAAAAACATATATTTTTGTAAATATAGTGCTGGATAGATCACTGCTGCTGCTGTTAAGTCACTTCAGTCGTGTCCGACTCTGTGTGACCCCATAGATGGCACCTCACCAGGCTCCCCCATCCCTGAGATTCTCCAGGCAAGAACACCGGAGTGGGTTGCCATTTCCTTCTCCAGTGCATGAAAGTGAAAAGTGAAAGTGAAGTTGCTCAGTCATATCCAACCCTGAGCGACCCCATGGACTGCAGCCTTCCAGGCTCCTCTGTCCATGGGATTTTCCAGGCAAGAGTACTGGAGTATTTCCAAATCCTATAGTAACTCGATCAAAGTCAGTAGACACATACATATGTACTAGAATATGGTGAAGAAATAACCATTTTAGATGTGTAGGATTAAGTTCACTTTCTCCAGTTCCCAAAAAGTAAGCTCTATTGTCTGATCTAGCTGAAATATATACACAGCTCCTTCCCAAATTCAGGACTAGTTTGAAACAGGGCATATATCTAAATTATTTAATCCCTAAAATATTTATTTGTTTATTTATAGCTTAAACTATTTTGTAACAAAATCACTCAAGTTTTGTTGAGGCTAAAATCTTGATAACAAAGTAAAATCTCCCTTTTTTATAAAAAATTAGGATTTCATGTGCTAAAATACTCTTCCACTTGTTAAGGCCTTAATAGATGCCCAAAGTATTTGGAAAGGTGGGTGTATGTGTGTAGGTAAAGTGATTACAGATACCAAAATAACCCTCATTTATGTAAACCACATTTTAGTAATAGAAAATACAAACCTAATTAGTGGTGCAACATTCTCAATAATTATTAAAAGATATACACACTTGACAGATATACCACAAGTTTTCTTTTTTAAAAAAAGGGAGGAGTGAGGATGGGAGTGATGTACAATTGAAGGGGATTCAAATGTTAAAGGGAAGTTAAGAGTAGGTTCTCATTTCTATTCTATCTCAAATACAATTTGTATATTAAATAAGGTGAATATCTGACAAACTTAAAGTTTCTATAACCTCTAAGCAAATATTTTCTCATCAGTAAGTCAGGTGTAACTTCAGGTAAGTCAGATATATATAACTTACTATAGAAATGAAAATGAATTTGTAAAGCATATAACATAGTTTGCTATCAATAAATTATAATAATGATTATTGACACTATCTTGCTTATCTAACCACTAGAGATATATACAGATTATACTTTTGAGGTGATAAGAACTCTTAATGTGAGATTTACCCACTTAAAAATTTAAAGACACAATACAGTGTTGTTGACTATAACGAACTTTATGTCAACTGATTAGCAGTATCCACATTTCCCTCTCCCTCTACCCCCTGGCAACCATCATTCCACTATCTGAATCTATGAGTTTGAGAATTTTAGGTTTATCATCTAAGTGAATTCATGCAGTTTTTAACATTTTATGGCTGGCTTATTATACTTAGCATAAGGCCCTCACGCTTCATTCATGCTATTCTATATATTGAGATATTTTTCCTTTTTTAAGGCTAAATAATAGTCCAATACTATCCCATTAAGTACATTTACTGTATTTTCTGTATCCATTCATCCTTCCCTAGACATTTGGGCTCCTTTCTGTATCTTAACAATCGTGAATACTGCTGCAGTGAACATGACAATGCTACCACTTAGATACCCTGATTTCAATTATTTTAGATACATATCTGGAAATGGGGTTGCTAGATAACATGGTAGTTCTATTTTTAATTTTTGAAGGAAATCTGTACTGATTCTCATAGTGGCTGCACAATGTGCAATCCCACCGACAGTGTATCAGGATTGTAAATTCTCCACACGGTCATCAACACTTGTCTTTTATCATCTTGATAACAGCCATCCTGACAGGTGTGAAGTGACTGAATATTGTCCTTTTGATCTTCCTTTCTCTGAACATTAGCGGCATTAAGCATCTAGCATATATCTGTTAGTCATTTATCTCCTTATATTTGTGTGTCTTCTTTGGGAAAATGTATACATGAGTCTTCAGTCCTTTTATTAATTAAGTTATTAGGTTTGGGGGTTTGTCCTGGTTTTGTTCTATTGAGTTGTAACAGTTTCGTACATATTTTAGACATTAATTCCTTATCAGATACAGTGTTTGTAATGTTCTCTTCTATTTATAGGTTGTCTCTTCACTCTGCTGTTTGCCGACTCTTTGGTGGTGAAAGTGCTTTCTATTTTGATGTAATCCCACTGTTATCTACTTTTGTTGCCTGTGCTTCTGGGGTCATATCCATTAAGTCATTGCCCAGTCCAATATCATGCAGCTTTTCCCCTACGATTTCTTCTGGTGGTTAAGTCACTAAGTCGTGTCTGACTCTTGCCACCACATAGACTGTAGCTCACCAGGCGCGTCTGTCCATGGGATTCTCCAGGCAAGAATACTGGAGTGGGTTGCCATGCCCTTCTCCAGGGGATCTTCCCCACCCAAGAGTCAAACCCCAGTCTCCTGCATTGCAGGCAGTTTCTTAACTGACTGAGCTATGAGCTGCTGCTGCTCATGATTTCTTCTAAAGAATTTTAAAACTTTATGTCTTTTGTTTAAGCTTTAATCTGTTTTGAGATGATTTTGTGTACAGTGTAAAGTAAGGGTAGAATTTCCTTCTTTTACATGTAGATGCTCAGTTTTCCCATAACCACTCTTTGTTTTCAATAATTAGCCTAACATTGAGCTCCTTTATGTACATTTACACTTTTATATAAAGTAGTCATATTTTCAATGCTTTTCTGCAAGTCTTTTCATATTTGAAAAACTTTTCTCTTTTCTGCAAATGCTACTATGAAATGTTTACTTGTAGTTTCTTTAAATGTTGCTTTTCTTTGAAACTCTTAGTCTTTGGTTTTCAGTGTCCCTCTTTGAAAAGACTGTCTTTTCCCCCTTTATGGGTTTTTGGTGCCCTTTTTAAAGATCATTTGACTGTATGTACCTGAGTGTTTTCTGGGTTCCCCATGCTATGTAATTGGTTAAGATGGCTATTGTTACGCTGGTACTCTATCAGTTTAATTATGATAGCTTTCAATATATTTTGAAATCTAGAAGCCAGCTTTAGTTTTTATTCTCAAGATTTATTTGGCTAGTCATGGTCTTTTGTGATTCCTTATAAATTTTAGGATTTTTTTTCTCTTTCTGTAAAAAAATAATGCCACTGGTATTTGACAGGACTGCACTGAATCTGTTGATTTTGTTGGGAAGCAGGACATATACATAAGTTTCCTCATCCATGAGTACTGAATGTTTTCCCATGTATTTATGTATTTAGTTTCATCAAAGTTTTGCATTTTTCAGTGTATGTATCTTCTACCTCTTTAGTTAAGTTTATTCCTAAGTATCTTGTTCCTTTTGGTACTATTGCAACTTTCATTTTTTATTTAATTTCTTTTTTAGAAAGCTTATGAATAGTATAAAAATGCAACTTACATTTTTAATGTTGATTCTATGTTCTGCAACTTTAAAACATTTTTACAAATTGTGTAGAGTTTTCTATTATAAATCATGTCACCTGCAAATAGAGATGACTGGTTTATTTGTTGTTATTTGTTGTTGTTATTCAGTTACTAAGTTGTATCCAACTCTATGTAACCCATGGAATGTAGCATTCCAGGATCCTGCCCTTTACTATCTTCCAGAGTTCACTCTAATTTATGTCCATTGAGCTGATGATGCTATCTGACTATCTCATTCCTTTGCTGCCTCTTTCTCCTGATCAATTTTGTCCAATTATTCTGACTAGTACTTTCTGTACTATATTGAATATAACGGCCTCCTTGCCTGTTTCTAATTTTAGAAAAAAAAGTTTTCAGTTTCTAATTTGAGTATGTTTCATCCTTTTGATGAGGGTGAAAAAGGAAAGTGAAAAAGCTGGCATAAATCTCAACATTCCAAAAGCTAACAGCATGGCATCCAGTACCATCACTTCATGGCAAATAGATGGGAAAAAAGGTAGAAGCAGTGACATATTTTATTTTCTTGGGCTCCAAATTATTTTTGGCTGTGTATGGTGACTGCAGCCATGAGAATAAAAGACACTTGTTCCTTGGAAGAAAAACTATGACAAACTCAGTGTATTAAAAAGCAAAGACATCGCTTTGCCAACTCAGGTCTGTATAGTCAAAGCTATGGTCTTACCAGTAGTCATATATGGATGTGAGAGTTGGACCATAAAGACTGAGCACCAGAAAATTGGTGCCTTCGAATTGTGATGCTGGAGAAGACACTTAAGAGTCCCTTGTACTACAGGGAGATCAAACCAGCCAATCTTAAAGAAAATCAGCCCTCGACATTCGCTGGAAATACTGACGCTGAAGCTGAAGCTCCAATACTTTGGCCACCTAATGCTAAGAGACGACTCATTGAAAAAGACCCTGATGCTGGGAAAGCTTGACAGCAAAAGGAGAAAGAGGCAGCAAAGGAATGAGATAGTCAGATAGTATCACCAGCTCAATGGACATAAATCAGAGTGAACTCTGGAAGATGGTGAAGGATAGGATCCTGGAATGCTACATTTCATGGGTTACTAGAATTGGACACAACTTAGCAACTGAATAACACCACCAAATAATATTCGCTGCGGGCTTTTCATATATGCTCTTTATTGTGTCAGTTCAGTTCAGTTCAGTTCAGTAGCTCAGTCATGTCTGACTCTTTGCGGCGACCCCATGAATGGCAAAGAGCACGCCAAGCCTCCTAGTCCATCACCAACTCCTGGAATTGACTCAGACTCACATCCATTGAGTCAGTGATGGCATCCAGCAAAGGTAACTTCTATTGCTAGTTTGTTGAGAGCTTTTATCTTGAAAGGGTTTTGAATTTTGCCAAATGCTTTTTCTACCTATATTGAGATACTTGTATGATTTTTATCCTTTGTTCTGTTAAAATAGTGTCTCATATTGATTGATTTTCATATATTGAATAATTCTTCATTCCAGGGATAAATTGACATAGCTAGTTGAGCATCTGAACTAAAACAATAAATGCTCTCTACAAGAAATATATATTATTTACAGTATTCCTATAAAACTCCAGGTAGTATAAGAATAATGGTAACTGTCTAAATATTTGTTTTCTCAAATTTAAAAAAATAATTATTTAAACTTCAAAACTAATTGGCACATTAGACACTATTTTCTTATTTTTACAAGTATGTAAATTGATGCTTAGAAAAGTTGTGTAACTTGCATGAGGTTGTGAGCTATAACAGCCAATTTAAGAGACTGATTTGAAAAAAACACAACAAACAAAAAACTTGTGTTTGCTTAATTTTATGTTGCTTCTAAGTCACTTCAGTTGTGTCTGACTCTGTGTAACCCCATAGACGGCAGCCCACCAGGTTCCTCTGTCCCTGGGATTCTCCAGGCAGGAATACTGGAGTGCGTTGTCATTTCCTTTTCCAGTGCATGAAAGTGAAAAGTGAAAGTGAAGATGCTCAGTTGTGTTCGACTCTTAGCGACCCCATGGACTGCAGCCTACTAGGCTCCTCCATCCAAGGGATTTTCGAGGCAAGAGTACTGGAGTGGGGTGTCACTGCCTTCTCCGTTTATAGTGTTAACATTAATCAATAAAAACAGATAACTTCAAACTATCATCCCTGACTGCTGAGAAACAGAAAAATGTATAAAGTGTTAGCGATATTAAGGCACACAAATCTTATTGGAAAGCAGATTAAAAATAATAGAGCCATTTTGTACCACAAAAAATGATGGCTCCAGCCATTGATCAACAATGGATACTAAAGATGAAAAAAAATCAATTCAGCATATTTCTGGAGTATCATTGCGAAAGAAAAAAAAAAAAAGATCTGCAGATCTAAACCTGTATTAAGCCTCTATCATAAGGATGACGGTTTAATCTAGTGAAGCACTACTGTGCATGTGTCTTTCATGAATAATACAGAGTTCCTTGTTGCTTGTTAATTGGGCTCTTAGGGTAAACACATTCATCATATCGCTATCACCACAAAGCTGATATCAGAATACTGTGTTATATAACTGAAAATTGCTGAGAGTAATCTTATGTGCTCTCATCATTAAAAAAGTAAATAGGAACTATGTGAGTGATAGATATGTTTACTAACCCAGTGTGATAATCATTTCACAATATATACATGTATGAAATCAACATGTACATTTTAAACTTACACAGTGTTATATGTCAATTGTGTTTCTATAGAGTCAAAAAAAAAGAAGTGGACAAAGGTATCAATCCTTGTGATATAGAGAGACATCTGCCAAAATGCTCCTTTACTGAGTTAAATAAAAACAGTACCTGTCCTGTCACAGATACGAGTTATGCTGCCATTTTCTTCTATTTTTCTTTGTACTCGTCCCTGATGCCTCTCTTCCAGTAAATAATTCTCATGCAGACTTCCCCCTAGCAGTGATCTAGTTCTGCATTAATGACTTTATTATTATTTTATTATATGAATTCATTATTGTATTCTTTATGTTAAATAAAGTTATTTCATTGAAATATATAAATGTAATATAAAATAGCTATTATATGATATGTGTTATTTATATATTAATAATTATATAACAATATATGGCATATTATTAGCTGATTACATATAATTTTCACTATCAAAGTCTTGGGGAAAAATAAAAACAATAGCAAAAGAAATAAGGAACAATAATTCAATGACTAGAACCTGAAAGAAACAAAAAATTGTATTTTGTGATATTTCTCACTAGTATGTCAAAGACATGATAAAGACATGTAAAGGCCAAGATGAACAATAAGATGGACAAAATTGACACTGCAATTAAGTATTGCTATTGATAGTGAGGACTCAGTTAATCCCACGTAAGAGCAATTTTTAAAAACTGTGAGGACGTTATGTGCATTATAATAGCTATCATACAACCTAGAAATGTGAAATAACCTTGTTTTGTGCAGTTCCAAAAATAATAAAGTCAAAGGATAAGCAAAAAAATTGTACATGTATAAAATTTTCATAGATCAAGATTAAAAATAAAGTAGATTAAGAGTGTTATTTTGTAAGATTTTACATGTATTTTATTACTCATCAAATAAATAATGTGATTAATGACAGTGATCGTTTAGTAGATGTCATCATTGAGGTCTTCTGTGGGAATGCGCTGCTGCTGTGTCATTTCAGTCGTGTCTGACTCTGTACAACCCATAGACGGCAGCCCAACAGGCTCTGCCATCCCTGAAATTCTCCAGGCAAGAGTACTGAAGTGGGTTGCCATTTACTTCTCCACTTCTGTGGGATGAACATAACCATTCTCAAGGGAGATTTCTATAGAGGAGAGTCAGGAGGTTACTGAGAACACCAAGGGCGCCTTCCAGAAATCCCCCATGTTCCACAGCATAACACTGATGTAGCCTGGACTTTGCTTTGTTCCTAGATCAACCCATGTCTTTCTTCATAGATCAAAACAACTAGATTTGAGTATTTGGCTTTTAGGGCAACCAGAGGGACCCCAGATCCTAGTCCCAGAGACACCAGAATCTATACTTGTAAAACTAAATGTTGCCATATCACTTGCGATTCTTTCTATAAATATTTCTCCCTTCAACTTCTAGACCGATGTTACTGAAAGTATATTTCTACATCTCCTTAAGGTTTCTGAACATTTTTTTCTCATGAATCATCATAAAACAGAGAAAAAATCCAATTTGATTAGTGTGACATTTGATAGTGTCTAGCAGAGAAGCAATGATCTTGCATTCTATTATTCATAGCAGAAGTATGAATATATGAAATAAGGAGAAGGGAGTTTTCACAATTTTTAGCAAACCAAATACACAGAAAGATACATGCAGCAGAGCTGGGGATTAATTGAAGAGGTGTGAATGCATAAGAGAGGCTTTGCTATACGTATCTGGAATATCCCTTTAAATCAGTCATCTCATGCACACGAAACATGTGGAGCAGAACTACAAAGAAATAAAACGTTTTTTCATAAAGCTTAATAGCTAAGAGACAATGATATTCAAGCAGAATATGCACTGAGCTACAATATGGGTAACAGAGCTGCTAAGATTTGAGGCAGGGAGTTACTTTTCAATTTGTGCTTTGGTGCAAAATGAAAAATATAGATATTGCATATCATTTTAAGCTAAAACATAAAAATATTTCCGTATGTACATTCCTAGAAAATCATAGTAGATACCAAATAATAATGGTTTTAGTGGTATTATAAGACAAATCATTGAATAAGTGAATATGTCCCCTATTAAATAAAATAATTAGGTTATTTATTCTATTTATTGTAAATACATATGTAACATATATACAATGTTCTCATATAGTCTTGATAATTATATTCATAAATACTAATAAAATAAAATTAGTAACTAAATTATTTCATCATTAAACATTTATTTTATTTGGTAAGTAAATCATTAATTTCTTATATCATAAAAGTATTGGGTTGTTACTTTAGATTTTTATGTTTCATTTTGATCTTGTGAGATCATCCACTTCTGTTTTAGGTGGTAGTATCTTCTAATAAATACATGACAGAAAAAAAAGAAAAATGTATATTTTATGGGATTATTCCAACAAAACTACAAGAACTTAACTGGACAAAGCAAAAAAGCATTGATTTATTTCACCTATCATCTCTCTATGATGCAACTTATTGTATGAAGATTTCCTATCATCTGCTAGATTTAGAATCAGAGAATCAGTATGTAAAGCAGAATTCACAAACATGTCTTAAGTAATAATTCAAATAAGATAATCAAAATAAAATCGACATGGATTATAGAGGAAGTTTTATTTTTTAATATAAATTTATTTATTTTAATTGGAGGTTAATTACTTTACAATATTGTATTGGTTTTGCTATACATCAACATGTATCTGCCACAGGTATACACGTGTTCCCCATCCTGAACCTCCCTCCCTCCTCCCTCCCCATACCATCCCTCTGGGTCATCTCAGTGCACCAGCCCTAAGCATCCAGTATCATGCATCAAACCTGGATTGGCGACTCATTTCATATATGATATTATACATGTTTCAATGCCATTCTCCCATTATCCCACCCTCGCCCTCTCCCACAGAGTCCAAAGACTGTTCTATACATCTGTGTCTCTTTTGCTGTCTCACATACAGAGTTATCATTACCATCTTTCTAAATTCCATATATATGTGTTAGTATACTGTATTGGTGTTTTTCTTTCTGGCTTACTTCACTCTGTATAATAGGCTCCTGTTTCATCCACCTCATTAGAACTGGTTCAAATGTATTCTTTTGAATGGCTGAGTAATACTCCATTGTGTATATGTACCACAGCTTTCTTATCCATTCGTCTGCTGATGGACATCTAAGTTACTTTCATGTCCTGGCTATTATAAACAGTGCTGTGATGAATATTGGGATACATGTGTCTCTTAATTTATAGAGAAAGTTTTAGAACTGCATTAATGATGATGATACTGGTCACAATGAATTATACCTTTAATCTATTCCCTTTAATGTATTTTCCACCTAAGTAAATGTGTTAGGTAGGTAGAATAGGGAAAAGGAGTCCAAAATGGTGGTGGCTAAAGACAAAGTAGGAAAAAGCCCGTGAAAATAGAACAAAAGAAGGTCCAAGGACCAGAGTGGGGACTCCAGGTAAAACAACACTCCTGGCTGGCCCAATTTACATAGGACAGGCCCGGGGAGAGCTAAACATGTAAAAGGAGGAGCCAAAGCGCTTTCTCTCTCTCTCTCTTTCTCTCCCACATGTGTGTGCTTTTTCTCTCTCTCTCCCTCTCTCACTCACTCTCTCTCACCTGCGCTCTGGGGCTTTCTTCTCCTCGTGTCTTTGAATTGACATGCCCTCACACCTTGAAGATGGATTTTCTTGCTATCTTCTAAATAAAATAGGCTGTAACACTGAGCTGTAACACTGATTTGTCTAAGAGCTATAACACAGTCCATTGGAGACCTGAGAGCTATAACACAGTCTATCCAAGACCTGAGAGCTGTGACATGCTGAGGGGGCTTTAATGTCCGTCACTCCAAATCTTTGTTGTGATATGACAAACAACCAAGGAACATACACTCGTGTGACATCTATGGTGCCGTGACTTGGGTTTAACCTGGCTGAAAGAACCTCCGCATGGAAGAGGCCAAGCACAGCAGGAGCCCAACTCAGCGAAGCTCCTATGGTAAAGGCGGAATGTGAAGAAAATCCAGCACAGGGGAAGGCCATCGTGTTGGAAACCGGGACAGCGGAAAGCCCACGCGGCCCAGTCTCAGATTCCAAAAGACCTCCAGTTAAGGTAAGAGGTCCTCGCTCTTATGGCTGGAGGGACATGCCTAATGCAATCTTAACTCCTTTACAATCTCTCATTTCTTGTTTCCTCGAACCTCCCATGAACAGGCGGGAAGCAGAGGGCACAATTGAGGGACTCTGGAGAGGCTACTCCTCAGCATGTCCCAAAGGCGCTATTTGCTGAGCCCCAGTAGCTGTTACACAAGCCGGTGGGGGTTCTTCTGTCCTTTCTCTTCTCTGTGCCAAGGATCAGACCAAAGAAACTGAGCACTGGTCAGATATTTAGCAAATTTTCTGGCGGGCTATGAAGGGGATTCCTTGGCAAGTTTTTCCCACCGCTTTTTCCTCCTGTCCTTCAGCCCTCTCCCGGGACTTGAGCCTGACAGAAACCCAGAATGGCTTCAGGTACCTAATAAAGCTCAGGCTCAGGTCTCATTACAAAAATTCATTGAGAGTCAAAGTGATAGATAAGAGGTAGACTTGTTAAGATTCAGAGAAAAGCACCCACTCTACAGGGTACTGGCTGTGGAATGTGGCCTGGCTAGGTTTTTCCAGCAGGGTGAATTCATATGCTAATGAGTGAGAGGATCATCCCAGCCATTTGGGAACAACCCAATCCTCCATCTTTTGACAGTGCCTTGGAGCTGTCCTGCCACCTCTGAGTGTGTCTGTTGGCTCATAGATTGGAGATTAAGGTTTACGTGAATTTNCACCCACTCTACAGGGTACTGGCTGTGGAATGTGGCCTGGCTAGGTTTTTCCAGCAGGGTGAATTCATATGCTAATGAGTGAGAGGATCATCCCAGCCATTTGGGAACAACCCAATCCTCCATCTTTTGACAGTGCCTTGGAGCTGTCCTGCCACCTCTGAGTGTGTCTGTTGGCTCATAGATTGGAGATTAAGGTTTACGTGAATTTGAGTTGTCATCTTGGACCCAACTGATTTTAATTTGTTTACATTATACCCTTGTGCTATGTCATTTTTTCAAAGGTTATGCTCTGCCCCCTTACCTCCTGTTTCATGCTCTTTTCCTGAGCCCCATCCAAACCCACAAGGTTGCCTCTACAATATTCTGGGGAGACAACCAGAAAATAGCTGGCCCTGGGAAGAAAATACTCTATAATATCCAACCCCCTAATCCTACCCAGTACTGATCACACTGGAGATCTTGGGGACACCCAACTCCAGTCCAGGCATCCCAGGAGGTCATCANGGTGCTCCTGCGCTGTTGCAGTCTGGCACTCTCAGCTGCCACCCCTGACCTCAGATGTGGGGTAGCTCCTCTTGACCGTTCCTGCGCCGGCGCAGCCTCACACTCTCAGTCAATTACACAACTCAGTTTAAACTCTGTACTAGGGATTATACAACAACAATGTCCGGCTGAAGGACAGTTTCTCCTTCTTGAAAACTTTCAATGGTGTTAACCAACGTGATGGCATCATGGTGGGGTTTTACCGTTACAGCAGAAACAAGAGCTGGCTCCATGGGCATAAGGAAACAGGTCAGGTTGCCAAAGCCCTTAGTACAGCCTTATCTGAGCAGATCTGTAGAGATGGATAAACTGGGTCCAGTAGCTTTATATGATGTGTCCTCTTTGTAAATTCTGTACTTTAAAAGTGGCTGCTTGTGAGACAGGCGCTGCCCCTTTCATTTTTTCTTTTACTGGCCTTGGGACCAATGTCCAAGTAATGATTGATTCTAACTCTTATTTCTCTGTATCTTCTGATAATTCATCCTCAGATTATCAGAGAGCAGCGAGCAAAACTAAGTGCCTGGGCTCACAAAAAAACCTTCTAGTGAAAGAGTCGGACTACGAACAAATAGTGATGTATAATATAAAACCAAGTTAGGAAGTAAAGAAAGGTCAGTGGAGGAACTTCCATGGTGGTCCAGTGGCTAAGATTCCATGCTTCAAAGCTGGGGACCTGGATCGATCCCTGGTCAGGGAACTAGATCCCACNCTGGGCTCACAAAAAAACCTTCTAGTGAAAGAGTCGGACTACGAACAAATAGTGATGTATAATATAAAACCAAGTTAGGAAGTAAAGAAAGGTCAGTGGAGGAACTTCCATGGTGGTCCAGTGGCTAAGATTCCATGCTTCAAAGCTGGGGACCTGGATCGATCCCTGGTCAGGGAACTAGATCCCACATGCTGCAACTAAGACTTCACAGGCTGCATCTAAAATAACCTGGCACAACCAAATAAATATATATATATTTTAAAGAAAGTTCAGTGAATACAAAGTAGAGAGCCAGTGTTTGTAAGTGGTCAAGGAAAGTCTCTTTGAGACCTTGAGCAGGAAAGTTACACTTCCATTCTCTCAAGAGCATTTATTTAATACACCTTTGTGGGTACAAAACATCCATCAGTCACCGGAAATCATCTGTGAAAAGCATACTCATAGTTGCTGCTTAGCTTAAAGTCTAGGACAAAATAGAAGAGAAAGGAGACAATAAATATGTGGGTTTAGAATGATTTCAAGCTTTTGCATGACAACTTCAAAAACTGGATGTATGTGTAAATAACTACCATTTTCATGGTCAGGTTTTATTAAGCCATATAGAAGACTGCATTTTCAGTAACAATGGTACTTGTATGCCATAAGATTTTTAATGTATAATGGAGATCGGATAGCCTCTGATAAACAGTCTTAGAGATTTCAGTTTTCTGTGCTTTTGAATTTAACTCAGAGGCTGTTGTAAGAGGCTTTCTTCTCTGTTTCAGTAAGGAATATTTCCTTGAGAATACGGTTTAATTTACCATAGCAAAATTTTACCAACAATGACCTTGCTTTATGCTGTCTGATGCCTTTAATATCATGGTTTTGTACCTGGGTACCTGAACTGACTGTACTTTTCAATATAAGTAGGAAATGTACTTAGTGAGAAAGACAGTGCATAGCAAATACATACTGCATGGAAAAAACAGCTGTATTTTGGTTTATGAAATGTCTCAATTTATTTTTCAAATATTTTGGATTAGATGAAACCCAACTAAGTTTTGCCAAGAACATTTCCCCCCTTAATTTCTGAAATCATGTGCAATTTTGCAGAAATGTACTCCATATGTTTCTGTTTCATTTACACTTAAATCACCAAAATATTGCTTTGTAAGATCTATTTGATGTCCAAGAAGCTATTTGAATTAGTCCAATACAGTGTTTTTAAACCAAGATAGAACTCTCATACCATAAAATTCACCCTTTGGAAGTGTACAGTTCAGTACTTTTCAAAGTTGTTCAGTCATCACCACTATCTAATTCTAGAACCCAATACAGGTTTTAAATACATTGCGTTCATTGGAAGCTGAATTGTAATGCTAGGACATGCATGAATGGGCTGCATGTAAGCTTTACCTGGAAGTTCCTGGACTGGAAGTTGATATGAGTTTTTTCTTTAAAAAACAGAAACTTGTTCCAGCCCTAATATTAATACCACAGTCATAAATCAGAAAAATCTGTTTCAACAAAGTGGCTGCAGGGCTCAGGGGTTATCACAAGGATGACTTTCTCTGTTGTGAATGATATACTACTTTGGCCCGAGTTGAAAATTTTACTGCTTTATGGCTCAGACCCATCCCCTTTCTGCTGGTAGTTTTGAAAGTTTTTTGACCTGGAAAATCCCAGACCCATTGGGTCCTGATAACACAAATTTTGGCTCTATAGTTCTCCTAGGTCTTACTCACCACCCCATCCAGCTAAGTCAGTGCCAGAAAAAGAAGAGACTATAGAAAGCTGACTTTGAAGACTGAATGTTCCCCCAGTGACCTCTGCATATTGAATTTGGAACAGTCCCCTTAAGAAGGAATGGGAATAGTGAGTCATAAAACTTAATTTGTTATCTCAGTGAGGCCCTACAGATAGCATTTAAGGATATTGCTCTATCATGTTTTTTAAGGATAAAATAGATTTCTGTTGAATACTAATACCCCCCTTTGTCGACTTTAGTTCTCAATGTGAGTATACTGGCTTTAGAACATGGGAAAGAAGCAAAACAAATAATAGAATGATACAAAACAGAATGACATAGTGTATTTAGCCATATATCCTAGCTTTATAGGAAGCACAACCCCAAACTCTAGAAATTTGGTCTTCTAAGGCTCTCATTCATTTATTAGAGACAAAGTAAGTCATGCTAAGTGAAAAATAAAATGAGCATCATCTTATTTGCAGACATAATCAACCTATAAGGTTTTATGGAGTTTTTTTCATATTTAACACCCAAATTCCAATCTAAAAGTGGGAATAACAACTGGAATCCCACAAAATTAATATAGAATAAATTAAATGATGATTTACACATGAAAAAGTGACCAGCAACATGCTTGAAACAGCAAAGTTAAATAATTACGAAATTTGAACTGAATATGTGCTGATGGGTTGACCAATGATTAGACAACTAAAATTTATTTCTATATTTGTTCTTTCAGGATATAAATGAATGTTTTAGTAGTCACTGTTCTTTTCTGTGAATGCATTGCTTCATTTGCAAAATAAACACCATGTCGAAGAAAAAGTGGTTTGTGTGTTTTCTATTAAGCATCTCATAATGGAACCACCATTTATTATGATCACTGTGAACGTGTAGCAAGAAGCTTATTCCAATAAAGCCTAGGATTTTAAAGTATCATTTGACACAATATCTCATCAGTTGGCCTCTTTTCCCATAATAACCTAAACAACAATGCTTGAGCTCTACAAATCAGGTACGTTTTTCTATATCTTGTTTTTTTCTTATGTCCTTAACTTGGCAATGCTTTTTGTTCACATGACAACAAACTGTCTGGATGAAAAGTAAAATATTCAGTCATCTAGATGTTTTGTCTACACAATGCTACATGCTTTGCTATTATGTAGACAAAACATCCAGATAATTGATTTTTTTCCCCTTTTAATCCAGATGTTCTGGCATTATTTACACATAGCTCACATCTAGTTTACTATTCACTAAAACAGGAAGAGAACACAAACATAAAAGGTGCCTTTGAACATGAAAAACTTACTGGGCACTAGATCACAGGTGAGCATTTTCATGCATTGGAATAAATCATTTCCTGAATATGGTATTCACTTTGCACTTTTGTACTTCACATATATAAAACATTATCCAGAAAAAAGATGATTGGCTGTACACAACGTCTAAAATACTGGTTGCAAATTATTTAGGATGACAACAAAGAGGAAAGTCTGGTTTGAGGACAATCCCTTAATGTCGTGAATGTGGGAGATATTAATCCTGACGATTACCTACACAAATCATCCTGAACTGTTTTCTCTCCCTTTCTGCCCTCCAATACCAAGGGCTGCAAAGCCAAACGCTTAATTTCTTGGTCTCTCAGTAATGGGTGGGTGGCTGAATGAACTAATTTTTGACAGTGAAATCATAAGGGGAAGTGTGCCATGGGATTTCTGAGCATGCCTCTTGATTAAAAGAACAGCTACAAAGGAGAGTTTAATTGGTTCTGTTCTTCTTTATTCTTTTCTTTGTCAACCATGGATATGACGCTGGAGCTGAGAAAACCCTTTTGGAACCATAAGACAACAACATAAGAATGGAAAGTTAACAAATAGTGGATGGGGTACAATGGACGTAAGGAACAACGGGTCCTTGACACCACTGTTGAGTTGCTGCTCTATGCTTAGGCTTCCCAACCCCATACTTTTTATTAAAGAATCAACATCCTTATGTTTTAGCTACTATTATTCATGTATTTTGTTACTTGCAACTGAAAACATTCCTATCTGGTAAAGTAATGCTGACATTGTCTTTCTTTGACATTTAAGAAAACCCTGGCACAGACTGCTGAACTGACCTGTATAATGTCATAACTGCAAAATTAATCAAAATTAATGTGAAAATAAAACCGAGGCCCAGGTCTCCAGGCTTAGATTGCTCTTTGTTCTTGCGGTCAGAGAGGGCTTCGTTGGTAGCTCAATGGTAAAGAAACCGTCTACCAATGCAGGAGACACAGGTTGGATCTCTGGGTTGGGAGGATCCCCTGGAGAAGGAAATGGCAACCCACACCAGTATCCTTGCTTGGAAAATCCCATGGACAAAGGAGCCTGGTGGGCTATGGTCACAAAAGAGTAAGACAACTTGGTAACCAAAAAGAAAAGGAAAAAAAACAAAACAAAAAACAAAAAAAAAAACTTGCTACCAGGACATACTGGATTTCTGAAGGCACTAAATGTTGAGAAACCAAATGTCCAGGACTTAACTTCCAAAAAGTGAGAGAAAATGTCACCAACTAATAAAGGTAATTGTGAAAAACTGTTTAAAGACACTTACTTCAGCATAATGGATTCCTCTATCTTGCTACACATGGGATGTATCAGAGGTTTTAAAAACTGTAGGGATTCAGAATCAGAATTCAATATTCTGATGCTCTGTTTCAACGCAGTAATCTCTCAGTCCTGTTTTAGTATCAATGCAACAAGTTGAACGGAAGAAAAAACATGGGTGTTAAGAGCCAGACTTAACACTTCTGCCTCTGTACTTGCCAGATAGGCAACTTCAGGATATGTATTTATCTGCTCAGTTTCCTCACGTGTAATACAGTGTTAATCCGATGCACCTCTTCAGTTCTTGTGAGGCTTAAATGAGACAATGAGATAATAAATACATAGATATTTATTATCTATGTCACTGTGAATGTGTAGTAAGACGCTTAAATAAAGCTTAGCATTTTAAAATATTACTTGACACAATGTCTGATCAATTGTCAGTACATGGTAAATTATTGCAATTTAATAAGTAGTAGTTATTATTGTTGGACTTCTCTGATGGCACAGCAGGGAAGAATCCACCTGCAATGCAGGAGATGCAGGTTTGATCCTTGGGTTGGGAGAATCCCCTGGAGATCTTCTCGAGTGGAACAGCAACCCACTCCAGTATTCTTGCCTGGGAAACCCCATGGACAGAGGAGCCTGGTGGGTTACTCTTTTGGAGTTGCAAAACAGTAGCAATTAAACAACAAAGCTATTATTTTTACTAGCAAATTAAGTAATGAACAAATCCAGATGATACGAATGCCCTGAGCAAAGTCACTGTCCTCTACTCTAGTGGTCTTCTGCAGTATGGTTGTGATGACAGGGGATGGAAAGTCTTGACAGTAGAGATGGGCAAAGATGCCACTACAACTGCCCCAGTGTGTACTGTTTTAATGTTACATGACCGTGGCTTGTGGCATTTCCATCATGTAAAATGCTCAGGTTGATGTTGGGGATCATTTGTTTACTGGGTCCTCTTGTTAAATTAAAGGTCCAAGTGAGCCATCAGACCACCTGAAAGATAAATTCTGGTTTTCATAGCTGTCCTCATAATGGTGAATAACTTACTTCCATTCTACATTTAAAAAGCCTCTTGTCAAAGGACCTTGGTGATTGACAGCCTGAAGAAGGAAATTAAAGTCCTAACAGTGAGTCAAATATCATGACTGGTCAACACATACATCTGCCGATTTCTGAATTCAAATGGGCTCTTGTTAAAGTAAATTTAGCTTACTGTGTGTTCACACAAAATAACAATTACCCAGGAATCTCTTTCTGTCCTGAATACTCAATTGCAAAATAAAACCTTGTGCTCTTGGCTGAAAGGTAGAACCTGCCGCTCGATTCGATTCCCAACACAGGGAGTGCAGCTGGGGCAAGAGGACTTTGAGCCCAGCTCCATTATTTTTGCATCCTACAATATTTTCTATAAACCTGGCCTAGGCCCACAGAAGAAAGACAGTTGGTTTTTAGGAACTGGCCTTGATTTTCTGCTTGGGACAGTGAATCCCAGGAATCCATTCCTAATGAAAAGCAAACAGAGGATCACTACTTTCCCCCATACATTCCTTACATAGTTATACTTGAACGTATTCTGTGGAGACGGTTTTTCCTACAAGCTCTGCATGCAGAGGGTGTGCACAGGAAAGCCTCATCTGGAGGGCTGGGGCTGGAATAACTAACTGGAAGTTAACCCTTGTGTGCTCGTGAAGCCCTTGAATCCACACTTCCCCTGCCTTCTCAGAGGCATCCTGTCCAGTTGCTGTTGTTCAGTTGCTAAATCAGACTGTGACACCGTGGACTACAGCATGCCAGGCCCCTCTGTCCTCCACTATCTCCTGGAGTTTGCTCAGATTCACATCCACTGAGTTGGCTCTCTAACCATCTCCTGTTCAGACGCATCTTCAATCAAAGGCCAGTCAAATCAACTTTGCTCCTTAGGAGATGCAAAGTCACTCTGCTCCCAATATTGTCAGCTTGGACCTAATATAGTTTGTCACAGAGTCGTGTCCGACCCTTGCAGTCTCATAGACGGTAGCCTGTCCGGCTCCTCTGTCCATGGAATTCTCCAGGCAAGAGTACTGGAATGGGTTGCATTACCTTCTCCAGGGGATCTTCCCAACCCAGGCATCGAATTCAGGTCTCCAGCATTGCAAGCAGATTCTTTACAAAGTGGGCCACTATGCCAGGCTCCTCTGTCCTCCACTATCTCCTGGAGTTTGCTCAGATTCACTTCCATTGAGTCGGCTATCTAACCATCTCCTGTTCAGACGCATCTTCAATCAAGGACCAGTCAAATCAACTTTGATTGCTCCTTAGGAGGTGGAAAGTCACGCTGCTTCCAATATTGTCAGCTTGGACCTAATATATTCCTATATAATTCTCCATTGATTTTAACTTTACTGTTTGGGATACAGAGGCAGTTCATCCTCTTCGCTTGCTAGGCAAACTTGTGATTCCCAAAGTAGACTGGTTAAAATGGAAGAAACCCTGAGTCAGTGCCAAAACTTGAACTCTTACTGATTCTGCAACTATTTTCNTGGACCTAATATATTCCTATATAATTCTCCATTGATTTTAACTTTACTGTTTGGGATACAGAGGCAGTTCATCCTCTTCGCTTGCTAGGCAAACTTGTGATTCCCAAAGTAGATTGGTTAAAATGGAAGAAAGCCCTGAGTCAGTGCCAAAACTTGAACTCTTACTGATTCTGCAACTATTTTCCAGCTAGAAGTTGCAGTTTCATCATCTCTAAAACCACCTGAAACAATGTTGAATCATATAAATGGGAGGATCTTAAGGAATATGAAGACATTCTAAAAACAGTTGCAAGACAAGGTTCATTTTCAGGGCATTTCTGTAAATTTTTATTATTCTTTAATTAAACTTTTAATTTTTATATTCTTATAGATTCACAGGAAGTTGTTAGAAATAATACAGAAACATTGTGTACCCTTAAACCAGTTTCTCCCTGGGTGAGCAGTTCAGGCTGCCATGACAAACTATAACAGACTGGGTGGTTTAAACAACAGACATTTACTCTCTCATCATTTAGAGGTGGTTGTTGTTCATTCTCTCTAAGTTGTGCCTAACTCTTTGTGACCCCATGGACTGCTTCAAGCCAGGTCTACCTGTTCCTCACTATTTCCCAGAGTTTGCACAAGTTCACGTCCACTGAGTCAGTGATGTTATCCAACCATCTCATCCTCTGTTGCCCTCTTCTCCTTCTGGCTTCAGTCTTTCCCAGCATCAGAGTACTTTCCAATGACTCAGCTTTTCCCATCAGGTGGCCAAAGTATTGAAGCTTCAGCTTCAGCATCAGTCCTTCCAATGAGTATTCAGGGTTTATAGGATCAACTATTTTAGGATCAACTAGTTTGATATCCTTGCTGTCCAAGGGACTCTCTCACCAGAGTCTTCTCCAGCATCACAATTCAAAAGCATCAATTCTTCAATGATCAGCTTTCTTTATGGTTCAGCTCTTAACATTTGTACATGACTACTGAAAAGATAATGGCTTTGACTATAGGACCTTCATCAGCAAAGTGATGTCTTTGCTTTTTTTCTTTAAATTTTTATTTTTACTTTATTTTACTTTACAATACTGTATTGGTTTTGCCATACATTGACATGAANGGTATACAAAGATACCTTTGATGTACACAGGTTCTCTTGGGCTAGAATTGGGATGTCTAGTTGCCTCAGTAGGAAGTGGAACTTGGGTCTTGAGGAGTTTTAATTCTACTTGCTGATCAAAAAACTTGAGCTGGGAGACTTTTCCTAGAAAAATTCAGCGCTGGTACTATGTGTGGCATAGTATCAAGGCAAAAGCAGCTAACTTTTGTGACTGTTGAAGATATCTAAGATGCAGATTGTCATAGAGAGGGTTGTTTTTGTCCTAAGTCAGCCTTGAAAATATATAAATTATAGAAGGGAACCTCTGAAACTTTACTTTCTTTCATGACTATTATACTTTCTTTCTTTCTTTCTTTCATGATTTCAGAGCTGACACTGAAACCTTTTAAAAACTTTTCTTTAAAAGATTTTTTTTGATGTCAACCATTTTTAAATTTATTATTATTAATATTATTTTTTGAGTGTTTTATTTTTTATTTTTACAGTTTTAAAAAAATTTTATTTTTACTTTATTTTACTTTACAAAAGTGTATTGGTTTTGCCATACATTGACATGAATCCACCATGGGTGTACATGAGTTCTCAATCCTGAACCCCTTCCCACCTCCCACCCCATATCATCTCTCTGGATCATCCCCGTGCACCAGCCCCAAGCATCCTGTATCCTGTATCGAACATAGACAGGCGATTCGTTTCTTACATGATAGTATACATGTTTCAGTGCCATTCTCCCAAATCATCCCAGCCTCTCCATCTCCCTCAGAGTCCAAAAGTCCGTTCTATACATCTGTGTCTCTTTTGCTGTCTCACATACAGGGTTATCATTACCATGTTTCTAAATTCCATATATATGTGTTAGTATACTGTATTGGTGTTTTTCTTTCTGGCTTACTTCACTCTGTATAATCGGCTCCAGTTTCATCCATCTCATTAGAACTGATTCAAATGTATTCTTTTAAATGGCTGAGTAATACTCCATTGTGTATATGTACCACAGCTTTCTTGTCCATTAAAAAAAAAACTTTATTGAATTTATTACAATATTGCTTCTGTTTTATGTTTTGATTTCTTTTGGCCTCAAGGCATGTGAAAGCTTAGTTTCCCGACCAGGGATCAAACCTGAACTCTCTGCTTTGGAAGACAAAATCCTAAGCACTGAATAGCCAGAGAAGTCCATGAAGCCTTCATATAAGCAATCTGTGTTCATGCTATAAATGATTCATAAGCCAGTTGCTCCGTTATGTCAGGTGATCTGGGGCCCCGCAGGCAGTTTACCTGGTATTTCCAGGTGGGCAGGGGGACAGTGGACTTGCCTTACCTTTGGCTCCTTTAGGTAGCAGTGCATGGCCTGGGTGACATCGGCCGCATGGACAGCATTGTGATACGGGTTTTGGCTGTGGTAATCTTCTTGAACCATGACTAGGAGGTAAACAGATAACTCAATCAGCTAAAAACAAGACACAAAGGACACACAAGCTCAGACTTGTTGCAGGTCTCTTTTGCTTAAAAATAGTGGCGACTCCCAAATGCGCAACTCGGGGATGCCTTAGAAGTGAACGTAGTTTGCCAGCTTGGCAGTTCTGCTGGGTTGTTAGCGGAGAAGAGGGAGAGGGAGGAGGGAAGAAAGGCTAGAAGGATTTGTGAGGCCCTTGGGATTCCTCACCACCTTCATAAATCACCTCTTTTTGGCATTCATGAAGGCTCTCATTCATAGGAAAAATAAATCTGTGGGAAAAGGACAATTTTATTTCACATTATAGTTTAATTAAGTGTACTGCCATTTATGAATAATATGCCATAAAAGAGGCTTCCTTTTGAAAGGCTCTGTTCTCATCCAAAGATAGCTTTATCACTTAAATAACAAATACAGACCAGAGCAAACCTTGGGATTCTTCAGGTGGAAATTCCCTGATCCAGCTGAGGAATCCTTAGATTTATTTCTATCTTATTCAGATCAAATGATTATCTGTCATGCCCTTCCAATCTAAGGACCAGAGTGCTCTTGATACCAGAGACATAATGCAATTTTGTTTGCAATTTACAGAAACCACTTGCCTGTTTCAGCTAAGTTAATCAAGGCAATGCCTAAGATGCAATATATTCAGTGTGTATAGAACATCCTGATTTTCGAGTGTGGCCATATTCTCTCAGCCCACCCTATGACTTTGGCTGTAGATTCTGGTGTTATTTCTGTCACTGACTCTAGCTTTTTCGCACATACTCTGGTGTGCACACATGCTCAAAGTATCTGCATTTTCCCTCTTTAGACAAATTGAAATTATTTGGCTCCATTCATGGGGATTACTTCACTCAATCTCTGAACACAATTAGCTTGAGGTTATTTGGGTTTCTGGAATGATACTTGCTCTGGCTGGTTTCCAATATTCCTATTGTGCCACATGTACATTTTATTCAGCAGGTTTATCTTACTGTTATATGTAAATCCTGGCTCTATTACTTAAGTATATTGGGAAAGTTACTTAACCAAGTTTCCTTCATTTCCTCCTCTATAAAGCAGGGATAATAATAGCTTTGATCTCAAAGGCATACTGTAAGAATTAAATGGGTTAATATATGCAAGTTCTTAGAAGAGTTCCCAGCATGTGTAAACACCATATAAGCCTGGTGGCTGCTGGTGTTGTTATCACCATCACCATTATTTTATTCTTGATGTATCAAGTCAGCTTTCAAATTCAAAGCACTGCCACGTGGCAAGTCAAAGAAGTCAGAGGACAGTTATTTGGTGATTAAAAATGTGCCAAGAATCGCTCAGTGGTAAAGAGTCAGCTGTCAGTGCAGGAGACGTGGGTTCAACCTCTGGTCTGCGAAGATCCCACATGCGGCAGAGCAGCGAAGCCGGTGAGCCACAACCACTGAGCCAGTGCTCTGGAGCCTGCGGACCACAACTACTGAACCCACGTGTAACAACTACTGAAGCCTATAGGCCCTGGAGCCCATGCTCTGCAATGAGAGAAGGCCTTGCACTCTAACTAGAGCAAAGCCTGAGCAGCAACAAAGACCCAGCACAGCCAAAATAAACAAATAAATAAAAATATAAAAAATGTGCCCTGGATAATTCACTGGAAGATAAATAAGCATATACATAAAGTCAAATGAGAGCTGGGACTGCTTTTTGATGAAGAGTGATGGTGCAGTTGGGTGGAAAGATGGTGGGCTTTCATACCCAACAGACCTGGGCTTGGATGGAGGCTCTGCCAATTACAGTTTGTTGACCTTGAGCAAGTTACAAAACTTCTTTGTACTTCTCCTTATCCATGGGTCAAATATTGATAACACCCAACTTGCAGAGTTATTGAAACTGTTAGAAATAACATACCCAAAACACTGCCTAAAATGTGTGCTATCTACAAAGTGAACGTGAAAGTGAAGTGGCTCAGTCATGTCCAACTCTTTTGCAACCCCATGGACTGTAGCCTACCAGGCTCCTCTGTCCATGGGATTTTCCAGGCAATAGTACTAGAGTAGATTGCCATTTCCTTCTCCAGGGGATCTTCCCAACCCAGGGATCGAATCCGGGTCTCCCGCATTGTAGACAGACGCTTTACCGTCTGAGCCACCAGGGAAGTCCATATACATAGTAGTTTTCTTCTCATTAAAAAAAAAAGCCTATTGAATATTTCAACAACTAATGTCCAGAGTGGCATTATTAAGGAGTACTTTGCTTGGGTTTTAATATATGAGCAGATCAGTAACTTCTCTGACAGTTATCTGCTCTTGATGGTTGTCTTTACATTGTAGTTGTTCAGTTGCTAGGTCATGTCTGACTCTTTTGCGATCCCATGGACTGTAAGCCCGCCAGGCTCCTCTGTTCATGGGATTTCCCAGGCAAGAATACTGGAGTGGACTGCCTTCTCCTTCTCCAGGGAATCTTCCTGACACAGGGATTGAATCTGTGTCTCTGGCATTGCAGGCAGATTCTTTACTGTTGAACCATCAGCAAAGTCCCTGTCTTCACATAGCCTTTATGTTTTAAGCCTAAGCATAAGTAATATTTTTTCAACAATTTAAATAGATAAACTATATTTTAAAATGAAGATGGATACTTTAAGACTAATATAAGGTCTTCCTCTACCATGCTGTGGTTCTTACCACTTTCTATTAAACAGTATTGTGGACTGCCATTATTCATGAGAAATGGAGTAGAAATGTGGAAAAAAGGACTTACCTAAAAATCTGTGTAAGGTCACCATATCTAACTTGAAGTGGTGAATGAGTCCATGGGTGTTGAAGAGGTGGCACAGCAATGTTACCAGGCTGTTTCCTATAGGAAAATAGTCAGCTGCTTTAATTCATTTTCATTACTATTAAAATATCAAGACAGACAAGGGGATCCAAAATTTCTATAATGAAAGTTCTCTGATAGGATCATTTCTTTTCCTCTTTAGATCTAAAATTATCCAAGTACAAAGGATATTATTATTATGATCTGGTCCCAGGTTTTCTCTTACTGCACAAGAAAAATTAACTCAGGCATTTCCCCAATACCACAGGCAATGAAAACATTAAGAGTTAAGAGGAGTCTGCCTATAGCAGTACCAGGGATACATACTCACGCATGTACGTGCGTGTGTGCGTGTGTGTGTATGTATGTGTTTGTATGGGTATTTAAAAAAATGTGCAGTTTAATGGTCACTGAAAATGTGTCTTAAGTTGCTTCCAAATGATTTTTACATTTGTAGGGGTATGTAAGTCACCATATTGCCTACTCTTCCTTTGGAAAATCACTCAAGATGAGATCTGACCATGAGATACTTTATAACTCAAGTCAGTAGAGGTGCAAAACTGAAGCTACAATAACTTGTTAAGCATTCAAGAAATATTGTTCACTAGAGAATAAGGACTTTGAACTTTAAAAGCATTGTAGAGTTTATGAAAGACTGANCCATGGGATTTTCCAGGCAATAGTACTAGAGTAGATTGCCATTTCCTTCTCCAGGGGATCTTCCCAACCCAGGGATCGAATCCGGGTCTCCCGCATTGTAGACAGACGCTTTACCGTCTGAGCCACCAGGGAAGTCCATATACATAGTAGTTTTCTTCTCATTAAAAAAAAAAGCCTATTGAATATTTCAACAACTAATGTCCAGAGTGGCATTATTAAGGAGTACTTTGCTTGGGTTTTAATATATGAGCAGATCAGTAACTTCTCTGACAGTTATCTGCTCTTGATGGTTGTCTTTACATTGTAGTTGTTCAGTTGCTAGGTCATGTCTGACTCTTTTGCGATCCCATGGACTGTAAGCCCGCCAGGCTCCTCTGTTCATGGGATTTCCCAGGCAAGAATACTGGAGTGGACTGCCTTCTCCTTCTCCAGGGAATCTTCCTGACACAGGGATTGAATCTGTGTCTCTGGCATTGCAGGCAGATTCTTTACTGTTGAACCATCAGCAAAGTCCCTGTCTTCACATAGCCTTTATGTTTTAAGCCTAAGCATAAGTAATATTTTTTCAACAATTTAAATAGATAAACTATATTTTAAAATGAAGATGGATACTTTAAGACTAATATAAGGTCTTCCTCTACCATGCTGTGGTTCTTACCACTTTCTATTAAACAGTATTGTGGACTGCCATTATTCATGAGAAATGGAGTAGAAATGTGGAAAAAAGGACTTACCTAAAAATCTGTGTAAGGTCACCATATCTAACTTGAAGTGGTGAATGAGTCCATGGGTGTTGAAGAGGTGGCACAGCAATGTTACCAGGCTGTTTCCTATAGGAAAATAGTCAGCTGCTTTAATTCATTTTCATTACTATTAAAATATCAAGACAGACAAGGGGATCCAAAATTTCTATAATGAAAGTTCTCTGATAGGATCATTTCTTTTCCTCTTTAGATCTAAAATTATCCAAGTACAAAGGATATTATTATTATGATCTGGTCCCAGGTTTTCTCTTACTGCACAAGAAAAATTAACTCAGGCATTTCCCCAATACCACAGGCAATGAAAACATTAAGAGTTAAGAGGAGTCTGCCTATAGCAGTACCAGGGATACATACTCACGCATGTACGTGCGTGTGTGCGTGTGTGTGTATGTATGTGTTTGTATGGGTATTTAAAAAAATGTGCAGTTTAATGGTCACTGAAAATGTGTCTTAAGTTGCTTCCAAATGATTTTTACATTTGTAGGGGTATGTAAGTCACCATATTGCCTACTCTTCCTTTGGAAAATCACTCAAGATGAGATCTGACCATGAGATACTTTATAACTCAAGTCAGTAGAGGTGCAAAACTGAAGCTACAATAACTTGTTAAGCATTCAAGAAATATTGTTCACTAGAGAATAAGGACTTTGAACTTTAAAAGCATTGTAGAGTTTATGAAAGACTGAAATGGACTAAGAAAAGGATTGGTATCTTAAATGGAAAACTATGTGATGCTTAAGCACACTCATCCAGGGTATCTGATTCTATGTGTTTTTATAGCTTTCATTATCTTTGAGCTATTTCACAAAAATCAAAATTTTAGATAACCAATATCATTGCAGACGATTCTTGTTTGTACATGTGAAAATGAAATTAGAGGGAAATACAATTGATTTTCCCCTCCCAGTTTCCCAGCTATTGACAAATTCATTTCAGCATTTCTTACTGCTTACATATATATGACTCTTTGAATTTTCCTTTGAACTAGCTGTAGCATTTTACTGAATCTGTAACTGATTTAATTAAATAAAATCATTGACATATTCATTTCATATTTTTGTGAGCTGTGATTATATCCTCTTTTTAATAAAGAGCATTGAACTAATTATTTTGTTCACGGTTAATTTCATGTACTGGTCCCCATCTCTCAACTGACTTGAGCAAAGTGAGACACAAGATTATGAGATACATCCCTATATGGTCTAGCTTTCACAGTGTAAAGCTCATTTTCAGGCTCCCCAGGTGGCGCTAGTGGTAAATAATCCGCCTGCTAATGCAGGAGACAAAAGAGATGTGGGTTCCATCCCATGTGGGGAAGATGCCCTGGAGGAGGGAATGGCAACCCACTCCAGTATTCTTGCCCGGAGAATCTCATGGACAGAGGATCCTGGTGGGGTATAGTCCATAGGGTCACAAGGAGTCAGACACGGCTGAAGAGACTTAGCACGCATGCACACAAAGCTCAGTTTCAGGGTCTGAGGCTGTTTCTCTCTCCACTTCGCGTTGTTTGTCAGGAATAGAATGGTGAGGAAATCTTCTGTAATGACTTAAAATACAATCCTGGTATATGATGAGTGTGTGCGTGCCAAGTCACTTCAGTTGTGTCTGACTCTGTGCAACCCTATGGACTGTAACACACCAGGCTCCTCTGACAATGGGATTCTTCAGGTACTGGAGTGGGTTGCCATATTCTCCTCCAGGGAATCTTCCCAACCCAGGGATAAAACCCTGTCTCTTATGTCTCCTGCATTGGCAGCTGGGTTCTTTACCACTGGCACCACCTGGGAAGGCCGTGGTACATGATGGTCAGCATTAAATGTGATGTCTTTTACTGATTTCCTATTATCAGATTTGTTTAATGGGCAGTTAAAAATACAATAGGATCTTATTATTTTAAGAGAAACCTCTATAGGAGCAAGAATTAAAAAAGTGGAGCCAATAAATGAATTTTACTTTTCCCTTCAGCTGCAGTCTAAGCTTCTGTACTCTATCCTCAGTAATTATTTTCTTCTCATGATGCCAAGCATATCTGAACAATATCTGCAAAGGGGCAGACTCACTCACTTAATAAAAGTGCAAAACCATTGGCTCCAGTAAGAGTCAGGATGGATCAGATATGCTTTTATGTTTCTAGTTTTCATCAACTAAGAACGAATGACCTCCTTTTGCATGTGCTTGAAGTATTATGCAAGGAAAGATCTAATCTGTGCTTTTTAAATGCTTTTGGAGTCATCAAGACCAGAAGGAAATTGTATTAAGATTTGAAGTCCAAATTCAACCCTTATTCTTCATCTGAACTAATTTCCCTTTGCCCTGGCCCTTCTAGAACGGCTGTAGATTTATGAACGTGGGAAAAGAAAGAAATAAAGAATAACAGTGTTTAAAAATAAATTTTGTTTTTCACAAAATTAATCCCATTTTACAGTGTGTATTTTAGTGAAAATTCTTTTGGGTGACTTACCGTTTGTCAAGCGATCAAACAAGAAAATGTCAAAGTCCCACATTCCCACTTTGGAGAGCATGTGCTGAAAAGGCAAACAAAAAACAGCACTCAGATGAATCATATTGGAGACCCAAACATTTACTTTGAGACACAGTGAATTAAAGAATTAAACAGTTGAAAATAGCGTACTACTATCTATGCACAACTGGTTTGCAGTAAAACAAATCTTACTCCACTCCCTAACAGTGTTAAAGGGACATGTTCCAGAATCAGACTGCCACATCGCATGACAGCTGCAAGTCTTACTGGCTGTGGTACCTTGGGTAAATTGCTTAGCCTCTTTGAACCTCAGTTTTCTAATACATTACCATATGCAAAATAGATAGCCAATGGTAATTTGCTGTATGACTCAGGGAACTCAAACCCCTAGAGGGGTAGGATGGGAAGGGAGGTGTGAGGGAGGTTTAAGTGGGAGGAACCATCACCCATTATACCTACGGCTGACTCATGTTGATGTTTGGTAGAAACCAACACAATGCTGTAAAGCAATTATCCAAAAAAAAAAACAACCCTAAAAAAAGAAAACTATAGCTGATAAGACTATTGCTTTGGAGGGCTATTGCAAAGATTAAATAAGGCAATATATGTAAAGAGCTTAGAGCAGTGCATGTACATAGTAAAGCATGCATGATAGATAGCTGTTAAAATTGTAGTTTTATAGTCTCTTCCTAGGGGAGGAGGTTTACAGTAAAGTTAAAAAAAAAAGAAACCTAGATGACTGATGAGCATATTACTGTGCTCAGTGTGGACTAAATGTGAAATTAACCACTGTTACAGACAGGAAACTGAAGCGTGGGCAATTTAAAATATTGGCTAATTTAAAGACCTATCCATCCAATGTAGACTTATTGTCCTACTGAATAATCTTCCATTGCGTGAATTATACCACGCTTCGTTTATCCATTCATTTCCTGGCGCACATCTGGGTTGTTTCCTCCTTTTGGGTCTTGTGAATAATGTTGCTATGAGTGTAGGTGTACAAATATCTGATTCAGTCCCTGTTTTCAAACCTTTCGTTATGTCTTTGTTTTCTTTGTGCTGTGCAGCATTTGGGATCTTATTAATAGTTCCCGGATCAGGGATCAAACCCGTGCCCCTTGCTTTGGGAGCACACAGTCTTAGCCACTGGACCACCTTTCTTTTGAACAATATCTCTCCTGCTTAGAGTTAGATGGTGTCAGAGTTGTAGTTGCTGACTCTACCCTCACTGTAGCTCCAGTGACTGCCTTCCTCTCTTCTCATGGGCTCTGCTTCCGCTAAGGACCAGCTTTCTTTCCCCACCTCCCGCTGAGTGGTCTCCCTGTGTCTTATGATAAAATCCTAAGGCCTCATCATGGCACAGAAAGACTTCACAACAGCAGCAAGAAATAAAGGGACAGTAGGTTTTGGGTCCAGTTTAAGTGCTCTTTTAATCCAGGTCACACAATTCGAAAGGCAGAGCTAAAATTTGATCTCTGATATCCTGATTTCCAGCCTGTTGGTTCTTTCTAGAGCTCAGTGTCATCTTTCTTGTGAGATGGCTGCTGAGAGGGGTGGCATCCGTGAGAATGCTGTCAGATGCTCCAGTGCTGGGAGCTTAGCTTTGCTCTCCTTCTGGAGCTTCTCTGGTGGCTCAGAGTGTAAAGAATCTGCCTGCAAGGCAGGAGCCTTGGGTTTGATCCTTAGGTGAGAAAGATCTCCTGGAGAAGGGAATGGCTGCCCACTTCACTATTCTTTCCTGGCTCCTGCCTTGCAGGCAGATTCTTTACACTCTGAACCACCAGAGTGGGTTGCAAAGACCCCATGGACTGCAGCCCACCAGGCTTCTCTGTCTATGAGATTTTTCCAGACAAGGATACTGGAGTGGGTTGCCATTTCTTTCTTCAGGGGATCTTCCCAACCCAGGGATCAAAACCAGGTCTCCTGTACCAACTGAGCTACAAGGGAAACCCTTGTTTTCCTTAGTGTTGTGCAAAAATGTTTTGCACATTTATAACAATAAAAATAGCTAGCATGTGCTAGGTATGAGTCTATTAAGCATGCAAACATGTTTTACTTTATTTAGTCTTTGTGCCACCCCTATGAGGAGAGTACTTCTATTAACCTCACTTTATAGTAATATATAAGGGAAAAGTCTAGATGTGTTGAGTACCTGTTGAGAGGCACAGAGCTCCTCAGGGCCCTGAAGTAGGACTCAGAGTGAGGTGCAGCCAGTGGAGGTAGGGGAGGTGGGAGGGTGGGGGGAGGCACAGCTTCTCAGCCACTGGCCTAGCATGAAGCGACAAAGGGGTAACTAGCTCACCCTTGCTTGTCCAAGGTAGTCTTCATCCAACAGGTGGAGAGGGGCTTGTGGTATAATTCCACGAAGCAGCCTTGATGCATGGAAGTATCTCTGAAAGCTTAACAGTCTTTTCACCTTTTTCTTGGTGCCAATTTCCCCTGAGTGTGTTGTATCTGTGGAAAGCAATCAAATTCCGAAATTATACATTTAAAAAGCCCGATTTTCTCCACTCTGTAAAAATAGAGTGCATTATAAAGGAGAGAATCCCAAGAGATGCTCTCAACGCTTTCTTAAATAGAGACCATGTAACTCTGCATTTGAACTTCTTCTAGAACAAGAAGGACATTTCTGATATGTTACATTCGTTAAAAGGAAATATTTCTGACTAATTTTGGAAGACATGAATGTGAATTAAAAACCTCATTTTCTTATTAACAACATTAGTAAACTTAGTAAATTTACACACTTTTTTATGCATTTAAAGAACACTTATGCTTTTTTATTCTTCTATACTGGAATGGAGGTTCCAGAATTTAGGACAGATTCTCATCCTACAATCTCTGTAGTCTGATGAAATCCTTCACCTGAATTAGAAGAGTTGAGAATACACTAGCTTGGATACAAGGAAAGGTTTCCTAATGTCCCAGGAACATCGGCAGCAGAGGAATTAAAACTCTCAGCACAAGAGTGACCTAGATTCTCATGATGAAGCAAAAAGGGTGTTTATTTTCTAATGGAGTATATTCTCTTTCACTGGTGGCCATAAAAATCTGATCCTGTCAGTAGAGATATTTTAATACTCCTGTCACCTGTGCCTTTTAAAACTTGACTGTTGACTGTCCAGAAATACCCCAAGCACATTATTTGAATGTCTGTCAAGGTATGTTTCATCTCAGATGAAATCCTATGAATCACTCAGGCACATGAGTGATGTCTGCTGCCAAATTTAGATCTGGAGTCAACTGAATGGTCCTAGTAGGAAAACATACAGTTCATACATAAAGAAATTTTGGTTCTTCTCATGCCTCTTCCTGTGTCCCCTTTTCCTCTATAGAACTCAAAATCACAGTGGATATTGGAAACAGAGGAATAGATGGAAAATGACCCTTTTACAATGTGGTGCTCCCCAAGGTCAGGGAATGACCAAAAGCAGAAAGTTACAGAAAGTTATTATGCATGCAAAGACTTAACTCACGGCACACAACACCCACTGCTTTTTGGAAATGCCACCTGATTAAAATTCTTCTTATTTTCACCTGGGTTTAGATTTCTTGTGTGGGAAGATGTAAACAAGACCATAAGGAGATAAGAGCAGTAAACTGAAGTTGGGTGCTTAGGTGCACATCAATATTAAATGTGGGCTCAGTTCTACTGATGGGTTCTCACTCATTTCTGTTTATCAATCAAAGTACAGGTTAAAGTGGTTCATTCATTAAAAAATGTTTTGAGGCAGTTCTCTGATGGTCCAGTGGTTGGGACTTGGCATTTTCACTGGCAAGGTCTGGGTTCGATCCCTGGTTGGGGAAATAAGAAACTGCAATGAGTAGAATGAGGCCACACAAAAAAATGTTTTGAGTGTTACTAAATGTTGGTGAGATCTTTCAGTTCTAGATCCTCTAGTGAGCAGAACAAAGACCCTCATCTTCAAGAAGCTTGCATTCTAGCCAAGGGAGATAGAAAATAAGCAATAGACAAAAAAGAAGTAATTTATAGGAATGGGTTAGAAGCTGGTATGTGCAATAGGGGAAGAAAGGAAAGCAAGGGACAAGGGATCAGGAGTTCTGTGTTGGGATAGCCAAAGTTGCCCTCATTAGAGGCTACGATTTGATCAAACCTTGAACTCCATGGGGGAGCTGACCAAGCAGGTATCTGGGGAAAAGACAGAGGGACCAGCTCAACTAATTCCAGAGTGGGAGTGAGGCTAGGATGCTGTCATGTAGAGTGAGAGAAAAAGAGAAGAAAGAGATGTGTTCATAGAGCAAAGTGGAAGTGTGTGTGAGAATTCTACTCTGAAAGCCATTGTAACTGGGCTCTACTCTCAGTAAAACATGGAACCACTGCAAAGTTTTGAGAAGAAGAGTAATATGGAAACACAGCATTTAAAAAGGGTCACCGTGGCCTCTGTATTAAGAAAAGACTGTAGCAGCAGACTTTTGATGCAGTGAGATCTGTTATGGGGCTACTGGAATAATCTTAGCAAGAAATAATGGTTTGGTTAGACCATAGGGGTAGCCATGGAGAGAGCTGACGTGGGCGGATTCTGAATACATTTTGAATATATTTTCCAGTTTTTGGCCTGAATAACGAGGGGAATGGAGCTGCCATCATCTGAGATGGGGAAGGCTGCAGATGCAACAGGTGTGGAGTGGATTTCAGCTTGATATGTGTTGAATTTGGATGTCTATTGGAAATTCAGGTGAAGATGTAGAAATAAGTGGATATAAAATCCAGAGCTTGGGGGAGAAGACTGGGTTTGAGAAATACATTTGGGAGTGGTCAGATGAGATTAACCTAGGGACTGTGAGTACAGCATTCGCAGTCAAAATTCACTGAACTGTGCCCCTAAACAAGCACATTTTATTGTGTGCTTATAAGCAACAATATCCAGTACCTATAAGCACATTTAGCATGCACATTTTGTTATTTAAATACAATTTATCACTAAAAGGAGCCAGATAACCTTGGTTCAATGTGTGAACCTAGGACAGGGGCAGGCAGAGTACAAGATGAACTGTGACTTCTTGTAATGCCAGAAAATTAGACAGAGTTCAAAAAATGATGGGCTTGTAGAAAAATGACAGAGGAGACGGTGTGAAGGAGGCCTTTCTGAGCAAATATGTGAACATTTGAAAATCAGCATGAATAACAGGAGAGTGGATTATAAACCACTGACTAAAAAAAAAAAAAAGACTCCACCAGCCCATAGTAAGGACGTGAGTAAATAAGTAAACAAGAGAAGAGAAAGATCTGAACAATAAGGTGGAAGAAACAATGAAGTGAAGTGGCTCAGTTGTGTCCGACTCTTTTGTGACCCCGTGGACTATAGCCTACCAAGCTCCTCAGTCCATGGGATTTTCCAGGCAAGAGTCCTGGAGTGGATTGCCATTTCCTTCTCCAGGGGATCGTCCCGACCCAGGGATCAAACCCAGGTCTCTTGAATTGTAGGCAGATGCTTTTCCATCTGAGCTACTAGGGAAGTCAGAAGAAACAATGAGTTATTAGTAATAGCAACCTTTATAGTAATAACTGATTCAGGCCAAAATCATTAATAGATAATAAAATTAAGTAAAAGTTTAAAAAGCAACAGGATGTCTTTTCATGTGTTTGTTGGTCATCTGTATGTCTTCTTTGGAGAAATGTCTATTTAGTTCTTTGGCCTATTTTTTGATTGGGTCGTTTATTTTTCTGGAATTGAGCTGCAGGAGTTGCTTGTATAGTTTTGAGATTAGTTGTTTGTCAGTTGCTTCATTTGCTATTATTTTCTCCCATTCCAAAGACTGTCTTTTCACCTTGTTTATAGTTTCCTTTGTTTTGCAGAAGCTTTTAATTTTAATTAGGTCCCATTTGTTTATTTTTGCTTTTATTTCCAGTATTCTGGGAGGTGGGTCATAGGGAAACCTCTTACACTATTGGTGGGAATGCAAACTAGCACAGCCACTATGGAGAACAGTGTGGAGATTCCTTAAAAATCTGGAAATAGAACTGCCTTGTGACCCAGCAATCCCACTGCTGGGCATACACACTGAGGAAACTGGAATTGAAAGAGACACATGTACTCCAATGTTCATCGCCAACACTGTTTATGATAGCCAGGACATGGAAGCAACCTAGATGTCCATCAGCAGATGAATGGATAAGAAAGCAGTGGTACATATACACAATGAAGTATTACTCAGCCATTAAAAAGAATACATTTGAATCAGTTCTAATGAGGTGGATGAAACTGGAGCTGATTATACAGAGTGAAGTAAGCCAGAAAGAAAAACACCAATACAGTATACTAACGCATATATATGGAATTTAGAAAGATGGTAACGATAACCCTGTATGCGTGACAGTAAAAGAGACACAGATGTATAGAACAGTCTTTTGGACTCTGTGGGAGAGGGAGAGGCTGGGATGATTTGGGAGAATGGCATTGAAACAGGTATAATATCATATAAGAGACTAATTGCCAGTCCAGGTTCGATGCAGGATATAGGATGCTTGGGGCTGGTGCATTGGGATGACCCAGAGGAATGGGATGGGGAGGGAAGTGGGAGGGGTGTTCAGGATTGGGAACTCATGTACACCCGTGGCGGATTCATGTTGATGTATGGCAAAACCAATACAATATTGTAAAGTAAAAAAAAAAAAATTAATTAAAAAAAAGCAACAGGATAATTACATAGTATCAAAGTATCTTTGCACAGGTGACACTAATCCGAAAGGAAAACATGGATAGTTTTCTAGTGGACAAAGGTATAGGAGGTACCATCTTCACTAACTATTCAACGTTAGCATCACTTGTCATAGGAGAAGCTGATATCTTACTCTGCCTGACGTAATTCACTGAGGAAACATCACCTGTGCAGTGGTCCTGCCCCAAAGCTATATCCCACCCCTCAAAAGAGGTAACATCAGAAAAACCCAAACTGAAGCATATTCTTCAAGTAAACAATCTGTCCAAACTCTTTTAAAAAGTTAATTAATTTTAATTGTAGAATAACTGATTTACAATATTGTGTTGGCTTTTGCCATACATCAACACAAATCGGCCACAGGTATATATATACCTCTACTTATACTCTTAAAAAATATCAACTTCATAAAAGACAAAGAGAACCCAGGTATTGTTTCATAATAATGGATACACAGATACAGTGTGCTTAATGCAATGCATGGCTCTGAACTGGATCCTGGATCCAAAAAAAAAAAAAAAATTCCATAAATGACATTAGTAGGACAGTTTGTAAAACTGGGATATGGACTTCTATATGAGATAATAATATCCCATCTATAAATGTCTTCACTTTGATAATTGAACTGTGGTTACATGGGAGAATCCCTTGTTCTTAGAAAATACATGTTGAAATATTTAGGTATAAAGGGGCATGATGTGTACAACAAATTCTCAAGTGATTATGAAGAAAGTAGCAGCAAGGCAAATAAAGCAAAATACAACTGGTGCATCTGGGTAAAGGGACTATGAACGTTCTTTGTTCCATTTGCACAAATTCCCTATAATTCTGATGTTATTATATAATAAGAGTCTAAGAAGAGAAAGAATGGGAAGGGAGAAATCTGACATAATGACATGGAGTATATTCAGCTTTCAAGGAGTTCTGCCACATTTGGGAGCAAAGAAATGTGGTGATATTTCTATATAGAACTATATAGAATAAAATCAAGTGTGTCGGTAAATAAATGAAATTAATTATTTCTGTATTACATATAAACCTGAAAGGAAATATACATACAATGGTCTATTCCTTTTTTTGGTAGTCTATGACAATCCTCCCATTCTAAAATACTAGAAAAAAATCTCCCTTGTGGCTAATAGCATGCCTGTGTTTACATAATAGAATCAGAAGCAAACAACTTAAGCTTGGATTATGGAAATATGGCACAAACATAGCAAATTGAAATTATGGATTGTTTCTTGGTAAACTTCCATTCAGCTTTCCATGTGAGATATTTTAAGCAGAGTCATAGCTAAGCTAATGACACTTGTTACATACAGTAAATATCAGTGAAAGAGATAATTTCTGGTCACCAAAATTATCATTTTGACTAAAATACTGCTAATCTCCTATTGCTATGAGCTGAGAAACCATTTCTGCCTTAAAGAAAAGAGGAAAACAGCAAGACTCTCTCCTTATTTTTCACCCTTGTAGTCAAAATGGTGATAGTCTACGAATATGACAATGTGGATCTCTTTCAATTTTTATTTTCATTTTTGATATTTTTTGTTCTTAATTTTTATTTTGAAAATACTATGTTAAAAATAAAATAATTACTGAATTATTTGGTACCTTCTAAAATTTTGCAACTGAGGTAAGGGCCTCACTTGCCCCAGCCTAGTTTTGACCCTGTCTTGCATCTTTGCAGCAGAAGCTCAGATAATGTGAAAAATGTTAAATATTAAAATAAATCTATACATAAAACCTTCTCATAGTTAATTTTTTATGGTAGTGTGTAGGTTAAAAAATACATTAATAGCATATAACATCATTCATCATGAGAGTGTCAAAGTTTTGGAATCAGTTGGTTTAATGTGTATTCTTTATTTGTGCAAATTCTTACTTATTGTCTGAGATGGGCAGGTAGGTATCTACCAAGATACAGTATTTGTTGGTGGCCAATATTTTCTAAAATACAAAGGTATGTCATAAGTATCCATACAGCATTGCTCTCTCTGGGTTGTTCTTTAATACATGAGAGAAAAATTCAGAAGTGACACTGGGTGACCATTTATGAAAATGATAAACTTTCATTTTCTTACATGAGGACATTCATAAAGCTAAATGAAGAAAAACTTTAAGGTAGCTTTCTTGAAGAGATTCAATAATGAAAGAAAATAAATTTATTTTAAAATAATGTTAATAACTTATTTATCAACTGTCATTTAGGGAGCACTTTGTGCTGTGAGATAATAGGATAGAAAACTAGGATATAAACTGAAGGTATAGTTGGGAGAAAATTTTCATGTAAAGAACAACCTGTGAATAAATCACCATGCTGTATAATAATCCTAGGTATTGGCTTTGGAAGTGTCAATATGTGTTATACTGTTATTAAGTAAGACCTGACACATTTGTTTCCAAAAGGACTTTCAGTGAGTAGCATATTTTTGTTTTGATTATTAGGAGTACAGTGATAGGCATTTCTGGACAGAAATTTAAATGATTGGCTAAGCTAAATTTGGAAGATAGTTTCATTAAAATTAGGCTTCCCTGGTGGCTCAGATGTTAAGCAGAGAATCTGCCTGCAGTGCAGGAGACCTGAGTTCGATCCCTAGGTTGAGAAGATACCTTGGAGAAGGGAACAGCAACCCACTCCAGGATTCTTGCCTGAAGAATCCCTATGGACAGAGGAGCCTGGCAGGCTACAGTCCATGGGGTCGCAAGGAGTTGGACATGACACTTTCAGTTAAAAGCCAGAAAGAAAAACACCAATACAGTATGCTAACGTATATATATGGAATTTAGAAAGATGGTAATGATAACCCTGCATGTGAGACAGCAAAAGAGACACAGATGTATAGAACAGTTTTTTGGACTCTGTGGGAGAGGGAGAGGGTGGGATGATTTGGGGGAATGGCATTGAAACATGTATAATATATAAAAAACGAATCACCAGTCCAGGTTCGATACAGGATCCTTGGGGCTGGTGCACTGGGATGACCCAGAGGGATGGTATGCGGAGGGAGGTGAGAGGGGGGTTCAAGATTGGGAACACGTGTACGCCTGTGGCGGATTCATGTTGATGTGTGGCAGAACCAGTACAATATTGTAAAGTAATTAGCCTTCAATTAAAATAAACAAATTTAAATAACAAAAAAATAAAATTTAAGCAAAAAAAAAAAGAATCTTAACAAAGTGTGTAATAATAAAATACTGGGTTTATTTAATACTTTTATAGAATTAAAAAACTCGATTTAAAGGCATTCACAGCTACCCTAATGGTGTTTTCTGTTTAGATTGTGTAGTTTAATGGGCTATGGGTCCCCATATTCTCATTTGGAAGTTACAAAACGTTGCTCCAGAAGGCCTCACTGCCTAATCTATGTACGCATTGACTCTGACCGTGAAAGTCATTTTCTGCTTGCTTGTTCTCTTACAAATTTCACAAATTGTACATATTAACACATTTCTGCACTATTTAGACACTAATTTTAGGGTTATGAAGTTTATACTGGCACTGCTCATATGGTAATTTTCAAATTTCACAAGCTGGGATTGGCTTAAGTGCAAAAAATGTTAATAAAAATTATTTTCATTTTGAGTACCTTCTCTATGGCATCTTTTCTTTACAGGGGCTGATACATTTTGGTACTAGGAGAAATCTTAAACCTAGAAATACTATCTGGGGTTAAAGAAAAGCTATAAGCTCACCTATATGATGAGGGTGTTTCTGTCAACTGTGTACACAGTTCCTCCAACAATGTCCATATCTACTATTAGGTTTAAAAAGCCCATTTGGGTTTTCTACACCATCTTACAGAAAAACTTGAAGGACCTTTTTGGCCAATCCAATATTTCCAGAATTTGAATAATTAGTAGTTGGTGCAGAGGTATGTTTAAGTGGAAACTTGCTTCTAGCAAACATGGAGACTCAACTTCATAAATTTAACATCAATACTTTCAGAGCACTAATTCTACTGAATATTTAAAATAATATTATTAATAAATTCCATAATCTGATAATTATTGCACTAATAATTATAATACTTATATAATTATTATATAATTATATAATCACTATGTTATAATAATTATGATGAAATTCCTTGCTGAGTTAGTGGCTATTCAAATACTTTTGTATTTTTCTCTTACAGAATTTTAATATGTCTTATACTAAAGTGATATTTATACAAACTTATTACTCCTCAAGGTTAGAAACCATCTTATCAAATGTTGTAACTCCTTGTATCTAGTGTATAATCTTGCTAATAATGGAAGTACCATACAAAGTTTGTTGTTGTAATTTGATTCAATTCTTTCAATTAATTTATAGAAACATCATTATCAAGTGCCATTTTAAACTAATATGCTGATTTGTAAAGTGTAAGATCCTAAAACTTACATTTATACACTAGCTTTTGAAATCACTGTCTCAACCCCCCCAAATGGAGTTCCAGAGACCAAGTGTTCCTGCCACTGCCATTTCCTGTGACTGACCTCCACCATAACACTGTGCCCTGTGTGATAGCAAATTTACTCTTATTTACACATTTGACTCATTAGACTATAAGGTCTCAGAGGCCAGGTTCCTGGTAGTTTTCTTCGAAATTTCACATTATCCTGCAGCATATAGGTGTTAAATATATGATGATGGAATTAAATAATTTTGCTGTATCTGTGCTCTAGTTCTGAGCTCAAGAATGATGAGCCTTGGAGAAATCAGGTTGAAATTCTAGTTTTAAATATTGTGGTTTTAAAAAAGATGAAAAAAGTTAATTAGTGTGATTTTAGGAGTCCTGAAACACAAATAGCAGGTTTACAGTATAACACTTCTTTTGTATAGCCAATTCTCACCAGTTTAGGATTCAGGATTCCTGCAAAGTTGGAAGGTTAGTAGAGTTATCCAGGATGGCAATTTTCTGGAAAGCATTCATGAAGGTTTTAAGATTGAAACAACTTATGCTAAGGTACAGTTGCCCTACAGATAAAATTTTTAAGTAGACTAATAAAAAAATACTAGTAAAGAGATAATATGTAGAAAATAATATCAATGTATTTTAAAAATGTATAATGTGGACTTCTAGTCTTCTTGACAAAGTGCTAAATGAGACTAGTGCTCACTTCAACCTACAATTGAAGTATTAAACACTTCAATCTATTTTCATGTGCTTTTAGGAAATTTCATGGGCTTCCCAGGTGGCACTCGTGGTAAAGAGCCCTCCTGTCAGTGCAGGAGATGGAAGAGATGCAGGTTGAGTCCCTGGGTTGGGAAGATCCCCTGGAGTAAGAAATGGCAACCTGCTCCAGTATTTTTGCCTGGAAAATTTCATGGACAGAGGAGCCTGGTGGACTACTGTTCATGCAGTCACAAAGAGACAGACATAACTGAGCGACTGAACACACATACAAAGCAAATTTCTTAATTTATAATTCAGACTGGGCTGTAGTGACTTTAGTCAAATCCCAACGTTCACAGATTAGTATCTCTAGACATTAAAGTCTCCGTTTCTTCATAAAAGAACCAGATGCCAAGAAATCTTTAAAATATAACAACAATATTATGGTATTGATACATGATATATAGGAAGCCCTAAAGACTCCATCAAAAAACCCTTTGAATAATTGATATTAGTGAAGTTGTCAGATAAAAAATGAATACACGAAGATCTGTTGCCTTTCTATACACTAATAACAAACTATCAGAATGAGAAATTAAGAAAATGATCCCAGATACAATTACATTAAAAAGAATAAAATGCTGAGGAATAGATTTAACCAAGGAGGTGAAAGATCTGTATACTAAAAACTACAAGACAGTAATAAAAAAAAAATTGAAGACAAATAAATAGAAGGATATTCTGTGCTCATCAATCAGAAAAATTAACATTGTAAAAAATTCTACCCAAAATATCCTACAGGTTCAATGCAATTCCTATCAAAATTCCGGTGACATCCTCCATGGAAATAGAACAAATAATCCAAATATTTGCATGGTACCACAAAAGAACCTAGATAACCAAAACAATCTTGACAAAGAAGAACCAATCTGGAGGCATCACAGGCTGATGTTAAACTATTTTACAAAGCTATAACTAATTGCATAGGATGATATTGGCATGAAAACAGACAAATAGATCAGTGGAATAGAATAGAGAGCTCAGAAATAAACCCTTTGCATGTATGGTCAACTAATTTATGACAAAGGAGCTAAAGGTATATAAGAGGGAAAAGAGTCTCTTCAATAAATGGTGTCACCATTGGTAACAACATGAATGGACTTTGAGGGCATTATGCTAAGTGAAAAAAGATCAGTCAGAGAACGACAAATGCCATATAATCTCTCTTATATGTGGAATCTAATCTGGGTCATAAATACAGAGAACACATTGGTGGTTGCCAGAGATGGGGGTAGGGGTGACCAAAATGGATGAAGAGGGTATTAAATATTTTAAAAAAGAGAAGAACAGAAAAGAGAATACTATGTCTATTCTGGTCTTTCAAAAGTCATCCGTGGTTGTAAATGATCATATTTGTTTATTTTTCCTGTACATATCACCAGTAGTCAGAAAATGGCACTTAGAAACTAAAGACAAACAAAGATATTACTTGTCCTATAATATCAAGTGTGGAGACTGTCCTCACATGGGTTGATATATATTTAAGACAAAGTCAGTACAAATGACCTCTGAAATCCTAGAGCAATTTGATTGAGAAAAAATAAAAACTAAATTCCTTACCATCTGGGGAATTTTCTAAGGCCTTTAACAGGAAAATAAGAAAATCAGCTGTGATATCCAAAAAACAAACAAAAATGCATACAACATAACATTAACAATAACAACATCACCAAAAAAAGAGGGAAGGAACAAAAAGAAAACAAACCTAAACCAAAAGAATACTCATCATTGCCTTAAAAGTTAACTTGAAGTTGGAAAATCAATTTGAGTTGAAAGGAGCTAAGTTATTTTAAGTTTCCTAAATGCAGGTTCTGAACAGAGAGGTGGTAAAGCCCCATGTCATTAGCTCTTCTATGTACAACAAATACTCACGACTTCTTGATGGCTGTCACTCGAAGAAGAGCTATGCTTCAACACTGCCTTTGAGTGGGAGGAAGTGGAGGAAGACGAATTTTTAAGGCAAAGAGAAATTGTTTCTCTAGTTCTACTTTTTAACGTTTATTTTGTTAAATTGCCATTTCTCTTTTATGCTCTTGACAGTAAAGAGAAAACCAATATGGCTGACATGAGTCCTAGAATAGAATGAACTCTTTCCTCAGTTCACTGTATCCACACCTGCTGCCTTGCCTTTAGAAAACGTGCTCAGAAAGTGTTTAAGAGGGTTAAAATCCTTGTCCTCCTCAACCATCCAATGAACTGGTTTATGGCAAAATGTGCTGTTTCTAGTCTATTATTTTGCCTACCCCCAAATCCACTTCAACCCATGGATTATGAATCTCTAACTTCGGGGTTCAGGGATAGTTGAAAATCGATTTCCTTTTTGTAAGGAAGGAAAAGCTTTTAAAAATAAGCTCTTAAGATTTCTCTGGGCAATAGAGAGATTTTTCAAAATCTCAGTTTGAATGAAATTTAAATGAATTAGTAAGCATCAAATTTCTTTAGTTTAAAAGGAGAAATATGTGCCAGGCACAATGTGGTTTTATTGAACTCTCCGCTTCTCAGTGTTTGAAATGTTTAGCAAATCCCAAGTTTTGAGGGCAATGGTTTGTGGTGAGCAAATTGAGGTGACCAAACTTTCAGTTGATTCTAAGTCTCCAGAGGTTTAAAAACTGTTGCATTAACTCTCTAGTTCCCAGCATATATTTAAAATAAGTGTGGTCTTTTATCGGAGATATGTGTTAGAATTGTTATATTTCACTATAAATATTCCAGATTTGTGTTGTAATATACATCTGCTCCTTGCCTTTCACTCTGTCTGCTCGTTCTTACACCCCAACCCCGGGAGAGTGGGGGTAATCCTCTGACTGTCTCCAGTTGTCCCCTCCAATCACTCTCACCTACCACGGACGGATTTATTTCTCAAGCACGACGCCTACCATGTCAGCCCCCCTGCTTCAAATTCTTCAGTGGCTCCCCAATGTCTACATAGTTATAGTTATACTATTTTCCTGGTATTTATGGTCCTTTACAATGTTGATGCCAACTTATTTTCCCATTTTTACCTCCCACCAGTCCCCTTGCAGATAGATAGGTCTCTGTTCTGGCTGTTTTTTTCCCCCTCCCCTGTCCCTCAAGCTTCGGTATGATTTCCACACTTCTCAGCTACTCAATCACTCAATTGATTACTATCTCCATCTATAGAAATGCCATTAATCCTTCAATAGCCCACCTCAAATAATTCCTCCTCATTTCCCAGTCAGATGCATTCAGATCTTCTGTGAGCCCTCTAATGCTCTGCAGTTGGGATTGGAGTAACCAGTGTTCTTAGCTCTCCTGCCCGCTGCTACACACACTACTATAAGCCCTATTGGAGTAGGACCATGTGGGTGCTGATAGTGGCAAAGAATCAGCTTGCTAGTGCAGGAGATGCAAGCAACATGGGTTTGATCCCTGGATCAGGAAGGTTCCATAGAGTGGGAAATGGCAACTCGCTTCAGTATTCTTCCCTGGAAAATCCCATGGACAGAGGAGCCTGGCAGGCTACTGCCCATGGGGTCTCAAGAGTCGGATATGACTGAGCACAAACACGTCTGTGTAGTGTGGAGGCTGGCTTAAAAGGTACTCATTGAACAAGGGAATGAAGGGATAGGTGATCATTTATTATTATTTTTAACCACTAAAAAATCAAAGTATAGTTGATTTACAATGTTGTGTTAGTTTCAGGTGTTCCGCAAAGTGATTCAGTTAGACACATATTATACATCTCTATTCTTTTTTCAGATTGTTTTCTACTTAGATTATTATAAGACACTGAAGATCTGTGCTATAGTCCCCTGTGCTATACACACAGGTCCTTGTTGTTTATCTGTTTTATACATAAATGAAGTACAGTCGCTCAGTCGTGTCCGACTCTTTGCGACCCCATGGACTGTAGCCTACCAGGCTCTTCTGTTCATGGGATTTTCCAGGCAACAGTAGTGGAGTGGATTGCCATTTCCTTCTCCAGTGGATCGTCCCAACCCAGGGATTGAACCCAGGTCTCCCACATTGTTGACAGATGCTTTACTATCTGAGCCACCAGGGAAGTCCTGTTTTATACATAGTAGTGTGTATATATTAATCCCAAATTCATACTTTATCTCTCCTGGTCCCCCCACCCCCCATCTCCTTTGGTAACCATAAATTTGGTTTCTATGTCTGTGAATTTATTTCTATTTTGTAAATAAGTCATTTATATCAGTTTTTAAGATCCCACATGTAAGTGCTATCATATGATATTTGTCTATCTCTTTCTGACTTACTTCATTTGATATGAATAACTCTAGGTCTATCCATGTTGCTATAAATGGCATTATTTCATTCTTTTTGATGGCTGAGTAATAATCTGTGTATGTATATACATATTCTTTTAAAAAGTATTTATTTTTAATTGATGGATAATTGCTTTACAATACTGTGTTAGTTTCTGATTCATCAACATGAGTCAGCCATAGGTAGAGATATGTCCTCTCCCTCATGAACCCCCTTCCCACCTTCCACCCCATCCCACCCCTCTAGGTTGTAACAGAACATTCTTTCTGGAGCAAGGTGATTATTGGTTGAGACAGAAACTTTTTCTTTTTCCTACTTCTTGTAGCACGTTATTTTCCTCATGATGCATACCTCCACAGAACTGACAGTAAGAATGAATTGTCTGGAGCAGGCAAGATTCATTCATTTTATACAATAGATAACAGAGTAATCTCCTGTGTGGAAGAACTTGAACTTCTTTTTCTTTTGGAATTTGTAGGATTTTTGAAAACATTGTAAGTGTATCTTTAGAATGGTGGTATATTAGCACTAAGTGTATCCATCAGCAGAGACCTGGGTAGGAATGGGGACCTCCAAAAACTTTCAGAAAAGGATCCTTTATGTTTTATTCTTTAGAAAGGAAGTTCTTTGTGAGTGAATTCCTTTTTCTTTATGGGGTATAATGGATGCTTGAGTTACAGTCCACCTGAGTGAATCTTCTGATTTAATGGATTGAATCAAGTGGGTATTATATGTAGTTGGAATATAGCTCTTTAAATGCAAACACCCACTCTAGTTCAGTAGAGCTTGAGATTTTACCTGCATGTTGAGATTTGTTTCTTATGGCCCATGGCTCTCTATGGGTTATAGTGGCATCTTAGGTGTAATCATACTTTGACACCATTAGGGAACAAATTCCCACTGAAACTCATACCATTCATAGGTCAAGGAAAGCTATAGATTTGTACACTGAGTTAGAGAAAAGAGAAGAAATTTTTAGATGATTATTCTGGTGTCAACTTGCATGAGTACCTGAATTGTCCTCAAAGATATAACTGATGGATTTAGTCTAGAACAAGCACCCCTGTCCTTCTATTCCATTTATTCTATCTAGAGCAAAAACAGGGCTTGGGGCCAGGGGATGATGGGACTAAGAAATAGTGAGCACCTACTAGATAGTTTACATTTGTCATCCTATTTAATTTTTCAAGAAAGTGGGTACTGTGAAGTCAGTATTACCAGGTACTTTCTACAGATGAAGCAACGGATTTAGAAAAGTTTACTAAATGTTTCACAACAGATAACAGGGTAATCTCCTGTGCAGAAGAACAGGAACTGCATAACTGATAAGTAGCAGAGCAGGGACTGGAACCTAGGTCTATCTGATTTTTCAAGATGCTTTGTTCATTATATTCTGTTCCTTATAGAATAGAAAAGGACAAAGAATAGGGGGCATGTGCCAGTCCAGCATGGAACCTTATTTTCCCTGAGGTACAGTGATGTTTGAATACTCATGGAATCTCAGATTTCCTTCCTTTTAAAAAAGTATAGTACAACAAAAGCAAGAAAAGGACATTTCAATGCAATTCATAAATACATGTATTTTAAAAACAGTAAAAATGTAAAGGTTGAAGATTAAAATCAGTATCATTGAACAGGGATGTCAGAGTGAGAAATACGGGAGGGCTAATACTGAAAGACAGTCAATAAAATAACCAGAGAACAACCAGAGAAATAACTTCATAGCAAAACTTGGAAGTGATTCTATGTATGTAACTTTCCTATTTCTCTCACTAAATGTACAAATGGAATATTGGGAGGTGAACAATAAATCACTTGTGGGTTTTAAAATTGAAAACACATGTGTTACTGACACTGACTTAATGTGATTTGATTATTATGTTATTACACAAAGAAATTCACAGACATTGGTTAGTACCTCAAGCTTTGGAAAAGACTAACATTTTTGTTGTGTACATAGAACAGAGCGGCCGTTTCTGGGGAAGGGAAAGAGTGGGAGGTACTTGGGCAAACAGGCTGCTCAAAATAAAACTGTGACAGGATGCACACTGGCCTCGTGTTTAACCATTTCCAAGCCGGGCCTTAAAGGCTCCTAAGATTTTTACCTGAACGGCGTCTGCTGATTGAGATGTGGCCTGAGAGTGTAACCCTACTTGTGTCACATGGCCTGTGGGATTTCTCTTCTTTGCTCCAGCTTTCTTCCCTCTAGAAAACTCATCTATCTTGTACGGAGTTTTCTAAATATTTCTAATTTCCTCTAAAATGTTAAATAATATTCTGATAGGCAATGGTTATTTAATAAATATATAATATTCTTTGGTAGCTGTCAATGAATGAAAATAAAGTACTTTAAGCATGAGTTGGCTGTTTTTTGTTTTTTGGTTTTTTTCCCCTGAGTCTCTCTTAGTGCTTAGATCTAAGCAGTGTCATAAATACTGGGAAGGCTTCATTCACAACTATTCACTGAGCACTTTCTCTGTGTAGGTACACAAGGTATTGTGTACATGAATACACAAAATTTTCAAGACAGTGTTTCTGCCCTCATCTACCCAGAGGAAGGTGGTAGAATACTCTCTTTACCATCTTTACTACTTTTGTCTCTACTTTAGCTATGATGGGAAAGGCATATTTTAACATAAAAATGCCTAGAAAAGATCACATAAAGTAGAAAATATGAGCAAGAAAAAGATTATGTCATCATATAATTTGTTTTTTTTTTTGGATGTGGGCCATTTTTAAAGTCTTATTGAATTTGTTACTGTACTGCTCCTGTTTTATGCTTGGTTTTTTTTACCTCAAGGGATGTGGGATCTTCGCTTCCTGACCAGGGTTTGAGCCTACACTCCCTGCAGTGAAAGGCGAAGTGAAAGCCACTGCAGTGAAAGCCACTGGACCTCCAGGGAAATCCTGGGATGATACACTTGCCCCTTGCCCTGGATGGAGTCAGAAGGCAAGATAGCACCTGAGATGTAGGTAAGGGAAGGGGAAGAGTGGCGAGGATCAGTGGACAGAGCAGGAGAAAAGGAATGAAGAAGAGAGATCAAAAGAAGAGAGACATACAAGCACCCAAAGGAGGTGTCTCTACTGTTAAGGCCAATCTGAGAAGAAATGTAAGGATCATGCTGTCTCACCCTCTGAATGCCACATGGGTTTGGGATTTCCTACAGTGAGGTTGTGTTCTTCCTGGGAATAGACTGGGTCTTGCATGTTCTTCCAGATGAGGTGAAGCCTAACTGCAGGGGTAGAGTGGTCAGTCAGAAACATGTTCCTATTTTCAGGACTACAGAACCACAGAGCTCAAAAAACAAGCTTATAGAGGCCTGTACTTAAAAAAAGTGAATATACATTTAACTCACTAGAGCTGTAGAAAGACCTGCTCAAGAAGGAGTTGTGGAGATGTGCTAGGCAAGCAGTCAAAGTGGAATGACACAGAATAAGTAGTGTATGGAGTATCTGAGCTGAGGTTTATCTTCCTTCTGTCCTCCTTGCTCATTAGCCCTGGACAGCTCAGAGTGAAGAGTTTAACTGCTGTGCCTGAAGGAAGGGCTGATGGCTATGGAATCAATTCAGCTAGGAGAGATTGAGCTGGAGAGATCCAGAGAAAATCTGTCCTCAATCATCTCAATAGCTCATCTTTCCTTCTGTCTCCACCTCTTCCCTTTTCTTCTTTCTTCCTTTCTTTCTCTAAACATTAAGTAAGGATTTAGTAGCAGCAGTTTTAGTCACTCAGTCATGTCTGACTCTTTGTGACCCCATGGACTGAGCCCGCCAGGCTTCTCTATCCGTGAGGATTCTCCAGGCAAGATTACTGGAATGGGTTGCCATTCCCTTCTCCAGGGGATCTTCCCAACCTGGGGATTGAACCCAGGTCTCCTGCATTGCAGGCAGATTCTTTACCATTTGAGCTACAGGGAATCCCCAAATAAGGGTTTACTTTGATTTAGACACTGGGTGGTCCTGGGGGTGCAGAAATTATGAAGACATGGCCTCTTCCCTTAAAGAGTTCCTTGTCAAGAAGGAAGTTCACTCCTGTTCCTCCACAGCAGTAATAGTCTAAAACTGTTAGCCTGGCTTGGGAGGGTGATACCGCACTCTCTTGGGACCCCCAACTGCCCTTCTAACAGGCAGCTAGTGTGCCTGGGGTCTCTAGGAGCAGCTATGACACCATGATGGTTCTTGTTCCATCTCATGCAGGTGAGCCCTGTTAGCACTGCTCTACTTGGAGTCTCAGCCAGAGGGGTGGTCAAGCTAGGCAGAACCTACAGACTGATAAAAAAAAGTGTAATACCATGTGATATCACTTATATGCAGAATCTTAAAAAATGATACAAATGAACTTAATTACAAAACAGAAACAGACTCACAGACTTAGAGAATGAACTTACCTGGGGGGAAGTTTGGCGGGAAGGGACAGTTCGGGAGTTTGGGATTGACATGCACACACTGCTATATTTAAAATGGATAATCAACAAGGACCTCCTGTATGGCACAGGGAACACTATTCAGTGTTATGTATTAATAACAACCAATTCTTGGGAAAAGAATTTGAAAAAGAATATATACATGTACATATATATATATATATATACGTATATATATGTGAATCACTTTGCTGTACACCTGCAACTAAGACAACATTGCTGATCAACCATATTCCAATATAAAATTAAAAGTTTCCCAAAAAAGTGTTATTCCAAGGAAAAAGCCTTTGGTCTAGAGTGAGATCACCAGGATCAAGCCTTGGTTCTCCAGTTCTGACAAACCAAAATTAATCCACATGGAGCATATTCATCAAAGAGATTAGTGGAATGTGTAAGGCAATTGCAGTCAGAATGCAAACATCATCTGGAAAAAGTTACTTCACCAGTCAATGAATATCTTAGCTTGACTTAGTTTGCAATTAGATAGGCAATATCAAACAGATTCTGATGGAAGGGGCAGCAGAAACAGTTTAAAGCTTGAGGTTCTATCTCAGAGGAGCACTCTTTACTTTGGGGAGAGCTGGAAGTTGGGGGTGGAGAGGCTGAGAGAAGAGATGGAGGATGGTGAAAAGTCATCCTTCTCGGCGGTTGCTGGTGTTCTCTGCTGGGTTCCCACAGCCAACCCCACCTCCAACTATATTTAGCAAAGCAATTATTCATTTGTATCAGAATTGCCATATTTACTTGTTGTTCTCACCAGCTGAACTGTTAGTTCCTTGAGGGTAGGAGCTATGCCTTCAGTTCAGTGCAGTTGTTCAGTCGTGTCCGACTCTGCCATCCCATGAACTGCAGCACACCAGGCCTCCTTGTCCATCACCAACTCCTGGAGTTTACCCAAACTCACGTCCATTGAGTTGGTGATGCCATCTAACCATCTCATCCTCTGTCGTCCCCTTCTCCTCCTGCCTTCAATCTTTCCCAACATCAGGGTCTTTTCAAACGAGTCAGCTCTTTGCATCAGGGGGCCAAAATATTGGAGTTTCAGCTTCAACATCAGTCCTTCCAATGAACACCCAGGACTGATTTCCTTTAGGATGCCTTATTGACCTTTTAATCCCCAACATTTAGCACAACAGAGTGAATTAAAAAAGATATGAAAGTCAAAGAAAACATCATTGATTTGGTCATTTTGACCCAGAGGACCCAGTTCTCCAATTAAAAAAAAAACTGAACTAATAATAGTTATCCCTATTTCAAGTTTATAAGTAGAGAAACAGCATACCAAAATTTTAAGGAACTTAGATTTAAAAAAAATACAATCAAAGGGCTAGAGCAAGTAGAACAAGAGACATCTAAGAGTTCCCACACATCTCAGTAACTGATATTGTTTCTTTGACTCCCATAATAGAATTAATTAAAAAAAAANCAGTGTTATGTATTAATAACAACCAATTCTTGGGAAAAGAATTTGAAAAAGAATATATACATGTACATATATATATATACACGTATATATATGTGAATCACTTTGCTGTACACCTGCAACTAAGACAACATTGCTGATCAACCATATTCCAATATAAAATTAAAAGTTTCCCAAAAAAGTGTTATTCCAAGGAAAAAGCCTTTGGTCTAGAGTGAGATCACCAGGATCAAGCCTTGGTTCTCCAGTTCTGACAAACCAAAATTAATCCACATGGAGCATATTCATCAAAGAGATTAGTGGAATGTGTAAGGCAATTGCAGTCAGAATGCAAACATCATCTGGAAAAAGTTACTTCACCAGTCAATGAATATCTTAGCTTGACTTAGTTTGCAATTAGATAGGCAATATCAAACAGATTCTGATGGAAGGGGCAGCAGAAACAGTTTAAAGCTTGAGGTTCTATCTCAGAGGAGCACTCTTTACTTTGGGGAGAGCTGGAAGTTGGGGGTGGAGAGGCTGAGAGAAGAGATGGAGGATGGTGAAAAGTCATCCTTCTCGGCGGTTGCTGGTGTTCTCTGCTGGGTTCCCACAGCCAACCCCACCTCCAACTATATTTAGCAAAGCAATTATTCATTTGTATCAGAATTGCCATATTTACTTGTTGTTCTCACCAGCTGAACTGTTAGTTCCTTGAGGGTAGGAGCTATGCCTTCAGTTCAGTGCAGTTGTTCAGTCGTGCCCGACTCTGCCATCCCATGAACTGCAGCACACCAGGCCTCCTTGTCCATCACCAACTCCTGGAGTTTACCCAAACTCACGTCCATTGAGTTGGTGATGCCATCTAACCATCTCATCCTCTGTCGTCCCCTTCTCCTCCTGCCTTCAATCTTTCCCAACATCAGGGTCTTTTCAAACGAGTCAGCTCTTTGCATCAGGGGGCCAAAATATTGGAGTTTCAGCTTCAACATCAGTCCTTCCAATGAACACCCAGGACTGATTTCCTTTAGGATGCCTTATTGACCTTTTAATCCCCAACATTTAGCACAACAGAGTGAATTAAAAAAGATATGAAAGTCAAAGAAAACATCATTGATTTGGTCATTTTGACCCAGAGGACCCAGTTCTCCAATTAAAAAAAAAACTGAACTAATAATAGTTATCCCTATTTCAAGTTTATAAGTAGAGAAACAGCATACCAAAATTTTAAGGAACTTAGATTTAAAAAAAATACAATCAAAGGGCTAGAGCAAGTAGAACAAGAGACATCTAAGAGTTCCCACACATCTCAGTAACTGATATTGTTTCTTTGACTCCCATAATAGAATTAATTAAAAAAAAAAATCAGGTTCTATCTTTACTGAGGAAAATGTTTTAAATTCTCCATTTACTGCAAATAAACCTCTGTTAGTTGTTTTCAATGATAAGCTTTCCAAAGAATTAATGAAATGAAAGTCAAATCATTACTTTGATAGCTTATGTGTTAGTCACTCAGTCATGTCCAACTCCTTGCGACCCCATGGACTGTAGCCCACCAGGCTTCTCTGTCCATGGGATTATCCAGGCAAGAATACTGGAGTGGGTTGCCATTTCCTTCTCCAGGGGATCTTCCCAACCCAGGGATTGAACCCAGGTCTCCTGCATTGCAGAAAGATTCTTTACCGTCTGAGCCACCACGGAAGCCTGGTAGCTTGTGTAGGACATGTTCTTTTTTTTTCAAGCATATGTGCTAAGCCAGCTTTCCCAGTGTATGGAAATCAGCCTCTTTCTTAAAATGCCGGGCTCAAACTCTCAGTAAAAACCAAAATCTGCCCAGCTTCTTTTGAGTCCTAGAGAACATCCCTCTGGTAATGACAAGCCACAGTCTGCCCTCTTGATGACCTGGTTGGGCTGACAGATTTCACACTGTTTAAGAACGAAAAGTGAGGAGTGTGTGTTCTGGAGACCCTCCGGAGCAATTCCTCATAGTGTCAGAAAGATCACAATAGGGCTTGAAGTTCAGAAGTTCAGTTAAGTTTAAGGTCATTCACCCTGGAAAGTTTTCATTAACTTTATTTTTTCTCTTTCTTGTACAACCCAATGAATGCTGCAGTTGCAAATTTCTCAGCATGACTTGATCAAAATCCACTCAAAATTATGCCAAGAATCTGCTTTTTAAAGCTATGCTGTCAAAATCTGCAGCCCTAGGAGGCTTAGATAATTCAGAAAGTATCTGACTTTCAGTAAACGGATTTCTAGCTATATTGAATTTCAGATTCTTTCAGGAGCTCCAATTCTGAAATATTTTTCTTAAAAGCAACCAAACTTTCTAAAAGTTACTGTAAAAATACTTTACCAACTTTAAGCCAACAAACTTCGTAGTTAACAAGCCACAATCAATAAAACTATAATTATAATAGAATAATTTTATAATCGTTTTAGAAGTCATAGAACTAAATGTTTTATATTTAAGATACCTTAGTGGGATGGGGGTTCAGGATTGGGAACACATGTACACCCATGGTGGATTCATGTTGATGTAAGGCAAAATCAATACAATATTGTAAAGTAATTGGCCTCCAATTAAAATAAATAAATTTAAATTNCAGCTTTTCCACAAATGTTTTGTTTATCTTTTATCTCTGGTAGCTTATATCCTGGCACTCTTTATATTCTCAATACATGTTTAATCTAGTTTATCTTTTCTTTTTTTTTTTTTTTTAAAGAGACTTACTCCAGGTCTTCCAAGGAGAAGGTTTTTTGGGTGGACTATTTGCTTCCTGGTGTTTACCAAGAATTATCTCCAAAATAGAAAATAAAGCAAATCGAGTAAGGCACAATATGAAAGAATGAGAAAAGGAGAAGACAGGAGGTGGGGGACTTTATTTTTTCGCTTGGCAAAGATTGTCAAGAAATGGTAGGCAAGAGAGGGAAAGGGGGTACTAGAGCTTGCAATCTATGCTAAGGTTAAGTTCGTTTACTCGACTCTTTCTTGGTGACTCTTGAGAGAGAAGGTGCTAGAAAGCTTCACATTGCCTTAGGATCCACAGCCATTGGAGGAATAAGAGCAAGGAGGGAACATCTTCCAGCCCCTGCCTAGAAGCAAACTAGCGGCAGCCACCACTGTCCTCATGTGATGAATTGGTTCCTGTGGGTGGTTGTGGGCTGGGTGTGCAAAACAGAAGTAAAACTTGTTTTCACGGCTGGATTTTCCTTCCAGACTGTATTACTCACAGAGCACAAATAAACCCAAGAAAGGGAGAGGAGTCTTTGACAGGAGATTATAATTTTCTTTGTTTTCAGTTTTGTACTGTGTAGAGATATGGGAGAGTCGGGGGTGGGGCAAGAATGGGGGCAAGCTTATCCATAAGGANAGAAGTAAAACTTGTTTTCACGGCTGGATTTTCCTTCCAGACTGTATTACTCACAGAGCACAAATAAACCCAAGAAAGGGAGAGGAGTCTTTGACAGGAGATTATAATTTTCTTTGTTTTCAGTTTTGTACTGTGTAGAGATATGGGAGAGTCGGGGGTGGGGCAAGAATGGGGGCAAGCTTATCCATAAGGATCCACACCATGAGAAAAGGGGGAGCAATGACACAGCCTAAGCTGACAAGGTAGGGCCAGGCGAGCATGTAGTCACTGGGATTAATTTCCCCTGTGGTGGCACCACAGCTTTGGGACCACAGTTGCTGAGGGCAGGCGGCCAGGTGGCACATAGAATTATCTCTCTGGGCCATAAACGCATGACTGTCAAGCTCAAAGGGTCTTCTAGTGACCTGTCTCCACCACCTTCCACCTTGCTTCGTACTTCATGGAGAGACTGAAAGTCATCTGGTGGGAGATTCTTTACTATTCTGCTATAAAGCCTATAAAACCTCCCACTCTGCACCCACTCTTTGTTTCATTCTCTCTCTGTTCTATTAGACAAGCTGCCTCCTTTTCTAAATCCCTCTATTACCTTTCTAGGACATTTTGCTCTGTTGGGGCCCTGGGCAGGTCACCCCCTAATGTGCCTCAGTGGCATATTGCTTATTTAGAATTAAAGTTGCTTAGGAAATGGCCAATGTAAGAGAGATGCTCTGATTTTCCTCTCTGTGTCCATGAAAGCAGGAAACCAACCTTTCATGGGAAAGCGGCACTCCCTATATCTGGAGGTAGAAAGGCACACTTATCATTGGAAGTGAAGTGAAGTGAAGTGGCTCAGTCGTGTCCGACTCTTTGCAACACCATGGACTTTAGCCTACCACACTTCTCCATCCATGGGATTTTCCAGGCAAGACTACTGGAGTGGGTTGCCATTTCCTTCTCCAGGGGATCTTCCTGACCCAGGGATTGAACACGGGTCTCCTGCATTGTAGGTAGACGCTTTACCACTTGAGCCACCAGGGAAGTCCCTACACTTATCATTGGAGACTGGGAATTTGGGCTGAGAAACCTGCATGAGTAAACCTTGGTTCTTCCTTAGAAGAAACCTTGGGCTTCCTTTACAAGCCCAAACTCTGTTTACATTCTTCACCTAACTGGGCACCTCAAACCTAACTTTCTTCACCCTGTCAATTCCTCACAGATATATTTTGTATAAAAAGTATAACAGTAGCCTTCTTTGGCCACTTCGTTGGTTCCACTTCTAATAGTCTGGCAAGCCCATGAATTAAAATTTGTTTCTTTTTCTCCTGTTCATGTCTTATGTTAATGTTATTATTAGTCCAGCCACAAGAAGTCATGAGGGATAGAGGGGAAAACTCACCCTCTCCGACAACTCCCAGTTGGGACCTTTCTCTCTCATATATTCCATTGTTCTTTCTCAATCAGATCATTCTCACCATAATTTCATCATGCTTAAATGTCTTGCAAAAACAAAACAAACGTCCAACCCCATGTTTCCAGCTACCGTTTTCTCTCTACCACTTTAGTTACAATACTTGGGAAAGGGATGGGTCTGACATTGCAGGGGGAGCTCAATAAATATTTGCTGAAAGAATGAAAAAGTGAATGCTGCCTAGCACATCCCCGCTGGCAATGGTCTCCAATAATTAAAAAAAAAAATTATGAGAAATTAAAGAAATTGCAATTAGAAAAAAAGAACAAATATGTAAAAGAATGAAAAACTATAAAGGGTTAATAAATCTCTCTCTTCAATATAAGTCAAATGTGTTTATGTATTGCAGATTCTTCTCAAGCATTTCTACATGTGGTCACAGAGAAACAGGAATATGAATAACAGCAATAATAAAAGCCTACTTTTATTGAGGGTCTGTACTGTGATGGGTACTGTGCAAGTGCTTTACACACATTTACTCATTACCTTTCACAATAACCCTATGAGATCTGCACTCTTCAATCCTTTTCCAGCCCAGGAAGTGGGAGAACAGAGAGGTCTGGGCAGTTTCTACTGCTAGAATCCAAACCAAGGCAGCTGGGTCCCACCACCTTCAGGGGGAAGCTTTAATTTTTTGTCTCATTGCAAGTGGTAAAATTTGTTTTATATCTTTAAGGGAATGTTTAAATAAGGAAAGGCTGTGTGACTGCATGGAAAAACAATGTCAAAAAGCCTGAATCCTGGATCTTAACTCTTTGATTATCATAGAGTGAGTCACTGGGCCTCTCTTTTTTGTCTGCTGGTTTTTTGCTTGTAAAACTGAGAAATGGGGGTAAAGATCTCTTGAGTGCCTTCATTTAAAAGCTTATATATGCAAAGTGCTGTTTAAATGTGAATTAGAAGTTTGGTTTCATGTTCTTTGGAATAAACATTTTTAAAGGACAAGCCATCATTGCAAAGTACCACACATGGCTTCCATAATCACCCAATCTCACAATTTCCAATCAGATTTTCAAGGAAGCCTAGCAAATGTTTTCTAGACTACGGGAGCCACTTCATTTTCTGCATCCTGATAGTACTTTATTTAGAAAAAAAGGTACATGCTCTATTTCTGGTCAACATTGAGTTATTTTTCTTTTTAATAAATTTTTTTGCCCCAAATATGAAAGGAATACTTGCTTATGACATAACAACAGAAAAAGGAAAATAATAATTGTCTAGAAATAATCCCTGTTAAAATTCTGGTGTGTTTATTAAAAACACAACTGAGACCTTCACATAAGATATGCAATTTGCATCCTGCTTCTTTTTACTTAGGGTATTATAAACATTTTCAGAAACTGTCTTTCAGTGATGCAGTTTGCATGACAGGAAATAACCAACTCCCCTTTGAGAAAAATTAAAGCAACCAGTGGCAGCCTCAAATCTGACTTAAATTTGTCACAATAGTGATTCCATTTCCTTCTTGGGGACAGTTGACAAGTGTCCTCAGCTGTCACCACCACACCCTTCTCTTTTTTATCGAAGCACACAAGGTCAGGTGATGAACTGAGCAATTTGTCACTCAGCACCATCTGCCAGAACAGTAGGAATATTGAAAAACAGTTGAATAGTTGCAAAGCTATTTAGGTGTATAAATATAAATTTCTGGTTAAGTTATAGAAACATTTGTTCAATGATACTGAAGCAGTTTCATAACAAAAAGGGAATTGTTTAAATGTACTATAAAAAACAAAATAACGATTATAATGTAAGAAAAATATTTAATATCATAATTGGCACTTAAAAGTACTATATGGCATACACAACTGCCTTTGAATATTAAATTCATATATATATAAAGAAGAATTATAGCCCAATATGATAAAGAACTTGTGCTCTGGCATTGTATTTTTGAGGTTTGAATTTTGGCTAACAAGTTATGTCCTGGGAGAGTTGTTTCTCCTCTTTGATCTTCAGTTTCCTGGTAGCTCAGATGGTAAGGAATTTGCCTGCAATGCAGGAGACCCGGGCTGGGAAAATCCCCTGGAGAAGGGAATGGCCACCCACTTCTGTATGCTTGCCTGAAGAATTCTGTGGACAGAGGAGCCTGGTGGGCTACAGTCCGTGGGATTGCAAAGAGTCAGACACAACTGAGTGACTAACACTTCCATTTTCACTTTTTCCTCATTTTAAATAGCAGTGTCTACTTCATAGGGATCTTGTAGGAATTAAGTGAGTCAACCTGCGCAAGGCATGTAAAGCAATATCTAGAACCTAAAGGTTCCACACATCTTAGCTATTATGATTGTTGATGATGTTATCATTTGATATGTGTATGGCATAACTGACCTAAGTCAGTGGTTTCCAGATACCCACGGAAGGGCCAGGGTTGCTGCACCAGATCACCTCAGCTTGTTTGGAGAATATACTATCTGGAGATTCAGGTTCAAGGTGTTTGCAGTCACAGTGTGATGGATACTTTCTTGAAGATATGGTGGGAGCACAGAAGGAGGAATAATTAGCTTCTTAGGAGGGCCAAAATAGTCTTCACAAAGGTCATAATACTGCATGAGGGCTTGAGCAGTGAATACAGACCCCGTCTCCCTATCCGTGGGTTCCATATCCTTGGGTTCCACATCCATGAGTTCTGCATTCATGGATAAGGAGGGTGGATATTGTAAGGGATTTGAGCATTCGCTGATTTTGGTATCCACATGCATGGGGCTCCTGAAACCAATCATCTGTGGTCCAGAGGGACAAATGTAGACGTCTCCTAGGAGAGGAGGTGCTGGCTATAGGGTTGCACTCAGCAGAGGCAGTAGATAGATCCAAACTCTGACTACATTTACAGTGGACCTACTAGGAGCCAGATGGGCTGCTGGACATATTGATTTCACGTACCTCTCACCTCATCCCAGTGAAGTTGGTATTACAATGTCCTTCCACCTGTGTGGACATTAAGTAGTTTGAGTACCTCTCCCAGGCTCACAAAAGATGTAAGATTTAAACTGGGGTCTGACTTGAAAGTTTATTGTCTTTCCGTCAGTCTCTTCTGTTGAGCTTGGATCAGTGTGCATGGGACTCTGGCGGGCAGCCATGGTAGACCCTACAAAGAAGCAGCCTGCAAGGGTGTGGAGACCTCTTATTTCTATGCTCACAGCAGCCCTCCTGTGCTTCTCAACCTTGGGGAGACTGCAACCTTGGGGAACCTTGCATGAGATGGCTCCAGAGCCAGCCGCCTGCTTCCTGGGCCGGGGATTAAGCACCTCCCAGGTTAACGTTGTTGTGGTGGCCGTTGTTAGGTGCAGTGACATTGGCCACCTTCCCCTGGGACTTTCCTTTGTAATTGCTGCCACTTTTCTCAGGCATGGGTTTCACTGCCCTCTCTCCTAAGGTTACTTATCAGTAATAAACCACCCAGGTGCCCCAAGGCAATTTAGTTTGCTAGTTAGAAAGAAAACAAGATCTTGATCTTGTGTGTTAACCCTGAGATCTCAGTTTGGAAACACACAAAAGATTTTAAGGATGGAAACACTCTATTTTCCATATATGTAGTTCAATGGGGATCATGCTGAGTCTTTCCGAACCTCTGAAACTCTGAGAGTAGACTGGTAATCAGAGGACATAATCCCTCGTTTTGTTTACTAATGAAGTCACAAGAGATCGCCTGTGCCTGCTTCGGGGTAGAAGGTTGAATTTAATGTTATTTAACAAACAAGTCATTCTAGCTCAGTGACTCAGACTTTTCTTTAGTCAAAAGAAACTTGACTTGCTCCTACTTCCCTCTATATTTTACTGTCTCCAGAAATCCAAAGATGCCACTTTACGCCAGAAATACTCCTGGTGGGTTAGGGTTTTACTCAAGGAAATGCTGCAGTAGAAAATTACCATTTCTCTGTGCTGTTTTCAGGTGAGTTAGCAAACCCTCTGGGCTCTGACACAAGGAGCAACGTTTGTACCAAATAGAATCTTTGAGGGGAGGGAGGAATAGGGGGCAGGTATCTGAACTGAGGTGTCTAAATTGTTTCTCACAGAGGAAAAAAAAAATTGCTGGTGAAACTTCCTTCCTTGTGGGCTTTATCATCCACTGTCTTATGCTTTGCTAAATCAAGAATATTATAAATTGACACTCTAGGAGCATCTGAACAAAGTAGTTGATTTTGTGATACCTGTTCTGGCCATATGGCTCGTGGAGGGATGTGATTCCCAAGTGGAGCGTCCAAGACAGGCCTCTCTCCCCTGCACTGCAGGCCCTTATTTCCAGCTTTGCGCTGAATATTTCCACTTGGACTATTCTACAAACAATGTGTCCCAACTGAGCTCACCATCTTTCCCCCATCACTGTCTACTTTCCTCACCAATGACTTCACCTCTGGTGTTTCAGATGACCAGACCAATCCCTGGAAGGCCTGGTCTTCAGTATCAGCACGTTTTATCTCCTTTTCTCCATGTCATCTCTGGATTTATACCTTCATTTCTACTGCTATCATCGTATGCCACCTGACTATATTTCTTTTGATTCATTGGGACTGGTCCTCCTAATATATGGATGTGAGTTAATTTCCTGAAACACTATTTTATACAATTCTCCAGCAATTCTCTTTCCTTAATGAATCAAGTTCAAATTCTTTATCTTGGCATTCCAAGCCTTTCCATTTTCTCTCTAGTCAACAGACTTTACTACTTTGGGGCCCTTCTTCCTATTCAATGACTTAATGTCTCCCCTGCGTCAGTCCAGTTTCACATCTAGGCAATTTCTGAACCAGCCAACACTCCACCTTATCTTTTAGATTTCGGCACAAGATCATAAAGCCCTCTTCTCCTGCTCAGGGCACATCAGTAATCTTTGCCTTCTCTTGTCTTTGATTTACTGTCCATGTCAATTATTTGAGAACTAATTCATTTATGGCCTTGTGTGGTCTTTGGCTTAATGTGTATTTGTCTTAGCCATCTAGTAATGTTGTTGGGTCTTTGAGAGTAAAGGGATATCTAAAGGTTTCTTTTAAACACTCAGAATCTTTAGCCCACGGATTGATACTGTAGGTGCCACCCTGCCACCCCACAGTAATTGTGGGCTAGAAAGGAATTATTAAGATATCTGTGTTCAATGAATCTGGCAGACTTTGGTCCATTGTCGTCTGAGACAGGAGCTAGCCATCATGTAAAAGGTGGTTTCAGCCCTGTGGTTACTGGTGTGGTTCAGGGCACTGTGGCCTCATGGCCTGTTTGGCATAGAGTGAGTGTTTGCTGAATGAATGGATAATAGCCCAGAGGAAATACTGGGCTCATGGATTCAATTTTCTGTTTTTTATCACTCAGATAAAAAATAAATTTGTTAAATGATGTTGGCCAGGTTGGTAGAAGGCAAGGGCTATTTTCAGTTCTGGCTTTAGATGGTGAAAACTGTTTCTTTTTGAATATAGCTTTCCCCAGACAGTCAGGGATAATGCATGGATCCTCCTTGAATACCTCATCCTCCAATAACATGTATATCCAGTTGAGTAGTTTGGGTGATGACTCTTTCCTGGTTCCTTAGGTTCTGAAGCCCTAAACCCTGGCCTCCGTGTATAGCCATCCTTCACATCATTATGGCTTCAGAGTTACTCAGGTTTTAGATCCTCCAGAAAGCCTTCTCTCATTTCCGCAAACAGAGTTGATTCTTCCTTTCTCTCACTTCCCCAAAGTTTATTCCTCTCTCCTCAGAAACTTGTTTACACGTCAATTGTGTCCAACTCTTTGCAACCCCATGGACTGTAGCCCTCCAGGCTCCATTGTCCATGGATTTTCCAGGCAAGAATACTGGAGTGAGTTGCCATTTCCTTCTCTAGGGGACCTTCCCGACCCAAGGATCGAATCCTTGTCTCTTGAGTCTCCTGCATTGGCAGGCAGATTCTTTACCACTAAGCCACCTGGGAAGCTCACTTTTATTCTATACTCATGTATTATTATTAGATGTATTACATCACATCAAAATGTACTTGCTTATGTCTCTGTAAAAGGACTTCCTTGATAGCTCAGTTGGTAAAGAATCCGACTGCCTGGGTCGGGAAGATCCCCTGGAGAAGGGAAAGGCTACCCACTCCAGTGTTCTGGCCTGGAGAATTCCACGCAGTCCATGGGGTCGCAAAGAGTCAGACACGACTGAGCGACTTTCACTTTCACTTTCATGTTTCTGTAAATTCTTTGATGCCAATGGCTATGTCTCCTGTATCTTCGTATCTTTGGTGCCTGGCACACTGCTTACCCTAGGAGACAATCTACTGATGGCCAGTGATGAATAGTGACAGGGAACGAGGGAAACAAGGCTGACACCATCAACTCTGTCTTCTGCGAGGCAGTGGCATTTCGGTGGCTAACCATCTTATGGGTCTGGCCCTTCCGCATCTGAAGTGCTGGGAGTCTGCCGCCAGAAACCCTGAGTGTCCCTCATGGAGTATGTTCCAGGTGAGTCAGCAGGCACCACAACCACAACCAGTGCCTTGCCTTTCTTCCAGAGGAAGGCAAATATTGAACTTTGAAATTGTGGGGCGTTACCTTGGCATTGGAAAAGTCTGAACTGGTCCCAACTAGCGCCTTACTACTCTGTTTGGAGAGCTTGCGGCTGGGGTTCGAGACTGGTGGGATATCATGCTCTGAGCATGACTTCTTTCAAATCACAGTAACACTTTTTAAAAGAATGTTTCTATTTTGTTTTCTGTTTTTTATTTTTTTGGCTGCCATGTGGCATTTGGAATGACTGTTTCCTGACCAGGGATCAAACCTGTGCCCCTAGCAGTGGAAGCATGGAGTTTTAACCACTGGACTGCCAGGGAAGTTCCTATTTTTTGTTTTATAAATTTTTCTTTTATTTTTAGAAAATTGAGACATAACAGCATAGAGCATTGTGTAAGTTTAAGGTGTACAACATGCTGATTTGATACCTTTATATGTTACAATATGATTACTGCCATAGTGATAGCTAACACCTCTATTCCTTCACCTAGTTATCATTTCTTTTTCTGCGGTGATAAGAGTTAAGACCTAGTCTCTTGGCAATTTTGAAGTATATAATACAGTACTGTTGGTTAAAATCACTATGTGTGTGTGTGCTTAGCCCCTTAGTTGTGTCTGACTCTTTGTGACCTCATGGACTGTACCCCACCAGGCTCCTCCATTCACAGGATTCATGGGTAAAGAATCTGCACACCAATGCAGGAGACATAAGAGACACGGGTTCCATCCTTGGGTCTGGAAGATCCCCTGGAGGAGGAAATGGCAACCTGCTCCAGTATTCTTGCCTGGAAAATTCCATGGGCAGAGGAGACTGGCAGGCTATAGTGTACAGGGTCGCAAAGAGTTGGACGTGACTGAGCAGGTATGCATATATAGAGCTCTCCAACAAGAACCTTCTGTATAGCACGGGGACTATACTCAGCATTTTGTAACAACCTCTGAGGGTAGAGAAGCTGAAGGAAAAAATATATATAGCTGAGTTGCTCTGCTGTATACCTGAAACTAACACACTGTAACCCAACTACGTGCCGTGCTCTGCTAAGTCACTCAGTTGTGTCTCACTCTTTGCGACCCCATGGTCTGTGGCTTGCCAGGCTCCTCTGTCTGTGGGATTCTCCAGGGAAGAATACTGGAGTGGGTTGCCCTGCCCTCCTCCAGGTGATCTTCCCAAACCAGGGATCGAACCCAGTTTTCCTGCATTGCAGGCAGATTCTAGTTAAACACACACACACACACACACACACATACACACACAAAGGGAAAAAAGTTATCTTTCAGAAGTTGACTGAAAGGCTGTCACCATCTGCTAGGAAATCTCTCTTAGAAAATGGAATTTATAATCAATTGACGCCCCCTCTTTTAGATGGGGATATCATTTAGCACCAGATTTGTAAAATGCAGGGTGGCTTTTGGTTGATGGTCCTTATGTGAATGTATTTTATATTTCTGCAGGGTGTAATATGTTTAGATGGAAGATTTTGATAAAGCATTTGGGTCTCTGGGTCACTTATAAAGGTTAATATAAACATGTTTGCAAATATTTTATTTTGGAAATTCTAATCAAAGGAAAATATTTTGGTAGCTCTACCAAAATTACCTCATGCTTCTACAGCTAAAATTGCCCCGTGTGGAGAGGCAGGTCTGGAAGAATATAACTTTAAGTATCAAGATTAACAAACTAACTGATAGGAAAAGCCAATTAGGCAATTAACCTAGTACTGCACAGCCCCAGGGCTGGTCTGGAGCTCCAGGTTCTCTGTGGCAACTGATAGTTAGTGTCCTAAAACCTCCAGCTGATGGCCCTTCTTCCCCTCCAGCTCCACAGTCACTGGGCATGTTTGCTTTGTATGTCACTTCCTTTGCTGAGCCCACGTGGAAATCACATGGTGTTGCTCTGCAGTGGTTGCCACGGGAACATCTCCACCTAGTTATTATCTATTCAGGCTCCTGATTATATTAAGCCATGAGACAGAGATGCAACAGGGGTCGAAGCAGCCACCTGCTCTGCATAAAACTGTAATTGCTTCTGCGAGGTTCACCTCTGTGGCCACCTGTCTCTCTGAACACTCGTCTCTACATTTTCTCCTCTCTTGTTTTCCCCCAAACAAAATCAGTAAATGAAATTAGTATGTTGGAAATCAGCCTGGGGATAATGTGAGGAATTACATTCCTTTCCCTCCTGCTTCCTTTCAGTCCTCTGCTTTAGAACCTCAAGTGGAATAAAAATTATTGTCACCCTTTTTCTCATTCCGTTCTGTCCCTCCATACTTAGATGTAAAGAGGAGTCTTTTAAAAAGCCTATGATTCCCGATGCACACACAGTGGTGCTGAAACCAGCTTCCTGCTATGGATCCAGAGTAGCTTCAAGAAAGTCACATAGATGCCTCTTTTCTAATTGGTACAAAATATAAACAGGAAATGAAATTGGCTATTAACAAGTAATTTTATCTCACATGTCTATTGATCTGGGTGAATTTCTTATGAGGAAAATTTTCTGATCTTTATTCTCAAATTGCAGGTAACATAGAAGGGGTGTTGGCTTGGAGTTCTCTTTTTGTAGGAAAAACCATATAATCCACTGGCATTGTAATTTATTGTCCAAGCCTGGATATTATGGTATCTGAAAGATAAAGAAGTATGCCTAGACAACAGGTATAAATTAGGGCTATCGCAGGCAAAGCAGTATATTGTCANATTTTATATATATATATATATAAATATATTGTGTATGTGTGTTCATGCTTAGTTGCTCAGTTGTGTCTAACTCTTTTCAACTCCATGGACTATAGCCCACCAGGGTCTTCTGTCCATGGGATTCTTCAGGCAAGAATACTGGAGTGGGTAGCCATTCCCTTCTCCAGGGAATTCTTCCTGACCCAGGAATCCTGGGTCTCCTGCATTGCAAGTGGATGCTTTATTGTCTAAGCCACCAGGGAAGCCCTGTGTGTATGTGTGTGTGTTTGCGTGTGTGTGTGTTTGTGTGTGTGTGTGTGTATACTATCACATATAAAATAGATGACTAATGAGAACCTACTGTATAGCACAGGGAACTCAATATTCTGTTGTACCTCAACGGGAAGGAGATCTAAAAGCGAGGTGATATAAGTATATATAAAGCTGATTCACTTTGCTGTATTGCAGAAACTAACACAACATTGTAAAGCAACTAGTGAGTGAGTGAGTGAGTGAGTGATGTCGCTCAGTCATGCCCGACTCTTTGCGACCCTATGGACTGTAGCCCACCAGGCGACCATCCACNAAGCGAGGTGATATAAGTATATATAAAGCTGATTCACTTTGCTGTATTGCAGAAACTAACACAACATTGTAAAGCAACTAGTGAGTGAGTGAGTGAGTGAGTGATGTCGCTCAGTCATGCCCGACTCTTTGCGACCCTATGGACTGTAGCCCACCAGGCGACCATCCACGGAATTTTCCAGGCATGAGTACTGGAGTGGGTTGCCATTTCCTTCTCCAGAAAGCAACTATACTCCCCCCAAATTAATTAAAAGGTAAAATTAAATAAAAAAAGAAGAGTGAAGGAAAAAAAGCAAAAGTATATGGGAATATTTAGAAGTCATTAAGAAAGGAATTAGAATACTGAAAGGATAAGTTGCATCGAGGCAGGGAAGGGAATATGAGCATAAGAAGATGCAACACAAGTCCAGACTATTCAGACTGCTGTTGTTGCTGCTGCTGCTGCTGCTGCTGCTGCTGCCGCTGCTGCTGCGTCGCTTTGGTCGTGTCCGACTCTGTGCGACCCCATAGACTGCAGCCCACCAGGCTCCCCCGTCCCTGGGATTCTAGTACTCGAATATTCTCCAGGCCCAGGAGTTATAACTTCAGTTACCCAGATATACAATCCAGACACAGAAAACAGAATAATGGGAAAAAGTCTCTTCTGACAAAGCCACATCATGGTGGGGCCTATTAGAAAGTGTTGCAGGAGAACTATCTGTAGGACAAATATTAAAAATACCTCTGTAAGAAAGAAGCAATCACAGCCTAGCAGAGGACTGGAAAAATTGGCCGATAAAGCAACACCATGAGGGTATTTGGGGCAAACGTTCTGCGGATAATAATCCAAAAAACCCCCCAAAGTTCAGAGTTTAATAGTCACCTGCAGGTGACATGAATTCTAAAATACTGCTGAGTCCACAGTGTGGTCTCTGCAGCTCAGTCACACTCTGCCATCTCCATGTCGCCCAGTGAGGTAGAGTACAGTGAAATCAGAGATTAAAGTGGGCAAAGACATGCGGCAAATATGACACCTAATAGTCACTTCTCAGTTACATGGGGAGCTATACTGGAAAATGGGTGAGGGCTTCATACGTTCTTTTTACTTTTAATATTGAAAGTAAGAATTCCCTTCTTTCCACTATTTTGCCTCGACTCACTGCCTTTAGCCTTGCATCCCCTGGATAACCAGCATCCTACTGATGAAAGTCATGATTCCCATATCTGCCTGCGGAGGTTAACCAAGTCCAGCAGCCAAGAGTCAGCCAGGCAGGAGCCCATTCTCTGAACTCCCAGCCTTTCCGTACATTACAAAAACAAGACCAACGGGGCTACCAGCTCAGAAGTTTTTGTCTTTGCTTTTCACAAATCCCCATAAATTTCAGAACAGACTAATACCAGGACAGCACTTTTGGCATCAGTATGCAAAGTCAAGACACAAAAAAGAATTTCCTGACGCATTCTCTATGTGTAGTTTCTATGAAAAAAATAATTCTTTTTATTCTCCTGTTTCTGAGAAGTGAATAATGCGTCAGGAAAATGTGGTAGATCTATTTTTCTTTTCCTGTTTCAGAGCTGAGAAGCAAAATCAGACTGTGACATCAAAGGCTCACCAACAAAAAGGGTCTATATCACTGGTGCATCAGTTAGTGCTCTAAGACCCTCTGAAATGTCTCTAATACAATAATGCATTTTTGAAAGGATTTATTGTCAGGCTTAACTAGGGTGGGAAAAGGCTGGAATGGTCATCTCCAGGATGTGCCCTGCCCACTGCACCCAGCTTTTCTGCAAGTGCCAGAACTAAGCCATAGTGACCAGCCATCAGCTGGCCTGGAGCTGAGACCCAGAAGAGAAAGGAGAGTGGAGAGAAAGCGAGTGGTGATGGGTATTTTGGAGAGAAAAAGAAGCTTTGGAGAATTTATGGAGTGTTTTTTCCACTTCTTGAAATGAAATGAAATTGGTGTCCCCTTCCCCCAAATTATGTGGAACCAGTGTTATTCCTAGGTTTTGACTGACTAAAGCACAAGAAAAAATTCTCCCTAAAGAGAGAACATAGATACTTGCACATTTTGGATGCCCTGGTCTACACAAAGATTCCGTAATCCAGTGAAATACAATAGATTTCATACTTATGAGGCAGTGTCTGGCAATTGGCTTTTATACCTAATACTTACAGGACACTTTACAAAATGTTCCAAAACCACCTTTACTAGCTAAGCCATAATTAACCCTTATGGTAGAGACTACTGGTGTTTATCTTAGATCTCAGAAACATGCAACCACCCCCAGCTATATAGCATACTAACCACTGAGTCAATAGTGTTGATCTTTCAGGTTGTGAAATTTCTTTCTTGTTCTTTCCTTCCCTTGGAGATATCTCTACAGTTCAGCTTGAAAGCATATTTCTGGTACAGTTCTCTAGATATTTCATATAAAAGTGGATTTCAATACACATTACACACTTTCCCAAGGTAGCAATTGATTTGAGATAGCATAGATTTGGCCAGTAAAAGTCTCTGTGTCAGGAAAAGTCACTCCACTTCATTGAAAGTGGAAGTGTTAGTTGCTCAGTCGTGTCTGACTCTTTGTGATCCCATGGACTGTGGCCCACTAGACTCCTCTGTCCATGGATTTCTCTAGNAGGTAGCAATTGATTTGAGATAGCATAGATTTGGCCAGTAAAAGTCTCTGTGTCAGGAAAAGTCACTCCACTTCATTGAAAGTGGAAGTGTTAGTTGCTCAGTCGTGTCTGACTCTTTGTGATCCCATGGACTGTGGCCCACTAGACTCCTCTGTCCATGGATTTCTCTAGGTAAGAATACTGAAGTGGGTAGCCATTCCTTTCTCCAGGGGCTCTTCCTGACCCAGGGATGGAACTCAAGTCTCCGGTGTCTCCTGCACTGGCAGACGGATTCTTTACCGTCTGAGCCACCAGGGACCACTTCACTGAGGTTCATCTAACTTTTAAACGAACTGGGATGTTTGGGTTTGACCCTCTTCCTCAGACGGTTGTGAGGCTGCATGACTTTATATAAATAAATAACTTGAAGATTTATGGATCAGGGTGATTTCCTAGAGACTCTATAAAATGTCCCAGTTAGTAATATTGAAGCAGGAATATTTTAATGTTTAATTTTTAAGTCAAATAAAATTGTACATAGAAAAGTCCTTCACCTTAAGAACTATGATTGAAGGTGTGATTCAGATTCTCACACCAGGTTTCCAGTAAGCAAGTTTTTATGAGCATAAGCAAATAATTTAAACTCCCCAACTCTATTTTCAGAAACCATTTGATATGTCTCCTGCATCTGATGAGTTTATGGCTGTCTGAAAGCAAAAATCAGATAGAGCAAGGGAGCTGAGGAAGAGAGAGAAAGAGAGAGGAAGAGGGCAAGAAGGGAGACACAGGAGGAGGAGGGGAAGAAGGTGACGAGGCTCCAAAGAAAATGGTTCGTGAAGGAGAGCCAGTCCTAATCCAGCTGTTCCAAGCCAACCAAAGCATCTGGTTTCTTTAATTTAGTACACTTCATACTAAAAGGCCAGCTTGTTTACACTGTATATTTTGAGTTATTTAAACTCTCTCTTCCAAACCATTGGGTTTGCAGCTTCAGGGGAGGCTTTTCAAATGTGGCTGGAAAGGATTCCCACATCAATATCACATGGCATGAATGATATGGAAAGAAAAAGTTACAGACATTCTAAGAGTCGTCAGCATGCCATTTCAGACTATTTTATTAGGATTTTCTGAGAGGACTGAAAATGTCCTCAAGTCAGCCTCTATACCATGCAAATGAGCCCATGTTCTCTACAGGTGGGCACACATGCAAGTGGGTGAGTGCGTGCTCCAGGCATCTAGGGTCTCTCTCCACTGGCTACCCTATTTCAGAAATACTATTTACATTTTAATTAAAACACAGCTGAAAATGCACAAAGGTGTTAAAACCCAAGAAGATCTTATTTGGAACCCTCTGGAAAGACAATTAAGGCTCAGTCCTTGATCCTCGGTTTCTTCACAGAACTTCTCTCATCACTGATGGGGCTTTAGTTTTTTTTCCCCTTGCATGTAGGGATGGCCCAACAGTATCCTTCAAACCACTGTACCTCACTTAAACTCTAGTCCCAAATTTCTAATCATTTCAGAACACTTCTGCTTGGGGGCCCCACTATCTCCTGGATGTCCAAACAGAACTCAGCATTGTACCTACATGACTCCTTCCTCAATTTTACATTTATGTAATTGATGCCATTTTTCTCCTGGTCAAAGAGCTGGAAATTTGGGAGCTAATTTCAGCTACCTTGTCTCACCACAGGTAGCCCCCTCGTCAGAGAAGCTAAGCCCTTTTATCCTTTTCTTTATAATATTCTTAAAATTTGTCCCTTCTTTCCACTCCCATTACTCTCTCTTCACTTGATACCCAAACTAGTCAATGATTGGCTGCTTGATTTTCCTATATGCGAGACTGAAAAATATATACCTGAAGGCAAAAACCAGAAAAACTTCTGAATATCTTGAGCAAACAGAAGGAGCTTAACTCTGACTAGAAGCAATCCACAATTTGAAACCATTCACAAGAAAATGAATTCATAGCGAGGCATTTGGCCAACCATTGCATTCACAACACTCCCAGGAGACAGGTTCTTACCCATTTATCTTTTTTGTGGTCCAGGCTGACTGCATCACTGACCCTGAGCTGATCATTACAGCCCTTCCATTGTCTGGCAATATTTGGCAAATCTCACCACTTTCTCCAGGTTTATTGATCTTTGACTTTTAAATTCAGATAGAATAGAAGTTCAGACAAAGGAACGTTTGCTCTCATTTCTCAAGTCTCTCCACCTGGGACTGTTTGACCTCATCAAGAGCCGTAACTGCAGTAACTTACGGACCAATAGCAACAGCAATGCCCAAGGGGAAATAACAGCTGATAAACAGAAGGCAAGAGCTAGGTGGTGAGGGGTTGGCCATAAACACTTAAGGCCTCAGTGTGACACCTTTGTGGCCTGTGTAATTCCCATTGACGTCAATTCCATGTTATGGATACTTTAGGACCACAAGAAAGAACCTTACATTGCTTCACGAGTTGAGTTACTCAAAGCTCANAGCTATGCACAGATGAGTATGGCTCACATTCAGCCTTCACTGGCATAGAGATTTATTTTTAAAATTTTATTGATTTATTTTTAATTGGAGGATAATTGCTTTACGATATTGTGTTGATTCCTGTCATGTATTAACATGCATCAGCCACAGATATACATGTGAGTCAGTCCTCTGAAGTCCTACAAAGCTTATCTTCTTTGTATCTGACCAACAACTCTGCTCAGTATTCTTACAGGAAAGGACCATGTGCTTATGCTAAGACATCAGCCTCATGTGATCACTCTTTCTTCGATTTATCACCTGGCATCCTACTTACATCGAGCTTGGCACTCAGCTCATAGGCAACTGAACTGAACATTCCATCCAGTGGCTAACCTCAGTTCACCCTGGGATGAGATTAGAATCAGGCAGCCTGGCCAGGTTTGAATTAGCAATGGATGACTCCATAGCATTTCAAATAATCATGGAAACCAGTGTGCATGTGTGTGTGAGCCAGAGTGGACCCAAACTCTTCATGTTTATTATCGAGGGACTCAGCTTTTCAATAAACAAAAAAAGAAAATATGCCTTACAATAAAAAAAAAAAATCCAGGATTGATGAAACCTCTTTCATAGGCATAAATGTAGAAATACTATACAATGCAATCATAATTTTAAAGATCTACATTTATAAAATTCTGATTTTTAGAGTCTTTAAGATTAGTATTTATTAACAATACTCTTTCATCAAAAATACATGTTGAAACAGGTATTTCATATGGGCTAATAATCTAATATTTTAAATTTAATTTAAACTTTTATATAAGTAATATGGCACACAGTTTTAAAAAAATCAAATAAGACTAAGAAGCTAACAACAATCAAAAAGTTATCCTCTTTCTCACTATCCCATTCCAGTTGCCAGTCATGTACCCCATTGATAGTTACTTTTAAGAGTTTCAAATTTTTTAATGATATCTACCTCCATATTTCTTAAAAAAATTTCTTTTGGCTGTGCACGTAGCATGTGGGATCTTAGTTCCCTGACCAGGGATCAAACCCACACGCCCTGCGTTAGACGTGCGGAATCTCAACCACTGGCCCACCACAGATGTCCTACTTCCATATTTGTAAATAGTTTTATATTGTTATATCTTGATTTTCGGTTTTAGACAATTAGGTATGAGCATTCTAACACAGCCTTCCTTCTCCGTCACACTTTCTGTCTTCTAATCATTCCAATTTGAGTTAGATCATATTCATTATCATAGTCTTAATATTTTACAGCTGAGTCACATTGGGTATTATGTTGACATTTTACTTATTGTATCCTTTTTTTTGTTTGCTTAGTTTTTTGTGCATCCTAAGTAATGATAAAACATCTTAATGCTGTCCAGCACAACGAGTGCGGTATTTTTCTTGTTCCTTCTGCTTTAGGCCTCCTTCTTATAGCTTTGGTCACTGTCCTGATCACTCTCTCCTCTCCTGTGTTGCATTTTCTGATTTTTGTTTCTGATTTTCTGATTTTTGTTTCTGACTTTTCTCTCTCTCACCCTCACACACACACCTATCTCTGTCTTCACCATCTCTCTCTCTCTCTGTTTATATTCTGATTTGGTGTAACACACTCTCCTCAAACTCCCTGACAAAGAGTACCTGAGAAAAAATGGACAACTTGCATATCTGCATATGTTTTATTACAGCCTCCTTCATTGTCAGGCATTGAGAGGGACTTAGCCATTTTTTCCCAGGCACTCTCCAATAGAAGTAACTTGAGATCTTTTTTCTGGCTGGACCACTTTTCACAGTGAACGGATCTGGGTGCTGCCAGTTAGCGGACATACTTTGACTTCATTGCTGGGACTTTAGAATGGTGACTCTACTCTTTTCCCGGGTATTCACATGTCCTGTTGTCCAGAACATTGCTGCTCAATTTTCCCAGAGAAAAAACTCCAGTATTATGCCAGAGTAGAAGGGGAGGATTTTCTTGGGTGTGTATGTAGTGAGAGCAGAGATCTGGGTGGGAAGGGGGGAGATGGGGAGTTCGGCGGGGGAGATGATGTCTAACTGCAACCCATACAGACTGAACAAATTCTTTTAGCATTTTACTATCTCCTTTGCCCCTTGTTGGTGGGGTTCAATTCCTGAGAGTTTTAAGGTATGAGACACAAATCTGCTTACTTTATCCAGATTTTCCCTTCTGTACTCAGTCGTACAAAGAAGTAAACAACTCAGGCATCACCCTCCCATCAACTTTCCATTCTCCAACAGCATCTCTTGCTTAATGGTGTCTCCCTTTACACTCTTTTCTTTGTGGGAGGTGGTTAGTCTTTTTTCCCCCCACTGTCGCCCCATCATGAGTTTTTGGGATAAACAGTTGTATTAAAATCTATCACATTTATCTTCTCTATTAAAAATTAAAGAGAAAACACATTGTCACTGCATAGATGCAGAAATTGAGGCACAGAACATTTGATACATAATCAACATCCTAGAGAAATGAGTGAAATAATCAGGGCCAATGTTGGCTTTCTCTGCCTNGGATAAACAGTTGTATTAAAATCTATCACATTTATCTTCTCTATTAAAAATTAAAGAGAAAACACATTGTCACTGCATAGATGCAGAAATTGAGGCACAGAACATTTGATACATAATCAACATCCTAGAGAAATGAGTGAAATAATCAGGGCCAATGTTGGCTTTCTCTGCCTCTGAGCAGTCTTGCCTCTTCTTGAGGCATTGTCTATCCTTGAGAGTTTGTTATATAATCCAGATAACTCTTCTCAACAGTGAGTACCATTCCCAGGGATCATTCTAATAAGAGGAGCTCTTAGAAGAGGGAAAGGATGAAATGGAAGGGGCAGTTAGGGAGAAAAGAGGGCCATCAAGCCATACATATTGTAGGCACTCTGATAATCTGCAGCCACACTTCATCCAGAATTAGATCTTCAAATGATAAAATGGTGCTGCTGCAAATTAGAACACACAAAACCCCACGTAGCTGGCGGAGAGATGGTGCAGCTCTCACCCTTGTTATAATAGGAAGAGTGAGACCCATTGTAGTCATGAGTGTATCTCAGCTGCTGTGCCGCTTTAAGATATCTCATTTATTATGTAAAAAAAGGAGATACGTCAACAGCTCTAAGCAATATAGTTCAACATACTTTCTTTTTTTGTGAGAATCTGAAGAGGGTGGGTCTTCCATGTTGACCAACATGGAAGGTTGTAATCCTAGTACATTAATAACCATTTACCTGATATTGAAGCTGTCAGAGAACATCAAGATAATTTTCTGATTCCTGTAGTCCTTTAATGTTTTCAACAGTTCAAATTTAAAAGAGTCTAAAATATGCTTGTGCTGTGACTAAAGATAAGCACTCAGGAAAGAAGAATAAGAGACAGAGGGAGACCTTGGCTTGAAAACATTTTTTTCATAAACAAAAATGTCCATCAAAGTCTTTGATTTTGTGAATTTGTTTCAGAACCTTTCCCTCATTAAAGTTAACCACCGAATGATCTCATGAGAGGAAAGAAATCTAGTTTCCCCAAATTTCCTTTTGTCCTCAGAATGGGGTGGGAATGGATTCTCCACCAAGAAATTAGGTCTACTGGGTAGCACGTGAGGAGCAAAGTTTTTTCTTTGATCCAGTAAATTTGCATTTTACTTTCATGGCAAGTTTTTTAGAAAATAGGTTAAGATTCTTAGCAAGAAAGATATAAATTAGCATCGCCCATGGACACTTAAATTCTTATGGTTTAAGCTACCCATTCTGTGGTACTTTGTTAAGGCAGCCCCAGCACATGAAGATAAAGATGCCTGTGATTTTGTGGCTCAGGAAAGAAAGTTTTCACTTTTATTTAATCAAATCACATTATTTTTTTTAATTAAAAATGAAAAAAACATTTTTTTTTTTTTTTGGCCACACTACAAGGAATGTGGCATCTTAATTCCCTGACCAGGAATCTAACCCATGCCCTTGCATTGGAAGCAGAGAGTCTTAACTACTAGACTACAAGGGATGTCCCTCCAGTCACATTCTGTACAGAAAAGGGGGGATGTCTTTATGTAGCCCCAAGACCTATCGTAAGACCTATACAGTGCCAGGTATACAGAGGCACTCAGTAATATGTGTTACGTACACCCTCCTAAACATCATTCTGACGGAGGTCCTTGGTTGTGGCCCTAGTTGTGTGATATTGTGGGTCAGGAATGGGGCAACAGTGACCTGGATTGTGACATGGAAGGCAGGTTAAAGTGGAGCTGTCCCTATTGACACTGCTACCTCAGATATTCCATCCACACACTTTACCCAGGAGAATAGCCAAAGTGACGTAAGGGTCAACATTGTTTTCAGAGCAGCCCAGCCACAAGCAACACTTCTCCCTGGGGCTTCTCAAAAAAAAAGGAGGGTGAGCAGAGTGGCTCTTAGCTGTTCCCATCAGAATGCACAGGTGAGCCAATAAAAACCACATGACCAGCTTTGTCAAGAGCTGCTGACAAGCCCGAAGATCCAAGACGGACACCTGACCCATGTCTGTTGTCAAGACATTATCCACCATGGCAACCAGGCCAGTTTCCACTGCACACGCTGCTCTACAGCTCAACTGAAAAGGATCAAGAAAGTCAAGATTCCAAATATCAACTGCATCGCTCTGTCAAAACCTCCCCTGTGACCTTTCTCAGACAAGGAAATGTAATGACAAAATGAAAGCTAACTGGACTATCCATGTCCCGAAGAGTCTTCAGTGGTCAAGCCTGTCTCTGAACCATTCTGCCCTGCCGGTTGATCACAGTCTTTCCAAAGAGTAACGTGACACTGTGAAACTTATGCTAAAACTGGGTAAGGTACAACACAGTTATTGGAAGACATTTTTTCTTTCTTAAGATCAATAGAAAAATAGAGAAATGAAATTCTAGCATCAGTTTATGCTTTGAGCTACCTAATCAAGTCCCCTCCTCCCCTGCTATTTCCTATCTCTGAACCTTCTTCAATCCCTTCATAGCGCTGATGACAGCTTTGATCAGTCTGTCTCCCTCTCTGTCTCTCTCCCACCCTCCCACTTCCTTACTTATTTTGCTTTCCTCAACAGACGTGGCTTCCACAAGGGCAGGAACTGTATTTCCTGCACTCGCCAATGTCCATTCAGAACTTGCTGCATAACCGATGTTCAAAAAATATTTGTTGAGTGACTGAAAATTAATGAAAAATGTCAGTGGAAACCAAGGAAAGAAGCTGATATCTATTTGGTTCTTACTGAGTTGTACATCTTATAAGGCACTGTCATAAATTCATCTCATTTAATCTTAAAATGTTAAAACGATGTATTCTGAANTTGAGTGACTGAAAATTAATGAAAAATGTCAGTGGAAACCAAGGAAAGAAGCTGATATCTATTTGGTTCTTACTGAGTTGTACATCTTATAAGGCACTGTCATAAATTCATCTCATTTAATCTTAAAATGTTAAAACGATGTATTCTGAACACCATTTTCCTGATGGGAAAACTGAGGTCCAGAGAGGTATCATTTTCTGGCATTTCTGCAATTAAAGTGGAACAAACTAGCTCGCTGGTCCCCTCTGTAGCACTTTGAAAATAAAATTCCTAACACTTTGGAATTCAGCTTTATTCTATATGTGTATGTGTGCCTTCCACCCTCCCCCAGCTTACTTTTTCTCTCGTCCAAGCTTTCTGATGCTTTAGTGATTCTAAAGTTAGAGAAATGCTGAGGTGAAGGTGGAGGTTGGCTGCAGAGACCATGGCAGCTCAGCTACAAAACAGCCTCTGTAATTTTGTTTTCATTGGTTATTTTCAATATATTTATTGGTTGTTAAACTGAACCATGTTGACTGTCCCCAGCCAAGTTTCTTACAGGGCAAACGGCACACTAAATATGCAGCTATAGTGAAAGGAGTTAGTACTCCTAGGTGAGCGCTTGAATCTGAAATACAGATGGGTAAGCCGTGAGTGGGTCGAAGGTTCAATGCAATCTTTTCCAAACCTCTCTGGTTTGGAAATCTAACTAGAAACCTCCTGGGGTCCAGGTTTCTGATGAGATTCCTGGAGCTTCTTGGTCCAGGCGTGGGTTTGGAATACTTGGGAAACAGTCAACCACAGGGATCTCAGGGCTCCTCATTCTGGCGTGGTTGGGAAGTGCTGAGCTGCATGAAAAGTAGGACACTTGAGGGGGTTGTGGAGACTGTTGGAAACCTCAACAGGAATTTCAATTGTTCATTTGGGTAGGAGTTTGGGTTTGGTTTCTATGTAAGCCCCCAAAACTTGTTTTCTACGGACTATAGTGTTTTTGATTTGAGTTGTAAGTGTTCAAGTAATATTATAGTATTTTAGTTTGATGATAATAAAAAGTCAGCATGTTGCAAGTTAAAAAAAAAAAGAGTGCCTTTCTAAATGATCAGAATGTTTTTTCTTTTGTATTCGGAAGTACACAAAAATATGGCATAAATGAATGTCTAGAATGCTATTCCAGCTGAATCAATTACTGGCCTTTTTCAATTAAGGAGATTAGAGTACACTTAATATTTTTTCTCTGAAAAATATTGTCATTCATGAGACTTGATTATGCCAATGTTAATATTTGAGAACCATGTATTAATATAATCATGTAAAATGTGAAAAATATAGGTCTGAAAGCAAACTGAGTGGGTATTCATAGAGCTTAATAAATATTCTACCTAGACATCATTGTGAAATAATACATAATTTGCTTTAACCTATTGCATCTAATTCAAAGGGATTAAAATATGATGGACTCTTTTTTTCTCCTTTTCAGTTGGAATTTGAGGACTCAATCCATTTCTAATTAAACTGTTCTGGGTGTCACATCAACATGTGTTACCATCTGTTTTTGAGGATAAGTAGCTGTTTCTTAAAATTGGTTTTAAATCTTGCTTCTGCTTTTTTAGGCTTTGATTCTTTAAAATACAGTGCATGACATTTTAAATTATCTGTAGCTTAACAAGTATGTTCAGGAAGAAATGACCAGTGGTAGTGGTAGGGGATTTCCAATTTTTGATAATGATCAATTTAGTATTCTTTGAATTTTGGTATCTCTTGTGCTTAATTTAGCTTAGATTTGCTGTTTGAACGATATTTTTCCTTTAATGGTGAATCAGATTGGAGATAGAGAAAGGCTATACCACCTCTTCAAGCCTTATACTTATTATTCTGAATTAATTTTTTTAACATTCACTTTTGTGATATTTTTACCAAAACAATTTATCTCTTGAGTTATTTCCTGATGAAGATACTGTGATTTTTAACACACCATTAAAAGCAAAGAAATAGATTACAATTTAAGATTGTTTTCCCATATTTTATAACTGTGATTATAGAACAAAGTTCTCAAAAATGCTAGAAACAATTCATTGAAAAAGACTCAGTTTAATTTAATTGATATCACTTTGAAATGTTTAAGGTAGACAGTATATTACTAACTGTACTCTTAAATGCCTTCAAAACTCTGCACATTTATATAATCAAATGCTTCTTAACCTACCAGCCATGCATTTTTTGAGATGACTTTAAACTTGTTCATTTCAAGAACTGAAGTTGAAGGGGAAAATCCTGACTTTCTCTCTGAGGACAGGTTCACTGCCAATTATTTGCGAATTCCTCCTCAAGTGTGATCTGACATGACCTCACACATCAATATCTACACACATGTGTGCAGTCACACACAGTCTTTCACACGCTTTAAAGATTGATTCAGTGCATGCAGAGAGCATTTTGTCTCTTAGACGATTAGTCTCTGCTTGCTCACTGCTTCCAGCTCCTCTGCCTTTAAAGTTTCATAGACAGCACATTTTCCAATTATTTCAAGATTGTTTTTCCTGTGCTATGCGGATTAATGTGATGTGGGCAGTTAAGCACTGAACTGTTTTTAGGATGAAAACATAAATCACAAACTTTCCTTTCAGACTGAATTTCTTCTTCTCCTGAAGAAAATCAAGAACCAGAAATTCCTTCTACATTAATTAGAAGATCATTGTTTGCTGCTTTTCCTCTTCCTGACCTTCTCTTTTCATTGACTCTGTCTGAAAGGGAAGTGTGTGCAGCACTCATTTCAAAGGAATGCTTGCAATTTGGCGGTAGATTATGCAAACTCCAATTAGTGATCCACAAGGTGTTGAAAAAACAGGGTCCGATGTGTGGGAAACACAGGGCGGCTCACTTCCAGCAACTTGAAAAACACCTTCCTTGCTTAGATGTGAAGCCACATCTATATCAACATGAAATGCTGGTCAAAGTCACATCTACCATAGTTGAAATGGAAAACCAAGGCAAACCAAAAAAAAAAAAAAAAAAAAAAAGTAAAACACCTTAATTCTACTTATGTTTGGTGCACAGAAGTCCTTATACATGGTTTTCAGGTGTTAATTACAATGTCCTCTATAGTTTTTGCTTTTATAGTTTACTTTTTAAATGGAAGTACAGTTGATTTACAATATTATGTTAGTTCCAGGTATATAGCACAGTGATTCAGTTATACCAAATATATGTATATTCTTTCTCAGATCCTTTTTCTGTATAGATAACTGAAAATATTGAATGTAGCTTCTTGTGCTATACAGTAGGACCTTGTTATCTATTTTATATATAATACTGTGCATATGTTAATTCCATACACCTATTTATCCTCAGTTTTGTAATTTAAATACTATTCACTTTTCATCCACTCATTTCCATTAAAATCATTTATGCTCAGTTCTGGGTGTACAGCTCTTCACAGACCATGGAGTCTAGTGAGATGAGGGTGAAAGTGGACAGTAGAAAACCACAAATGCAGATGGTTAGAGTTGAGAAATAGAAACTTAATACCATCTCTGGATGGAATTTAGAACTGGAATTGCTTAGTCTGGAGAAAAATGGGCAAACTGTTACTATAAAGATGCCTTGAGCTGAAACATCTTACACGCATACTTTATCTTTTTATCTAAAACATTTCTGAGAATGAGAAATTATTTCTAATGTGTGAAGGAATTTTCCTACAGAGTTAAGGAGTGAGTGTCCAGAGGAATACTCTGGGAGTCATTGATAAGGATGCAAACAGAACTCCTATTTCTCTATCTTCAGATTTGTGCTCCGTCCCCCATCTCTCCTGCTTCAGTTGCTAGGTGATATTGTACAACTTTTTATTCTTTTAAATCAATATTTATCATGGTAATTTATGTAACAGAATATACTGTGTACCTGACTGGTTTTTAAAAACATCCTTTTATTTTAGATGTTTTTTAACCATAATTAGTTTTCATCTGCATACTGAGAGCTGATCAGCTATTTTTTCCATTGCCTAGGCCATGACTGTTCCATTAATTTGTCCAAAGTGTCACATTCTCAAAGGGCTCTGCATTTCTCAGAATTTAAGGATTCTCCAATGAGAAAATGATGGCTTTATAAATGAGAATCAACGAGGTTTCATTCTGTTCAGGGTTTAGTTCAGAATCATCCCAGATTCTCCTATCATATCATTGCCTTCTAAAAGGACCAAACCAAACTTAAACAGCAAACTAGGAATCCAGGGTACACCTTTGCTCTCAGGGTTCACTATGTCATCCTCCAGGGGTGAGGGGAGATTTCCCTTGTTTGAAGACAAGAACTTGGGCACAGCATTCAGAGCTGCTGTGGAAGAGGGATGAGATTGAGGCTAGTACTTCCTTCTGGACTGAGACGAAGTCAGACTGACTTAAAATAAGGAAAGGCCACATGTGGACATGCCTAGATAAAACTTAAAAAAAAAAAAGAGGAAAGAAGGAAAAATTTTTATGGAAACCATTGGAATGTGAGAAGCTTTGAGGAAGCCCTGTGGCAGTGGTGTGTGAATTGTAAACCACTGCTTAGAACTCTTGACAATCACAGGGGAAATATTATTTTTGTGTTATTACTAAGAGCTGATAAAAAATAAAGAGCATACCTTAGTGCTTAAAGTTTGAATATTAACTGTCCAATGACAGCTATTACTCTCGAAAATGGATCTTTCTGAAATTTATGCCTACTCAGACTTTTTTTTTAATCCAGAACAAAATATTTAGATGAACACATCACAGAACCACCATTCCACCTAATCAAATATACTGAATTGCACAATTTAATAATACTGTGGCATACACAGTCATGCAGCCTGGATGCCTTGGTTGCTCTTTGGGTTTGGTTGGGTCCCTTCAGAAACAAATGTCCTACAGCTTCAGGGTACTTGGAAGTGGTGCGAAGATTCTGACCAGGGTCCTGCAACGCTTCCTCAGCTGGTGGTAAAGGAGCAATGCTCTGAGCACCCTGGGATTAAATTACATGCTTGTCAAAAATCATCAGACTATCACTAATTACACGAGAAACACTGGATTTAGCAAATAGTCAAATCAAGTCCAAGGTCTTTGTAAACTGGCCTGACACGCATAAGCATTTGCATGGCTTCTAGTACGAGAGAAAAAGGACGTCGGTTTCAGCTTTTTCATGTCATTCCACTCCTGGGACTTTGCCTCAAAAGTAGTTTTGTGATGCAAATGTTTAATTTGATAAACTTACTTTTAAATAATTATACAGGAGAAATGGTTATTAACACAATTCCATGACATCTTCAAGTTAAACTGAAAAAGACCCTGAAAGCCCAAGTTTCACCAGCATTCCTAGGGAGCTGCTGCTAAGTTCTTTTGTCCCGAGAAGCTGAACCCAAGTAGATGTCTCCCTCATTGACTTAAAGGCACACATGAAATTGGGCTTTGTGGTACTTGGGCAATGGGTTGCCTGTGAGGGCTAGGCATAAATGCAATTGCACACACACATACACATGCCACTCTTGAAAGCCTACTTTGGACTCTATTATTTGTTTATTGTTTATTCATTTATCGATAACAAATATTTACTGAGTCTCTATCATGTGCCAAGTGTAAAGTAATGACAAATACTATTTTTGCTCCTCAAGGGCTTATGGTGTTTTGAGGAAAGGTAGAAATTAAATCTATAATTTAAGCATCATGAAGGAGAACGAAGGATGCAGTAGGAGCATGTCCTAGGGGTATCAGGGAAGGTCTTCTGGAAAGAGTGACAATTAAGCTGAAGACATTGAAAGCAATGCTTTATGGGCCATGAGATGGACTCCCTTTTAAAAGGAAAGGAAGTGAATGTAACTGATTCTTACCTCCATTGTCCAGTTCTTGGCCAAGGCTCCATATATGAAGGTGGAGACAGCTGAGAAGGGGTCAGACTGGGCCAGGGAGCCAGACAGGACCCAATCTGAGACCCTCAGAACTTTGAGAGAAAGATGGTCTCCATTTAGATCCCATGTTTAAGGGAATAAATGGTCTGTCATTGATTCTTCTTGAGTCTCTTGCCCCTAGCCTAGAAATCAATGAACTTGTCACTAATAGAGAAGCAAGCAGGTGGGTAGCTTTCGCATTTATGAGATAGAAAGCTGTTTTGTTTTTTTTTTTTTGCCTACTGTTGGGTGATTTTTGGCTCCTCATGCACAGACAGAAAATCATTATAAGTAATTTGGTTTTTTTTTCTTTTACAGCATTTGTTTGACCTGTTTGTGTTTTGCCTGTATAGCTGTAATGTCAATACAGCTGAACTTTCAGAAAAATTTTAGCTGTTAATAGTCTTCTATTGTGCAATAAAACAAATCCTAGGGTAAAAATATGTACAATTAAGAAGTTGTGAATATTTTAATAGTTTCATTGCATGTTAATAGAAGCCTAAGCCAGATGCTATTCCACACATTGTATTTAAAAAAGATTATGTTCTGCATTCAACTTTATAATTAATTAAATAAATAAAGTTTAAAGGATACCTGCCTTGCCTGGGGCAAATGGATGTTGGAGGGAAATTTATTATGTGGCCAGGGAGATATAAAATATACAGTTATAGCTATAGCACAAGCCAGAAGGTAAAAAAAAGAGATGTGATGGGTCACAGGTGTGGGAGTGTTTATTACTGAGATAGTAGGGAAGGCTACACAAAGATGGTTATTAAGCTGATCATTGAGGGTTAAGGGCATGTGGAAATTAGAGGTCTGGGGATGAGACATGAATGTCCAGGGGAGATAACTGAGTAAATTCAGAGTGAGAAAATAACTGCATTTGTGAAAAATAAACCATCTTGTTTTGTTGGTGCAAAGGGAAAGTGAGGCAGAAAGTGAGGCCCAAAGGAGTGGGGCCAACTCATGATTCATCTTGGATGCCAGATGAATGGGAAGCCCCTGGAAAATTTTGAGGTAGAGTTGTATAAGCAGAGCTCTGCCTCACATGGAGTAAACTGTGTTCAGGATAAATTTGTCTTTAGGACATGCTGAAAGCAGGGAATGCAGATAGAGGACTATAGCAGCAATCTAATCTAAGAAATAAGGAGGACCTGACTTCCCAAGGTGGTGGGAGAAATGGGCTGGAGGGTGTGGGTGGGGCAGATATTAATAGGTATATGGAGTTCCTTTGATTTTGTGAGATATTTCAGGTTTACTTTTTAATCTCAAAATATCCACTTGTGGTTTTAAGTGCTATCTGTGATCTTTATCAGCTATGGAGCCAGATTCCCTAGGTACCTAGGTTTATCAGATGCTGTTAACTCAAGTAAATTCTGCTCATTCTTCCAGGCCACTGGCTACAATTTTGCAAGCCCTTGCATTATTTTTTCTCTATATTTACTCGAGATTCATTTCCACATATATTGTCCCTTATAGAATCTTGTTTATGTCGGCAGGGTAATTAGTCTCATTTTACTGAAAACCTGCCCAAGGGTATATTGATTACAAATATTCAATTAAAGGTTCGTTTTCATTGTTTCTTCTTTTCTCTCCATCTACTTCAATTTTGAGGGTTCAAACTGATCTTGAGACTCTGGAATGGCAACAGGAAATCGAATCCAAACTCAGGTCTAATCCTGCTCCCTTTGCTTCTCCTCTCTGTCCCCCTGGCCCCACAGGACTTCAGGATGGTCTAGAATCAGCTGATAGATTCTAGCGCATTCCTAGGACCATCTCAGCCTACAGTTCAATCTAGGCTCTTGAAAATGACTGCAGATTCACTCTAGAGAGGGAGTTTGGGCCCCGAAGTTGGTCTGGAGCCTAGCTGGGCATTGGAGGTGGAGAGGATGAAGTGGCGGGAGGGAAGAGAGTCTTTCAGGAGCCCAGAGCTATTGTTCTCAGGCCTAAATGGTTTTTTTTTTTTTCTTTTCTTTACATAGCAACTTTCCGATCCTTTGAAAATCCTCCTGGGAAAGAGACTGTGTGCCATCCTGGTTAATAGTGTTGGCTTTAGAGAGCTCAAATGTGAGTTCAAATTCTGTCTCACTAGCTGTGTGGCTTTAAGATGACTATCCTAACAGCGTGGTGCCTTCGTTTTCCCATCCATGTAATACAGTAACAGAATTTACTTGTGAAGGTGGTGGAAGCATGAGGACACAGGTTAGTCTATGACCACACTGTAACCTCTGAGGCCATAAGCCTTCACTCCTCTGCACTCTCACAGACTCTTGCCTTCTATCACAGCAAGTATCACAGAGTATTTGATTATTTCCATTTCTGTCTTTTCACTAGACCATGAGCTCCTTGAAGGCTGGTTCAGTAATGCTAATATCCCATGCTTGAGGTCTGGCAATGTACCAGGAACTGTACTAACTTACATAAGAGAAGACTGAGGACCAAGAGGTTAGACACTTTGCCAAGAATCACATGTAGTAAGCAAAAGACCAGGATTCAAAGCTGGGTATGTTGAGTTGCATTCTCAATCGCTAGCCTGTTGTATCCTACTCTCAGTCATCTTTGTACCCCCTGGGGCCTGGTGCAATGCCCAGCATGGATTAGATGCTCACTTAATGATTACTGCTTGATGAAGAGGTTTGTTGAATTTTACCCAACAGGTGGTTGGGTTTGATTACATCTCATGTGACCTCTGTGGGCTATTGCTAAGTAGCTGAACATGTTGAGAGGTACTCTTGTCCTTGTTTTCACAACCTCTTTAACTTTCATATTTGACAGGTAAGGGTATCCTTCTTCCTTAGATGGGGGAGAAAGAGAGGGAGAGGAGTCATGAAAGGTTAAGTTATTGGCCTAAGGATTCCTGATTTTAGACTAGTTCTCAGGCTTCTCTACCTAAAACAACTATCCTTGAATTAGTGAAGAATTTCTTATTCTCTTGATGAGACTCCCCCATAAACAATGTTACTAACACTAGCATTGATTCATTCAGAAGTAAAGCTATTTGTTATGCTACTAGCTAATAACTGAATTTACTCAAGAGGAAAATAAAAACAGAGGGTGGCAGTCAACCTCATAGCATTCGTCTCATTCATTTACATTCATGCGTTCCAGAAATCATTACTGAGCACCTACAATATTAAAGGCAACCACNTGGATGCCAGATGAATGGGAAGCCCCTGGAAAATTTTGAGGTAGAGTTGTATAAGCAGAGCTCTGCCTCACATGGAGTAAACTGTGTTCAGGATAAATTTGTCTTTAGGACATGCTGAAAGCAGGGAATGCAGATAGAGGACTATAGCAGCAATCTAATCTAAGAAATAAGGAGGACCTGACTTCCCAAGGTGGTGGGAGAAATGGGCTGGAGGGTGTGGGTGGGGCAGATATTAATAGGTATATGGAGTTCCTTTGATTTTGTGAGATATTTCAGGTTTACTTTTTAATCTCAAAATATCCACTTGTGGTTTTAAGTGCTATCTGTGATCTTTATCAGCTATGGAGCCAGATTCCCTAGGTACCTAGGTTTATCAGATGCTGTTAACTCAAGTAAATTCTGCTCATTCTTCCAGGCCACTGGCTACAATTTTGCAAGCCCTTGCATTATTTTTTCTCTATATTTACTCGAGATTCATTTCCACATATATTGTCCCTTATAGAATCTTGTTTATGTCGGCAGGGTAATTAGTCTCATTTTACTGAAAACCTGCCCAAGGGTATATTGATTACAAATATTCAATTAAAGGTTCGTTTTCATTGTTTCTTCTTTTCTCTCCATCTACTTCAATTTTGAGGGTTCAAACTGATCTTGAGACTCTGGAATGGCAACAGGAAATCGAATCCAAACTCAGGTCTAATCCTGCTCCCTTTGCTTCTCCTCTCTGTCCCCCTGGCCCCACAGGACTTCAGGATGGTCTAGAATCAGCTGATAGATTCTAGCGCATTCCTAGGACCATCTCAGCCTACAGTTCAATCTAGGCTCTTGAAAATGACTGCAGATTCACTCTAGAGAGGGAGTTTGGGCCCCGAAGTTGGTCTGGAGCCTAGCTGGGCATTGGAGGTGGAGAGGATGAAGTGGCGGGAGGGAAGAGAGTCTTTCAGGAGCCCAGAGCTATTGTTCTCAGGCCTAAATGGTTTTTTTTTTTTTCTTTTCTTTACATAGCAACTTTCCGATCCTTTGAAAATCCTCCTGGGAAAGAGACTGTGTGCCATCCTGGTTAATAGTGTTGGCTTTAGAGAGCTCAAATGTGAGTTCAAATTCTGTCTCACTAGCTGTGTGGCTTTAAGATGACTATCCTAACAGCGTGGTGCCTTCGTTTTCCCATCCATGTAATACAGTAACAGAATTTACTTGTGAAGGTGGTGGAAGCATGAGGACACAGGTTAGTCTATGACCACACTGTAACCTCTGAGGCCATAAGCCTTCACTCCTCTGCACTCTCACAGACTCTTGCCTTCTATCACAGCAAGTATCACAGAGTATTTGATTATTTCCATTTCTGTCTTTTCACTAGACCATGAGCTCCTTGAAGGCTGGTTCAGTAATGCTAATATCCCATGCTTGAGGTCTGGCAATGTACCAGGAACTGTACTAACTTACATAAGAGAAGACTGAGGACCAAGAGGTTAGACACTTTGCCAAGAATCACATGTAGTAAGCAAAAGACCAGGATTCAAAGCTGGGTATGTTGAGTTGCATTCTCAATCGCTAGCCTGTTGTATCCTACTCTCAGTCATCTTTGTACCCCCTGGGGCCTGGTGCAATGCCCAGCATGGATTAGATGCTCACTTAATGATTACTGCTTGATGAAGAGGTTTGTTGAATTTTACCCAACAGGTGGTTGGGTTTGATTACATCTCATGTGACCTCTGTGGGCTATTGCTAAGTAGCTGAACATGTTGAGAGGTACTCTTGTCCTTGTTTTCACAACCTCTTTAACTTTCATATTTGACAGGTAAGGGTATCCTTCTTCCTTAGATGGGGGAGAAAGAGAGGGAGAGGAGTCATGAAAGGTTAAGTTATTGGCCTAAGGATTCCTGATTTTAGACTAGTTCTCAGGCTTCTCTACCTAAAACAACTATCCTTGAATTAGTGAAGAATTTCTTATTCTCTTGATGAGACTCCCCCATAAACAATGTTACTAACACTAGCATTGATTCATTCAGAAGTAAAGCTATTTGTTATGCTACTAGCTAATAACTGAATTTACTCAAGAGGAAAATAAAAACAGAGGGTGGCAGTCAACCTCATAGCATTCGTCTCATTCATTTACATTCATGCGTTCCAGAAATCATTACTGAGCACCTACAATATTAAAGGCAACCACCATGCACAGCATAATGTTCTTGGAAATAGTATGACAATCCTCCCCCTGGGATTTGCCCTTAAAGAGCAACCAAAACAACTCAGAAGACTTTACTTTCTCTCTTTTTTTAAGGAAGTCGTATGTATAAAAGGATATGTATAAAGTGAAAAGAACCCTAGATTTGGAATCAGAAGCAGAGAATTACAACCCCAGCTGTGTTACATAGTGGTTAAAACCAACCTGGACTTTACTGAGCACATATTTAGTGACAGATATTATTCAAAGCCTTATTTATTATTATTATTATTAAATATTAAAACAGCTTTATTGAGATTCACTGACACAAAAAAGTGTATGTATTTAATGTACGCAACTTGATGTTTGGTTATACATATACATGTGAAATGATCACCATAATCAAACTAATTATTATATCCAGTACCTCCATCTAGTTACCATTGTGTGTGTGTGTGTTGAGAAGATTTAACTAAATCTATCTTCTCAGCAAACTACAAGTATACAATATAGTATACTGTTGGCACCACGCTGTGCATTAAGTCTCTAGATTTAGAAATAACACTTATTCAGGAAAAAAACTCTGCCAAAAGGTTATTAGCTAAGGAAGGAGGGATTAACTAGATATTCATTTTTATCAATTAATTTTAAATAATTATTCATTTTGGTTCTGATGTATTCTAATTTCTCAGGCTAATATTTTACATCCGAATATAAGGGTTTGAATTGTTATATAATGTTTCATGCTCAATTTCTTGATTCCAAATCGCATTGTAAATTCTCAGGAGGAAGGGGTTGTAATTTGTAATTTTTTGTGTGTCCCTCTCCAGGTATGGCAGAGTTCTCAGTTTTGGTAGATGGGCAATGATGAATTTATAGCAAATACTTTCAGTAAAGTGATATCTAATGTCCCTAACATCATCACTGTTTTCCTAATTGAAAAGTAAGATTTTAGCCTTTTATTTATGAAAGCGGTTCATTTATTTCAACTGTGAGGAGGTGAGAGCTAAAATCTTGAATGTGAAATAGTTATAAAAACTGAAAGGCATGGTTTGGGGAGATTAATCAAGTGGACTTTAGGATATTATTCAAACAGCCACTATGTTCTTGGAGTTTGCATAATTAAAACTGAGAAATTTATGCCTAGCGCCTTGGTTTTTCCTGCTCAAATGCAGCAAAACACCACCCTCCTCCTGCCCCCAGCCTTGCCAAAGTTGTCATTCTGAGCTTAAACCAAACATGGGCTTGGTTTCAAGTGCCTGTGCCCTCCTGGCAAGGTTCCATCAAAGCGCAGGTCTCCACGGCTCACACTCTGGCTGGCTCTGGTGCAGAGAGAGGAACGTTTACATCTGCATAGCAAGTAGGAAGGTGTCTTTTGACTCCACATCCAGGGATTTGATTAATTCTGTATAATTGCATCGAGAAACTCCAGAGAGATCAGAGCCTGGGATGGCATCTGCACTCATTCTTCCATCTTCTCTCTGCCTCAACAGTGAGTCACTTCTACGCTGTAAAGTTGCTATTAGACCACCTCTGGTCCAAAGCACAGGTCAACTTGACATGTCAGCACTGCTCAGGCTGAACAAGGGCTCAGGGTGGCTCATTCATAATTCGTGCATCTGAAAAGTGGATTATGTGTATTTAGGTTGCTGACTTCCCAATCATATTTCTGATACTTTCATAGCAGAACCTAAAAGCCTTATATTCTATTAAATTATTTCTTAAGTAAATCACTCTTTTCTTTCAAATTAGCACTCTCAGTGGAATTCATTTTGGTCTATAGATCTTTAAAGTACATAGACAAGATGTAGTATGTTTTTATATGCATTCTGTAAAATATAATCTATGAAAAAGCCCTCTTCCCTCTTCCCCTCATTCCATCTTTCCCCAATCACATATTTTGTGGCATGCATGCGTGCTAAGTCGCCTCAGTGGTGTCCAGCTCTTTGCAGTCCCGTGAACTGTAGCCCTACAGGCTCCTCTGTCCATGGAATTCTCCACGCAAGAATACTGGAGTGAGTTGCCATGCCCTCCTCCAGGGGATCTTCCCAAACCAGAGATCGAACCCGTCTCTCTTCTGTCTCCTGCACTGGCAAGCAGGTTCTTTTCCACTAGCACTACCCAGGAGGCTTTTTACAGCTTGAGAGAACACCAACTGATACTTGAGCGATAAAATGGGAGGAATATAAGCTTCCCGAAACTAACATTGCTCAAAAAGTTGGAATATCATCTACTTAGGGCCACAATGAGTTGTCCATTCTGAACTGGGATAATTATTTTACTAACTCATTCCTCTAAAAGCAATTAACCAGATATTCTTTTTCTTAATTCCCTGTGATTGTTATTTCTTCCGTGCTGCTGAGTTCCCAAGAAATAGACCTTGGAGGTGGATTAGAGACACAGTCTTTGTTCAACAAACATATTGGTAGTTTCAGGTGTCTTTGGACATTTTGGGGAAAGCAGATATTATGTGATTTCATGGTGCCTTTGTTGCCAGTTGAAGATACTAGAAACTCTAAAATCTCATGAGAAATCTAACAGTTTTTCTTCAGCATAACTAGAAGACATCAAATCCTGCCAGTTACCTTAGGAAATGAGCCATTATGTTGATCTCCTCACAAAACCCTGTTTCTGAGAAGTTTCTCAGCTCCATGGTGCTTTGGCTAGGTCTACTGCTTGTCAAAAGTGATCAATCTTGATTCCTAAAAAGTTATGGCTGGAATTCTAATGGAAACATGTTATGAACTGACTTTTTTTTGGTCTGCAGATATCATCTCACTAAATTCAAGTAAAATACTCTTTGTGATTAAACAAGTTTTTTGATGTTGAGTCACCATTTATACCATAAATAGCTGACTACTCAAAAATGAGAACACAAGCCTCTCACATTTTACCTTATTTTAGCTAAGGACTTAGTTGATGACTGAATACCGGTAAATTCAATGTGCTTTCAGAAATTACTTTTACATGTACTTTGACCCAACCAAAACTTAAATCCCATTTCTTCACCCCAAATCAACCAGAACATTTTGACAATTGCATGATTAGAATAATTAGCTTTCACTTTATATGCTAATGTATAACAGATGAAAATTTGATTAAAAATGGTAAGTAAAGGGTACTTGTAAGATTGTATCACTGGAATTGCAAATATAACTAGGCCAAAATCCTGTTCTGTGACTTTTCCCACTTTATGACTCAGAGTAATGCACCTTGGATGAAGGAATGCAAATTAAGTGCTCCCTGTTTTTTCAATGATAAACTAAAAGGCTACCTACTACATCTGAGGAATTATTAGAAATAAGAATAGTGTGGGATAATAACCATTAACACTTACAAAGTATTTACTACACACTAACAATTTGCTAGTTTCTTTACAGGGACCATCTGACTTGATCTTGCACATAATGCAGTTTCTATTGTTATTTTCATTTTACAGAAGGAAAAACTGAGGTCCAAGGAGTTTAGTAAAAACACAAATCACTCTGACTCCAGAGCCCATCTTTTAACCATGATAATGAAGTAAAAGGAAGTATCCCCAATGATAGGGCCAAAGTGGGTATTGGGTAGTAGGCAATTATTAATTTTTCATAAGATTAAAAGGAAAGAATATAAACCCTATAAAAATGGAGTCTGTTCCCCAAGGAGTTGAGAACTGAAGGCTCCCTGAGAAACGAACCTTCATGATCTTTAAATTTCAACATCATGCGGCAAGAGCAAACATCAGCAGTGACTATAGACAGAACTCAACAACCTCAAAGGTGGATCCAGAGGCCTCTAGAGAACATTATCTTGATTCCAAGTCATCTCACAGTACGTAGTGTACTGCGTGCCTGGTCTGCATGTATCTTGGTTGGCCCTTAGTTCAAGCTTGGTTTTCAATTAAAGTGCAAAGATATTCAACTTGCTTAACTTGTCAAAAACTGATAATATAAATATATTGCAACTGTTGATAATAAAGGGCTCACCTTGACCTTGGCAACCTGTGAGGAAGAGCAGCTCAGCTCTAAGAAGTTAGAAGATACAGTAACAAGCCTTTCCAGTGCATTCAATCCACCCTGTTCTATTCTCTGTGCTACATTTGGCATTATCTCGCTCAGGCCTCCTTCTTCCTTTCGAAACTCTACTGTTCTTTTTAGAAAGGCCAATTATGCTTTCTCTCATCTTCTACTCTTTTCATTACTTATTTTGCAAGATCCAGTATATAATAATTGGGCAAAGCAAAAGCTTGTTTTCTTTCTAGCATTAATTTGTCCCAACACACACTGGTGACCCTCCTTGGTGAGTTTTATTTGGCAGTGGTCTCAGAAAAGATGTCTGGACTGCAGCTCTTGATAGAGTGACACCCAGCTGCTCATCACTTTTGCATTGAATAGGAATAAATCTACTTCTTTTCAATATTTACTGTGCTTGCTTGAATACAGTATTTATCTCTTAATCTGAACATATACACTTTTTTCAATTTTGTGTTAGGTGAAGTATGGGAAGTGGGTTCAAATAAAATGAAAAATGCATTCAGATATTAGTTACTCTGAACTTTTAATACAACATGTATGTTTTGAGTATCTACGTGGGTTCATATGCTGGGGAAACATAGATGAAATAAAGGGCTTAGTTTTGGCACTTAAAGTAAAGAGTAGCAGGTAAAAAATCTAGTAAAGCCTCAAGAATCACTCATGTGTTAATTAGGACTCCTTTCCAATATGTATTTAATTACAGCCAAATATCTGGCATGACCAAAGGCAAATATAAAATCATTTCTACCATCTAAGAGGAAGCATTTGCTTCTTAATTTTTCTCTTTCCATGTTAATGATTATAAAAGCAGGTACACCCATTATGAGATTAGTAGAACTGTTGGATGTCCCAGTGGCTATAACCTAACTTAATACATTCACAAGAACTAAACCCTTAGCTGAAGCTTGCATTTCCTTCCTGAGGTTACACACTTTCATTCTCACTCCCACAGTTAGGCACATGTTCTTGACCCTTTTTTATGTCTGATTGCTTAGGTCAGACCACCTCAAAGTCACAATTGGGCCACCTCACTTTTGTCTCCCCAATGAATAGTCTCTATGGAACCATCTTTCATTGAGAAAGTCTGTAAAACTTCCTCATTGTAATGAATCTCTGTATAGCTGCATATCAAACTTCTAAGCAGGACATCTTCCATTATCATACAGGGAGTCCTCATCAAAACTTGCTCCACATACTTAAAGCCAGGAAAAAAAAATTTTCAATGAATGTTGTAATCATACTGTTTTCCCTTTCACCCTGCCTGCTAGGAAGTTCAAATCTCGGTTTTGCTCAAACACTTTGTATATTTATTCTCCTTCCCTCCTACTTTACTATATGGTTTTTATCTTTTATCCAGACAGGATGTCTTTGTATACTTATTATTATTATTATGTATTATTATTATTATGACCTTGTTAGAAGCTTACAAATCTTTTTAGAATTAGATGTTGTGTGAATAAGTTCTTCTCAACAGTTTTTTTTATTTTAAATTTACACATAATTGCAATATTGGTCTAAATCTTGATTTAATCTCTTACCTCATCCTCTGAACAGCTCATACATGTGCCTTTGCTTATGACCTATGGTTGAATTCCATAATTCTGGTTCTGAAGTTTTGAAAACTTTTCATAGGGGAGTATATCCTGTGTGTTGTGTGTATCTAACCAACCCATAAACAATTTGTTGTTGTGAAATGGAGGTGGTGATGCCCAAAGAAAAGTGATAATAATGATGATTGGAGTCACTGAATACTTTGGTATATTTTGGGTAGGCTAATATATCTTTTAGCCTATTACCAAAGACATGTTATAGCCATAGCTTAGTTGTCAAGATTGGGAAAGTTAAACTTTAGGAAGCAAACTCCTTCTGAGACAAACCAGAGTTAGTTTCTACATCTTATTAACAGTCAGCTTCATCCAAGATTTATAATGCACTGAGCAAGCTGAATTGGCTATAGGACCAATTTAGAAGCTCTGTGTAATGTCTTTGAATACCTTAATGTTGACATTAATCCATAATTCACAATTTCAGGATATGCTTCTTGGGGGAAAGAGAGGAGGGCTGGGGCAAAACAACAATGAGAGAGTTCAAAAGGGTGGAAGATGCACTCGGGGTATTTGGATTGGCACCGTAGCACTCGCGGATGCTTGTGATTGCTTATCTGACTTATCTAAACTGCTGACGTCAAAAGAATTAGGCTAGAAATCTTATGATTACAGCTTTTCTTGTGATCTTTTCTGGTATTTCCTGTTTCCTGTCAGGCCAAATATACTTCGAGAGAGGGTTATTTTGTGGCATCTCACCGTTTCTGCCTCAGCGAGAGCCCGAGGTACAAGGAGCAAGACACAAATAATTAAGAACAACATCAGAAAACTCTATCCACTGCCACCTCCCTCATAGTCACTGACATTTCTTTTTAAACATCAAAAAAGTTTCTGTAATGATTCAGAGTAGGGTCTTATTTTTAACGGAACAAGGTATATTGTTCATTAAAAAGAAGAAGCCACTTCAGTTGTGTTTCTATTACCTTATTTGGGTGGTAACCAGCAAGCAGGCTGTGAATGGTACAATTCAAGCAGCCAAGAAGGCTTCAGAGAGAAAGGAGAGAGTTTCAGAGGAAAAAGGAGGAAAAATGGCCACGAAAGGCTATACTCTTCCTTTGCAAACACAAACACCTTATAGAAGCAAGCAAGAAACAAAATGAATGGTTAAGGATGAGCTTCATTAAATCCCGCCTAAATGTAGCTAAATCTTCAACTTGCTTTCTGAACTCCACACTGATGTTTGCAAATAGAGCCTAAGAGACCCAGATGTTAATCCTCAATGGTTTATGGGCAAATGTACTACAGACCTAAGCTACCAACAACCACACGCGCTGGCTCTGTCTGGCCCACCGTTCCCCCACCCTAAAATTCTGTCTCCGAGTGACAGGCAGAAAGAAGCAGAACAGAGTCACAGACATATTTCATTTATGATGGTTTTAGCAGCCAGCAACTACCATCTCTATTTATCTTATATGTAACTTCCTTTAACCTCACCATCGTGTTTAAATTCTCACCTCTAGTATTCTTTTCTGGTGAACACCTGCTGTTTTAGTGCACTGCAGATACTCTAGATGGTGAAATTTACAAAGAGAGGGCTTGGAACTTGCCCACAACAATTTATAGTTGAAAACAAGAAAGATACCTGTATACATACACACCTAAGTATGCATTTATTGGTAAATTTACAATTCTTGCTTCTGTTTAAGATGGACAACACACACTTACAGAATGCAAGCACAGAGATGCTGGCACTTGGGAGTGAAAGGATAGAAAATTAGATTTAGAGAGATTATCATGTAGAGAAGTTTGGACCATGGCAGAAAGCGTGGCTGAGTCAACAGCATGGCTGCACATCAAGGAACCTCGAATTGTTCCCAAGTATATTGTGTAACCTCTAAGTACGTCAAACTTTCTTACCTAAGAAAATGCAGAGGTGGCACTTTCTATTACACAGTGCAAAGAATTCTACTTTTCCCTTAGCATTTTTCAGTAGTTCTATAAAAGTTAAGATCTCTTGTTCATGTGCACTCTGGTCCTTTTGATATTATGTTTTCATTTTCCCCCCTACTACTCTTTACGCCAAACATCAGAGCAAGTTAACTTGATTAATCTTCATTTCTCAACAATTTCTTGTGCTTTTCTGCTTCTATACCTACATTCATATTAATTCCTTCACCAAGAAAGTCACCTTGTCACATCTTGTTGAGATCTTAACTATTTTAAAGACATAGCTATCATGGCCAGTCCACACAGAGCCTTTCTCACTACAGAGATGGGTGAGTTACTGTCCATTCCTCATGGAGTATCTGTCACACTCTTGTATTTGAGTAAGTGATTCTGTCTAACTCAATACATTATAAGCTACATAAGAACTGAGTTTTTCTTATACATTTTCTCATCCATCCCGTGACACATAGCCTTGAAAAAGTTAATTTGCTTAAAAAAATCATGGCAACCTGAAGACAGGAAGAAACATAACTTGGCAAAGTAAGAGGGATAGAGTGTTCTGAGACTGGGAAGAAAAATTGTGTCAGGTTTTGAGTTTGGGGAGAAGATGAGCATGACTTTGAATGGGAGGTCTGGATAAAAGAACTTCAAGGATGTAAATTCTTCAGAACAGGGTGGTGCCAGATGGTATAGGGCATTGACTTGATGATTTGTGTATTATTTCTCATAAGATGCTATAGCACTTGGGAAAGTTGGTTTGTAAGTTAAAGAAAAGTATTTACCATCTCAAAATTTTCAGTGAACACCAGACTGATGGTTAGAAATTCACTGGTATCCCTACCCATGTCTAGCTCTCCACCAGCCACTGTTGCTAGAGTGACCTTTCTAAAATGTAAAATTTATCAGTTCCCACTAAAATTATTTGAAATCTTCTCATTGCCTGGAGGAAACATTCCTTATAAAGGTAGATTAAGCCCTTGGTGACCTGCCCCCAGGTTTGCCTTTCTAGTCTCATTCTTAGAAGTATTTCTCATCTTCCTAAAATACTCATTTCTCACGACTTGGCATTGCCAGAATTCCCTGCATTTTATTCTACTATTTCCTTTTTCTGAAATGTCCTCCATTTCTTCTTCATTTGGAGAAATGTAATTTACTTTGAATGGTACCTCAAAATAACCTCCCCTCTGAAAACTCATTTACCACCCATAATTCAGACAGAGTTAATCACTCTCTTGTGTGTTGGAACCGACTTTGTGTAGGTATTTTTGCGTGCTCAGTCGCTTCAGTGGTGTCTGACTCTTTGTGACGCCATGGGCCACACCCTGCCAAGCTCTCTTCTATGGGATCTTTCCGGCAAGAATACTGGGGTGGGTTGTCACGCCCTCTTCCAGGGTATCTTTCCAACCCAGGAATCAAACCCATATCTCCTGCGTCTCCTGCATTGCAGGTGGATTCTTTACCACTGAGCTACTGGGTAAGCCCGGTGTAGGTACCTCCAGTGTAAGATACGTCGCCTGCTTAGCTTGCTCTGTCTGTCTACGTCTGTCCCCACCTATCCATCTATTCATCCATTTGCCTCAACTTTCTTAATTCATGAATTTTTATTTTTGAAGAAACCAAGACTGGCATATGATAATCACTTAAAAAAAAAAAAACTTAGTTGAATCAATAGACTTGGTTCTTCTTCAGTGTTTCTACAGAGTATTATCTCTACTATATCTTAAAACATATGCCATTCTACCTCAATATCAGTAACTTGTTTATAGACCTGTATTTTTCAACAGGTTGTAATCTCATTTCATTCTGCATTCCTCCCAGGTACAGTAACAATGCTGTGCACGGAGTAGACACTCAGAAGACAGTTGTTCAATTAAATAATTGAATAAACCTAGAAATTTGAGTCACTTACTTCCCTTTCTGAGTATCTTGAATAAACAACCAGTAAATATAGGTCTCAATTTCTTCTATTTCTAAATGGGGAATACATTCCCATTCAACTGATGCTTATTGTATTGTAGAATAAGCTAAATACCTGGACATAATATTGAAACATCATTTTCCATTCTGTGACCTCCTAGAATCTTTCTAACTATTTTTGGAGTGTTCAAAATATTTTCAAGAATGTTTTCAATGCCAAATTTGTTTTAGTCCAATTTTATCTGTTCACATTCTAGGTGCATGATCACCAAATCAAAGAATAGGGCATTTAGGATTAAAGAGGGTAGAAATCACCTGCTTTAGAGTTTATAAGTCCTGTGAATTCACAGATTTAATTGACAAGGAAATATTTTCTTTTGTTCTATTGTAGAATTAAGTACTACTCTAAGAAAAACATCACAGAACTCAACTACTATTCAAAAGAGATAATGAGGGCACAAAAGATGTAACTCAACCTCAAGTGAGGTATAGAGAGGACGGAGAAGGAGAAGCAGTATCAGCTACCAAGGAGCAGGCAATAATGGTTCCTGTTACAACGCTGGAAAAAATCAGGGCCCCTCCTATAATATGTAGCTTTCCTGCTCTTCATAGCAATACACTTCTCCCAGTGCCCTCCAACCTAATCTTCTCCCTAGGGGCAAGGTGCAGAGAAAGGAGAAAAAGAACTCTCAGAAATTTCCAATTAGCACATTCAAGCAGTGATAATGTATCAGACCTGACCTGAGTACAATGTCTGTATGATGATGACAACAATTTCAATTTGCATTAGATATAAAACTTCAGCTTTCAGCGGGGAACCTGATCAGAAGAGTGTGACTTGGAGGCATCCTGTTTCATGCATTATGATCATTCAGTTGAACCTTTCTGTGTCAAAGTCCTGAGATGGTTACTGAAATGCACGAGCATATTTTAAGAGAAAGAGAGAGGGAGTCGAAAGGGGAGAATGACTGGACTCAGCACATGCATGGGAATGTAACTAAAATAAAGAATATTGAGTAGGCAGTTCTCAAGTATAGGGCTCAGCACATGGTAGAACAACCAGTGCATAAAGGAGATCGCATTTTTGGAAATAGATCAATGTGATTTTTCTTTTGCACTCTCTTGTGTGTGTCTTCCCCATCCACCTCACCAGAGGCATCCACTGGGTATGGTTAGGAATACTGTGGCAAGAGGGAAAAGAGAAAGAAGGAGTCACTATTCATCATTTCATCAGAGTAAGGCTTTTTGTTTTATGTATGTGTGTGTGAGTTTGTGGCAGAACAATGATCTTAAGCACTGGCTTTTGTGAAAAGATAAAGTGAAGTGAAGTCCGCTCAGTGGTATCCGACTCTTTGTGACCCTGTGGACTGTAGCCTACCAGGTCCTCTGTCCATGAGATTCTCCAGGTGAGAATACTGGAATGGGTTGCCATTTCCTTCTCCAAGGGATATTCCTGAACCAGGGATCGAACCTGCAGCTTTAACCTCTGGCACTTTCATTTATCAGATCTCACTGAGAGGTAGGCTGTGGATATGGTTTCTTGTCTCTTCAACACTGAAGCTTCCTCCTCTTGGGAAAGGTGCTATGGCACAGAGTAAGGCCATCTACTCCTGACATGCTGGAGAACTGTAGGAAGGAGAATCAGACAGAGCCCAGTGGTCAGATGGACATGGTTCCCTGTCTCAGACTGGCGCTTTGCCTTGCGTGTGGTTGAAACATTCAGATGAATGTGTGGGAACCCGAGACAGCCACCAGAGAGCGTCCTGGAGAGGAGCAAGGGGAGGGAAGTATTTATCCAAAAGAAGTCACTTCATCCAGAAGAAACTGGCCACCACTCTGTTAACTAGTTCAAATTTTCTTACCCCTCATTAGGGTGGGTTCAAGAGGAAGATTTGATTGGGGAAGAAAAGAAACAGGGTACATTTATTTTACCTTTGAATGTAGAAATGTGAGATCCCTGTGACGAATGTTTTTAACAGTGACTGGTTTCCTCTTTATTTCTGTATGTGTTTTTGATTATGCTTCTTATGTTTAGCTACTTCCCTGGTGGCTCAGATGGTAAAGAATCTGCCTGCAATGCAGGAAACTCATGTTCGATCCCTGGGCTGGGAATATACCCTGGAGGAGGGAATGGCAACCCACTCTAGTATTCTTGCTTGGAGAATTCCAAGGGCAGAAGAACTTGGCAGGATATAGTCCACGGAGTCATGAAGAGCTGGACACAACTGAGCGACTTCACTTTCACTTTTCACTTTCATGCATTGGAGAAGGAAATGGCAACCCACTCCAGTGTTCTTGCCTGGAGAATCCCAGGGACGGTGGAGCCCAGTGGGCTGCCGTCTGTGGAGTCGCACAGAGTCAGACACGACTGAAGCGACTTAGCAGCAGGAGCAGCAGAGCGACCAACACTTTCTTATACTTGAATCCAATTTTTCTGCAGTGACCTCATATTTCTTCCTTCTCCTTGGTGCCCTATGATTGGCTCTACCTGTTCCCTTCTCTTTTCTTTCTCAGTCATTTTCTTCAGAAAACTCTAATTTTTGAATGAAATTTTTGTCAGAGATCCTCTAAATGAGTGTTTCGGGGTTTTATGAAGTGCTCATCAAGTCTATAGATTTCTGTGAGATATTAATATTTGTGTGCCATGCCAAATAAAAAAAAGAAGAATGGAGAAGGAAGCAAGAAAGAGAAGCTTGTGCTTTGGCTTTAATTCCAGAGGTTGAGGAACATTTGGGGATTCAATGGGAAAACTTCTAATGATTACATTATATGTCTTATTACCCTTGACTATTTTTTTTTCAATACCTTGACCAAAGATCTGCATTCATTCCCATTATATCTCTCACCTTGATTTTATTTTACAATTTTTTGGCTTTTCCACCTTCCAATTTCTACTACCAGGTACATGCAATAGCATGCTACTCAATATCTTTCAAAATTTATCTTTTTATCTCCAGGGATTTTGTTTTCTGGAGTAGGCTTAGCCCCTTGGATGCACTTTTAAGATCATATACAACTAAACCCTGCTTTGTCTTGTCAATTAAGCTTTTCAGTTGCACACAAGGCTGACTTTTAGGTTTTATCTTGTTACTAATGATAAAGATGGTAACCTATAGTTTCTTTTATAGCAATAGAAGGCTTCTCTTGTAGTTCAGTCGGTAAAGAGTCTGACTCCAATGCAGGAGATGTGGGTTTGATCCCTTAGTTGGGAAGATCCCTGGAGAAGGAAATGGCAACCCACTCCAGTATTCTTGCCTGGAGAATACCATGGAGAGAGGAGTCTGGTAGGTACAGTTGATGGGGTCGCAAGAGTCAGACATGACAGAGTGACTAAGGACACATAGTAATAACAAAATGCTCAGGACAGGGGCTCACTTTACAATTTATAAAGTATCATGCCATGTGTACTGTTTTAGGTGAGAAGTACTCTGAAACAAGGGTCTTTGATAAGTTTGTAGTTTGAGGAAATTTGAGACAAGTACACAGACACAAATCCAAACTCTTGGAGTGACCCTTAATATTTTAGGGCTTCCTNCACTTTTCACTTTCATGCATTGGAGAAGGAAATGGCAACCCACTCCAGTGTTCTTGCCTGGAGAATCCCAGGGACGGTGGAGCCCAGTGGGCTGCCGTCTGTGGAGTCGCACAGAGTCAGACACGACTGAAGCGACTTAGCAGCAGGAGCAGCAGAGCGACCAACACTTTCTTATACTTGAATCCAATTTTTCTGCAGTGACCTCATATTTCTTCCTTCTCCTTGGTGCCCTATGATTGGCTCTACCTGTTCCCTTCTCTTTTCTTTCTCAGTCATTTTCTTCAGAAAACTCTAATTTTTGAATGAAATTTTTGTCAGAGATCCTCTAAATGAGTGTTTCGGGGTTTTATGAAGTGCTCATCAAGTCTATAGATTTCTGTGAGATATTAATATTTGTGTGCCATGCCAAATAAAAAAAAGAAGAATGGAGAAGGAAGCAAGAAAGAGAAGCTTGTGCTTTGGCTTTAATTCCAGAGGTTGAGGAACATTTGGGGATTCAATGGGAAAACTTCTAATGATTACATTATATGTCTTATTACCCTTGACTATTTTTTTTTCAATACCTTGACCAAAGATCTGCATTCATTCCCATTATATCTCTCACCTTGATTTTATTTTACAATTTTTTGGCTTTTCCACCTTCCAATTTCTACTACCAGGTACATGCAATAGCATGCTACTCAATATCTTTCAAAATTTATCTTTTTATCTCCAGGGATTTTGTTTTCTGGAGTAGGCTTAGCCCCTTGGATGCACTTTTAAGATCATATACAACTAAACCCTGCTTTGTCTTGTCAATTAAGCTTTTCAGTTGCACACAAGGCTGACTTTTAGGTTTTATCTTGTTACTAATGATAAAGATGGTAACCTATAGTTTCTTTTATAGCAATAGAAGGCTTCTCTTGTAGTTCAGTCGGTAAAGAGTCTGACTCCAATGCAGGAGATGTGGGTTTGATCCCTTAGTTGGGAAGATCCCTGGAGAAGGAAATGGCAACCCACTCCAGTATTCTTGCCTGGAGAATACCATGGAGAGAGGAGTCTGGTAGGTACAGTTGATGGGGTCGCAAGAGTCAGACATGACAGAGTGACTAAGGACACATAGTAATAACAAAATGCTCAGGACAGGGGCTCACTTTACAATTTATAAAGTATCATGCCATGTGTACTGTTTTAGGTGAGAAGTACTCTGAAACAAGGGTCTTTGATAAGTTTGTAGTTTGAGGAAATTTGAGACAAGTACACAGACACAAATCCAAACTCTTGGAGTGACCCTTAATATTTTAGGGCTTCCTCAGTGGCTCAGCAGTAAAAGAATCTGCCTGAAATGCAGGAGACATTAGAGACACAGGTTTGATCCCTGAGTCAGGAGGATCCCATGGATGAGGAAATGGCAGCCCTCCCCAGCAGTCTCACCTGAGAAATCCCATCAGTGGAGCCTGACAGGCTACAGTCCATGGGGTCACAATGCAAAGGATCCAATGCAACTGAGCACACACACGAAGAGATTAAAGTCAATTCTAAATACAAATACATGGAAAGGCAGAGAGACATAAACAGAAAACCAAAGAACAAGGTCTACATTGTGCGTACATCCAGGCTAGTGCCCTGTGTTAAATCACAAATACTTTGAGCTTTGCTCTGTATCATATTTTTGATATGGTGATATGTACCTACCATGTACTTTGAAATGTATTGATAATTAAAGAGAGAAAATAATCCCATAATAGAAGAGAGCACACACTTTCAGCTGCTTCTGTGAATTAAAAAATAACTTGGAGCTTTTGGTCTTTTAACAATAAAGTTTCTGATGGTTTCCTTTTAGAAATTAGATACAAAAGTCAATGTTTTGCTGTCCAGTGAAACCAGCCTTGTTTTAAAAAAAAGAGAGAGAGAGAGAGAGAAAGAAAAAAGAAGCTGTTTCTAGGCAAAGAGCAGAGAACGTGGGAATAACATCCTCCATTCAGCTTCATCCCCTCAAAAGCTCATTTGTAGAACCGGGTAAACACACACGTTCCGCATTCTATTTTTGAAATTACGTTGAGGAATATACAGAGTGTTATCTGTAAAAGAAGCGACTTTTGAAACTTTAGTTGATGTAAAGTGTTCCAAGATTCATGAACAGAGTAATTATTCTAAAAGTATATAAAAGCAGGCATAATTTACATGCATTTACTCTAAAATTTGATAATTATCAGTACATGACAACTCCTCTATATGAAAGAGAACTGTCTCATGAGTTCTGCACATACTTTATACCTTTTTAATGGTTTTGAAATTCACTCTTGTGTATTCTTTTCTTTTCCTTTAAAAGCTGTAATGACTAATCCTGATCTTCTGCCAGAACATAAGTTTAAAAATAATTCCATTAAAAGGAAGCGCTAGAATTCATATTTCTTAAGTAATCTGTGCCTAGAAAAAAAGTTCATTCATGCATTTAATGGCAACTTGTAAGCTATTTTATTCCTTCTGATAATTTTCCTTTTTTTTCACTTATCAAAGTGTATTGAGCAGCTGACATGTGAAAGATGCTAGGGAGAACACAAAGAAAATAGAATGTTCTCTAGGTTCTCAAAAAGCTGAAAATCTAGGCGGGGAGGAAGAAAATACACATTAATTATAATAAAATAAAAAAGCGATTTGTCTGTGAAATAAATACAAAGAAAGTTCAGTAAGACTTTAGTTCAGTAAGCTCAGTAAGGTGTACTTCCTCGGTGACCTCAAGAGAGGCTTTGTGGGGGGTATGGCACATGAGTGTGGTCTTCAGTGATGACAGGAATTGGGGATATGGAGGCAAGTAAAGTAATCTTAGGTATTTGCAACGATAAGCAGAAAGCAAGTTGGAGGCTGTGGGATGCTTGTCTTGTCACAGTGGAATACAAGGGCTTAGAGGGCAGTAATGACAAATCACATGGGGAAAGTGAGCTACTTTCAGAGTGTGGAGAGCTTTGGAGGCAGAATAATAGAATTTGGATTATCTTCATAGGCAATGGAAAATCACTGAATGATTCTGAAAGGGGGGTGTATTCTGATTTTTCCTTTGGTGTTATTTATCTAAATGACGGGGGACAAAGAAGGGGCGCAAAGGGAGTACTGGTGTTGGAGGCTATTGGAAGATAATAGACCAAACAACCTGAGGTTCAGTTCAGGATCATATAATGGAATAGAAAGAAAGCAATGGGTATAAGTTGTTGAGGAAATAGCAGCAATGTCATTAATTATGATGGTGAACACTTATTGAGCATGGGGTAGGATTTTTAGGTACTTTTTAATATCATCTCATTTAATCCTCACCTTTTGCAGAGGTTGCTGTTTTAACTCCCTTTTTTCAAGGAGGGGAAATGGAGCTGCAGAAAAGCGAAGTGATTTGTTCAGTTTTCACAGTTCACAACAGAGAAGCAAGTCTTAAACTTTTAAAAATCTCAGCACTACAAGGACACCCTGGTACTCTTAACTTATTTTATGGACTTGGAGCCAACTGGACTTGGAGAGTTGAAGGGAGAAGTTTTGAATCTGGGTTTTTGCGGGCGTGAGGCTACTTATGAAAACTAGGAAGTCAGATGAAGAACAGGTTTAGTTCAAAGTGAGATGATGTGTCTCGATTTTCATTCAATTTTGCATTCACATTTTTTTTTTTTTTTAGTTTATAGAGTACATTTTTTTTTTCTTGTGAGTTTTTTTTTTTAATTTTTATTATTATTATTTTTTTCATCTCAAGTGTACCTGAGTTCCCAGTAAAGACTGGATTGACTTGTCAATGATTATCATCCAGTAGCTACAGATTGAGTGGCCTTCCCTAGTGGCTCAGTGGTAAAGAATCTGCCTGCCAATGCAGGAGATGTGGATTTGATCCCAGGGTTGTGAAGATTCCCTGGAGAAGAAAATGGCATCCCACTGCAGTATTTTTGCCTGGTAACTCCCATGGATGAAGGAGCCTGATGGGCTACCATCCCTGGGGTCACAAAGGAGTCGGACATGACTTAGTGACTAAAAAACAACAGCAAATTGAGAGGAGACTAATGTCTATAAGAACACAGAAAAATGTTATGGATTAATGTCAAGTTATCTACCGTTAGGACTAACTGATTCTTCGATCAAAGCAATTTGTCCTGCTTTGAATGAAATCATTAATAATGAGGAGTATTTGAAAGTATGCTTGAATTTTTTACTAGAGTTTTTGAATTTTACTGGCCAGTTTTTATAGCCAATACTTTGAGTTGACATAGAGGTTTAAACTGACAAATGCTTGTTTTCAAAGTGAAGCTCTAGATGAAATTCTGATTCATAAATTCATAATTGTTCTTCTATTAAGTTTGATTGCTCTGTGAATCTTTGGCACTTACCACAGTCTCTGGTATATATTACAGTCTAATAAATGCTCCTTGTTTTATAATAATAAAAATTTCAGTCTTCAACATATTTAATGTATATCATGCTTGATACTTGAGGTATTTAAAAATAACCCTTTTGTCAATCTGAATTTTACTTTCTGGGATCAGTGAATTGTTTTTAGATATTTTTCTCTTCTGAAGTCATTTGATTTTCAGGGCTCAGCATAAAGCAAATTTCTGATATTTTTATTCTCCTTGAAGACCGGACAAGTTATAATGGCTATGGGGAAAATGAATGCTTTTTTCTTTTTGAGGGAGGTGTATGTTTTATATATTTCTGTAACCAAAGGTTATTGAAATGGAAACAAGCTTAATGAATAAGTAAAACATAATGTAAAATTCAGACCATAGATATCAAAATGAAAGGTAAGTTCCACAGCTGCAGAACTTTCAGTTATTTGGTTGAATTCTGAAATCAAATTATTTATTCAACTAAGACCAAGTCCTGCTAGGGGATGTCTAATCTTAAGCTGCTGACTAGAATCACAATTAGAATAATATTTGCACTCACGGCATTTAAGAAACCGTTTATTTATTCTCTGTCCTTCTTACTTCTCCCGACTCCCCTCTCCCCTCTTCTGGGCATGCTCTCACCACCATGCTTGAAAGCTTATTTTCTACTGATAGTAGATGGGGCATCTCCCCCTGGGAATCTTCCCAGCACTGGAACCTTGACTTAAACCTGAAGCCCACGAAATGAGTTTAAAAATGTAAAAGAGGCACAATTTTTTGACTTATTTTGCATGGTAATTTTATTTTTTCCGCTTGGACCAAGGTTTATCTTGCCTGCCAAGTCCCCATGTTTGCTCATCAATATATAATCCATAAAACAATGTCTTAGTTTAAATTTAAATTACCCAGCTTTTGTCCTGATCATGTTAGTTTTGTGGACTAGAGTTGGGAAGATTGAAATGGTCTGATTCTAACACAATGTGAAAGTCTGGACAAGTTGTTTAGTCTCTAAATCACTGTTTGTCCCATTTGTGTTAACTAGACAATTAGGGCATCCTTCATTTGCTTCATAAAGGGAAAATGATGAGTGTTAATAAGATTAAATACTTGGGTACAAGTTAAGGAACTGAGATAAAACTCCAAATCTGAGCATGCCGATACATTCCAGAGTTCCTCTCTGGGGCAAGCAGTGCCTCTGCCAATTGTCTAGCTCCTGGGGCCATGCCTAGAAGCACACCCCGAGATATGTGAAGCTGAGACTCTCTTTCTCTCCTATCAAACCCCATTCCCTCTCCCAACCTATTTTTTTTTTTTTTAAGACCAGTCTTCTAGACATGGGGATGGGGGTTGGAGGGTGGAGGGGAGTGGGTGGGAAGGAGAGGTGGGACCACATGAGAGAGTAGCACTGATTTGTACACATGACCTTGTGTAAAATAGATAGCTAGTGGGAAGCTGCTGAATAGCACGAAGAGCTCAGCTCAGTGCTCTGTGATGACATAGAGGGAGGTGGGAGGGAGGCTTAAGACGGAGGGGATAAATGGACACATGTGGTTGACTCAGGCTGAAGTATAGCAGAAACATTAGCAAAGCAATTATACTCCAAAAAGTAAAAATTAGTACTTCTGTGCTATTTACCCTTTGGTCCTTTCCTGTTAACAAAGACTTAAAAAACAAACAAAATCCAACCCATTGCTTTAGAAGTTGCATCGAGGTGAAGTCGCTTAGTTGTGTCCAACTCTTTGCGACCCCATGGACTATAGCCTACAAGGGTCCTCTGTCCATGGAATTTCCCAGGCAAGAGTCCTGGAGTGGGTTGCCATTTCCTTCTCCAGGGGGTCTTCCCGAGCCTCTAGCAAAGATATTCCCGTGTATGACCTCCTCTGTAGAACTTGCTCACTCTCTTCAGGAGACCTTGTTCCTCTCTGTCTTCCATCACATACAGTTCAGTGTACTTCATCTTAAATATTTCTCACGAAAACTTCTGTATGCATTTATCTTTCCACAAATCCTTTTGTTTTCTCCCTTTATTACCTAAGCAAAATCTCAGAGCAGTTTTCTATTTCACTTATGAAACAAAGTTCCAGTCTTGACTGAGAAGTGTGAGTACAAATAATGATATCCTTCACTAAGGAAAAGCAAAGCCAGAACTTTTACTGTGAAATTCAGCTTACTAAGAAACGGTGACTTCAGTCTCTAAATTTCTCTACCCTGTTGATTCTCTTCAGAATTCCTGCAGTTTCATGGTTTTTAGAAATGTAAACTTATTTATCTGTTATCACACTCAGTTGAAATACACATAGAATGTTATGGTATTTAATTTTCCTGTTTTTTGTTACGAGCATGGCCAACGTTGTGTACTAGAAATGCAATATGTGAAGTTCTTACAGATAAAGAGAGTGAGAGAGAATAGTTGCCTATGGGGGAAAATTTAAGGGTGGGGGGGTGGAGAGCAGAAAAGCCATTGCAAAGAAAGGGAGGTGTGAGCTGGATTTTGTAGGTTTAATGAAAAATTTCAGTTGCCTATGTCAAAAAGACATTCCAAGCATAAGGTAAGTCTCAGGGGCAATTTCTGTGGAGGAACAGAGATTATTCCATTTTGTCAAAGTATTTCTAAATTGTCTCAAGATTCTGAGGCTAGGGTCAGATCTGAGAAAGACAGAGAGGGAGAGCAAGAGAGCATGAGGTTGCCTTGGTGTTTTTTGAAGAACCTTCTACTTAAACCCTGTACACAACCTGAAGCCAGTTTAAACCAAGTCCGTCTAAAAATAGAAAGATGCCAGGCTTTTGGAAATAATCTACACGTGCTCCTGAGTCCCTCACCATCATGCTGGTAGGGTGAGAATGGTACACAGAGCACTTGATGAGAGAGGAAACACAGCCTCAGCGACACGATGAGAGAACGACTAAGACAGTTTGGAAAGTGAAGCAGCTCGCCTTTGGGGCCTCATCATGTGGACTCATGCTGCATACATGGATGAAAAATGGCTTTTTGTCCATGTCAGAAACTGTGAGTCCATCATCTCCTTGAGGCTGGGGAGGCAGGGAAGGAAGAAGAGAAGGCAAACAGGCAGCTTTTGGGGAGGAGCTGAAATACATCTTGCTTCCTGGCTGGCAGGCAAGACGAGGTACCAGCAGAGGAGGGAGCAGCCTCCCTGGGAACCAGCATGGCCACTGATCTATATTCCACTGAGCGAGTAGGGGCCCGCGGGCACATTGAGACTCACTTAGCTCAACTTCACAACATCCAGGAAAATGTAACTTTAAGTGATAAAAAATCGTAATGCTGTTGTTTTCTAGTATTGCTTTTTCAGGAATTAGATGCCCACTAGCACATAATATAAATAATAATATACATATATCTCTATAGACAAACTAACATCTGTTAGATTAAGTAGTTTTACCAAAGTTGTAATTTGAAATATGCATTTTAATCATTCACTAGACTGAAACAAACCAAGAGTGGTTAAAGTTGAAGTGTCATAGTTAAGTTTTCTGCCCAGGTGGGTTTTTCCATTTTTCTTGAACTCACATGAAATATGGGATGGCTTCAGCATTACCTCATTTTTTCTGACCAAGACCCATTTCCTTGGGCATCCATCTCCCAAATGCCACATAAACCTCAGTCTCATGGGTTTCCTTCTCTTTCCTAAGTATTCATTGTTTACTAGAGACCAACACTTTTTGTTTTTAATTCCTTTCAAATCTGTTTTCCTCTTGCCCAGAGCATTATTTTTTTAATAATGTTCTCTTTAAATTATTAGGCAACTTAAAAAAGTTTCTGCATAAATGATTAAAAACAAAATTAGCTGAGTTTTGATTTCCTAGTCTCTTTCCATGAGAAGAAGAGGTAATTTTTGGTATAGCTTTTCCATCTAGTTCCCCATCTCTCACCACCAATGGCATGTCAGGATTCCACGCATCAGGCTAGCCAAGACTTCAAATGCATAAACACATGCTCACATTCTTCTTCTAAAGTGAACCACCACTTTCCAAATATCTACCAACATATTCCCTAAGGAAAAGCACACTCTGCAGTTTTAGTTGACAGTGTTATCAGAGTCTCTTGGGATCCTCCAAAGGGATCCTAGATGTGTTTGTGGTGTGGTCCCCACTGTTAAAAATACAGCAAAGTTCTTCTCAACCGTCCCAAACACAGCACATTCTTATAACGTGACAAAGCTCCTATGAATCATCATTTCCACATTTGTGAGCTGAATTTTCCTAATATCAATGGGGAAATTTGTATTATCGTCATTTGTCAAAAGGGGAAATGGAGGCAAGGCAATTTATCAAGTTTCTCACAACATAAAAATGTTCAGTTCAAACTCATTCCTGGGAACACGAATACATGGTTTACAGCATGTAAACCATGAGAAAATGAGAAAATATATTTTACTTTGCATAAAGCATTACAAAAAAGCAACTTAAGAAGAATATTCTCTCAGAGACAACTAGCTTATCAACAAGAAATTGCAGAGACAGGATAGACATTAAAAAGTGCCCAGTTTCTTCCCTTCCTTATCAGGACTGAAGCTTAGGAAATTTCACTTAAGCCATGGGACAATCAAATGACAGCTTAAGCCCAGATCCCAGATTTCTTGATTTTCCACTATTCATGCTCCTCTTGCCACATCACTCTTAATGTTAAGATGCATTTCAATAAAAGAGCAAACACTCATTAATCTCAGCCCTCGGGCCTTATGCTGTACAGTTTGCCTGCCTTCCTTTTTCCCATTTTTATATCCTGGGCTCTCCAAGGAAGGGACTTGAAAGTCCTCAGACTTGGCCCTGGTACCTCTCACACCTCCCAGCCCATTTACCTGGAATGCTGTGGAGAGCATCTTCATTCTCCAGAATGCCTCTCTGTTTGGTCGCCTGCAGCTCACTTTTGGATTTCCAGACCAGCTTTACCATCCTGATCATCTCTGGCAAGTCCCAGGGCAGCGGCCCCTGCTGGCACCCCGGCCGGCTGCCCAGGGGGGCGGGCAGCTCACCTTCTGGGGCCGTCCACCTTCTGCCCAGCTCTGCCGAGTGGAAATAGCGCTCGAGCACAGGCATTCTGCCCTGGTCCCCAGAAGAGGAGGTCGGGCTGCTGCTGCTGCTGCTGCTGCCGCCGCGGCGGCGGCTGCTGCTACCAGAGGGGAAATTCTTCCCAGGCAGGGGAAGGCGAAGCCCCGGAAAATCCTCTCCAGCTTCGGAAAGGCAAGCCTCCTCCAGCCTGGCACTGCCCCCCTGTCCTTCCAGTCCCTCCACAAACACTGACGATGAGAGCGACTCACTTCCCAAGGTTTCTCACTGGTGAGAACGGTTCCTGTCCTCCTTCCTTAGAGAGAGAAAGCATTTCCCCCCCTTCTCTCTCAGGCACTGACTTCGCAGCACTTAATTAATCCCAGGCTACAGCTGGAACGACAGCAGAGGGGGGGAAAAAGCCATTGAGGTTTTAGCCTTTGCTTTTTATCTTCTTCCGATTTATTTGCTCTTAGTTCTCTTTTGGTGCTTGTCAAAGTTTGTCAAGTGGCTTGTTTAGCCCTTAAGGACTTCACACCAAGAGGTGGGGGGGGGGTCCTCTTTGCCAGCCTTTCAGAGGGGTACTCCAGAGGCCAGTTACCTGAAGGTGTCAGGTAAGGAGTCACCCTCGCAGTGCAGGAAACCTAGAAGTTTCCGCAGCTCCAGCCCTCAAGGAGAAAACAGGGGAGGCTGAGCACTGGCAGGACTGATTCGCAGCTGCTCCTTTCTGGAAGGTCTGGCTGGGGGCCACCTTCCCGGTCCACCACAGTCTGCACTGAGCTGGGGTTATTCGAAAGGTCTTGGGTTGCTCCCCAGGACCACAGTTCACACACTCTCCTCCTCCATAACTCTCCCTCTCTGCTGTCACTTGGTTCTCAGCAAACTTAACTGAATTTTGGACTATAAGTCCAATCCCTTTGTAACCTCAGCTGCCCTTCGGCTGGAAGGGAAATAACAGTGAATCACACTCCAGAGCTAACTTTGAAAGAAGTGACTTGGGGAAGCATCCAGATCCTCATTCAAACGTGCAGTGAGGTTGCAAAGTCTGGACACATTATTTGGGATGGAATAATAATTTTAAAGCAGATCCATTGGAGACATAAATAACAGCAAAAAGAAAGTGTTGAAGATTCACTTTCCAGAGATAGGGAGCTGGGGACACGACATTTGGGCCACAAATGGCACCCCCTCACCTGACAATGGTTGAGTTGAGGACAATCAGGGGCCCGCCTGTCTTGAATCCTGAGGTTCAGAGATGGAGGCGCTCAGCCTAGAAGTGAGAACTCGCACAGCAGAGGAGTTGTCCCCTGGAGCTAGTGTGAAAAGCCTTGACACAAATGAAAGTGAGGTGGTATTTTGCCAGCAAATTGGGTTGGTAGGAGCAATTTGAACTTGGACATTCACGGGGCTAACTCCTATTTTCTTGGGGAGGTCATTGTAACAATCCCATCTTTCCTTTTCATGTCTCAGCATTGCAAAGGGCTTTATTTTGCTTGGCATTTTATTTTGTTGACGTACAATCTGTTGCTCCTGTTCTGCGTTCCTTTGGGGGCTGTTTTATCACACAGTCATTTGCTGTTTCTTTAGGGGAGACGATAAGGACCATTGTAGGATGTGTATTATTTTCATCTCCCTCACCTCATGTTTTAAAAGTTGAAACTAGCAAAAGCTACAGTCATGTTGTTATTGCTATTATGATTATTCCTCTAAACCCATGGGTGAGAAGTTTAGTTTTCCACAGTGAACTAAGTGGCTTTTCTTTTTTCTGGATGGAAAAGTACACTGGCAAACCTTTCGTAACGGGCGAAGAAGGGTCAACATATTTAAGGACAAAAAACAAGAATAAAACACATTTAGGACACTGCGGCTTGTGAGTTTCATGATTAAAATATTGATCAAGCAGCTCTTCCTGTAACAACCAGATATTCATACAACCCAATTAGGAATCAATGATCCACTTATGAGAAGGATGTACCTTTTTTAACTTCCTTCTTTGTTAAGAGATGAAGGGATTTAAGCCTCAGTCTGACAGTTCTACCACTTTTGACAGCCCTCCCAGTCCTTATCTTACCCTTCCATCAGGCTGGGGGCATTCAAGCTCTCCAGAATTGAGACGACTTTATTTAATAAGTACATGGAGGCTGCTGTCCTCTATTAGCATATTTCCTGAATAGTGTCTTATACTCACTCCTCAGTCACAAACTTCCTTGACATAACAACCAAAGAGTTTCCTAAGTGTTTGACTATTTTTATTTTTGCTCAGTTATTTTGTAATAGTACTTAGCATCAGGATATCCTGACCCTTGGAACAAAGGGGTTAAGAACAAAGAAAACAAATATATGATATAATATGTTACATACACTAATGTATTAAGAATATAACTCTTCATTGCACATTCCTTTCAGAATGACTTTTTAAAAAAATCCTAGGATATAGGTTTCCACTGTATTCCCTATATAATTTTACATATTTCCACGTAAAAATACCTTAGAGAAGTTACAAAATGTTGAATCATTGAACATGAATACTTCATAGTCAAATTAAGGCCAGGAAAATGTCATCTCAAGTTTTCATCCTCGAAGAGGAATCTTCTTTATTAGGATATTTGGAAATTAAAAATACTGTACAATTAAAAACAAAAATTCTCCCCAATATGGGATTATCTTCATTCCACGGTAGAAGTGCAGAAATACCACAAGGAAGGTCATTCTCATGGTATTTCTGGCTCACATAGAAACAGGAAGTACAGGAAATCTTGCGAGAAAGCTTGGCTCAGGAGAGTTTTGGCTCAACTACAGGTTCAAAAGATTGGGACAAACTGATGAGATGCTAGCACTTGGACTAAAACTACTGTCCCTCACAAATCTTCTAAAAGGTGGCTATGTTCCCCTTTGTAGGCTAGCATCTCTTTTATCTTTCAGATAGTTACTTTAGAAGAGCATGCCTTTAAACCTATGATTTCCCCCTTACATCATTCACCGATTACTATACCAGGGAAGGGGAGAAGGGACTAATGGGGAGGATCTGTGCCCAGAGGACTCATAGAGCAAAGAGGTCTCATCTATGTGACTTGTAAGAATTCTTCTAAGTCTTAATATCAGTACTTAATATGCTACAAACAGGAAATTATAAGATAGACTTACAAAATAAGCTCTTTTTTTTTTTTCAAGCATGTGAGTCAACCTAACTTCCCATGAAGAGGAAAGTAGCATATTTTCTTCTTGTATGAAAAAAAAGTCATGAGAATTAACAAAATCAAAACAGCTTGTTCCAATGGATTCCTAAAATATCAAACTTTGTTGTGTATTTGCAGCTATAAAGAAAAGAACTGATAACCACAATGCTAAAGTATACGACCAAGAAAAAAGATTTGGAAACATAATGTTTTAGAACCTGGATCATCTTGAAGAATTTCTAGTGTTCTGGGGACTCCGTAAAAATCTTGTGGATTTATGGCTGTTCTAGTTGATAGGCTGATAAGCCTTTATTATACGCGACTTTAAAAAATATTAATGATATTAAATATTTCTAATAATCCTAGAGAATGTACATTAAAAAATAGAAATACACATTCATTTCGATTTTAGATTAGATTCTCAAAGCTTCATTTCAGTTAATCAAAGTCTTCTCACTAAGGTATTTTGCAAGTACTTTAAATACGTATTAACTCCCACCCTATTTCTATATTTGAAGAAAAATTTGAGACTGTTGAGGGAATTTATTCATTTTGTCCTGGGCTTTTCTCTCCATCAGTTCAAATACGGATATAGGATGTATAAACACACACACACACACACACACACACACACACACACACACACACACATGACCACCCAGGGTTTCCCAAATGCAATTCAAATGCAATTCCCAATGAGCAAAGGAGGAAAAACAAGTCTTTCAACTTTGTTTAAGGTAGTCTAAGTAAAAGAAGCTCTAACAATTTACAGTGTCCTTCAGGAGACATAGAAATGTAATAACTTTGGCCTTAACTAATCTTGAGGAATCATGCCAGCAAGTAGGGAAAAGGACTTGTCTACAGGCCGACCATAGAAGGCAGCACATATTTCCACCATCACGTGGGAAGGGAGGAGAGGGGCGGGGCAAGATGAGGAGAGGCGAGGTGGGGGGAGGTAGAAGGAGGCTGAGCTGACAGATTCATAGTGTGATTTCACAACAGGTTTCTAAACTACTACCAATCATTCCCTTATTCACTCTGCAAATATGTATTAGCAGCCAGAGCAAGAGCAGAGGAGATAATCTCTTTACCGGCCCCTGGGTCCTTTCTCAGGCACTGGAACCTGTCTGGCCTTTCCCACCTCATTTTGTTTTCACTGTGCATTACAATGTCTTCTATTACTTTTCTTTGGACATTTAAAAAGAGAAACCAAGGTTTTAGCTGGCATCATCAAACCTCTATCCTGGTTCTCAGATATCTAGCTAATGCTAAGTTCCCTGTCGCTGACACTTAACCTGCAAAAAGGGGAAAAAAAAAAAGTCCAATAACACAGGGGTTGAGAACAAAATGACTGGAAGATTTGATTTTCTCCACCTGGCTTCCCCTCCCTGCTCTCTCCATGACCTGATGTTTTGCTATGTGACCATGGCATCCTCTGGCTAAAACCTTTCTGGGATTTCAGAACTTCTTTCTTTTTTTTTTTTTTTGTCACACTACGCCACATGCAGGATCTTAGCTCCCCAACCAGGGCTCAAATCCATGTCTCCTGAATTCGGAGTGCAGAGTCTTAACCACTGGACTACCAGGGACACTTATTTCTGATTTCAAAGATTGTAAGTGGTGGTACACTTTTCATAATTTCATGTTTGCAGGTGTGTCACCTTCTTCAAAAATAACTATAATGATGAAATAGCCAAGAAGTCCTTCAAGAATGCTATTAATGCCTTGCTGCTGCTGCTGCTGCTAAGTAGCTTCAGTCGTGTCCAACTCTGTGCGATCCCGTACAAAAACTGTATTTCAGTTTCACTACCGAGCTTTGCCTCAAACTTAGAGATTTATCTACAAATGATGTGTGCTTAGTCACTCAGTCATGTCCAACTCTTTGTGATCCTATGGACTGTAGCTTGCTAGGCTCCTCTGTCCATGTGGATTCTCCAGGCAAGAATACTGGAGTGGGTTGCCATGTCCTCCTCCAGGGGATCTTCCCAACTCAGCAACAGAACCCAGGTCTTCTGCATTGCAGGCATATTCTTTACCATTTGAGCCACGAGGGAAGCCCATTTATAAAAGGGTATGGTACCAATAACACCATGCCTTTTATCTTATTTGTAAGGATAAAATAAGATTAAATAAAGACTAAATAAGCAATAACGTGCTGAAAAATTTTAAATGATATTTTTAAGCTATAAGAAATCATAATTGATAATTTATCTAAACTGAAATTTTGGTTCTACTTTCCTGAGATCTATAAGAAAAACTGAAGTCAAACTCCCCATCCTTAAATTAGGTCCCACTCTGGAAATTCATGCTTTGCATGAGGATGCAGGAGTAGAGGAAGACGGAGACAGGGTATTGGAGAGAGTATTGGTGAGTGGCCCCAGGGCAGAGATAGTCAGGGATTTAATGATACAAAGGTGGGGGGAGGTGGGAAAAATGATTGCAGTGTGAATGAGCATAGATGAATGACAAAATATGTGTTAAAAGAAACTCAGTAGGATAAATATTCATTGTAACTGCATTTGGGAGGTGTGATAACAGTTATGAATCATGTCTAGAGTGTAAGCCTGCGCCATCTTTACCAAGGGTTATTTAGTGTTCTGGTTAATACTGTATCCGTTTCTGTGATTAGAATTTCAATTTCCGGCCACAGNTATTAGCAGCCAGAGCAAGAGCAGAGGAGATAATCTCTTTACCGGCCCCTGGGTCCTTTCTCAGGCACTGGAACCTGTCTGGCCTTTCCCACCTCATTTTGTTTTCACTGTGCATTACAATGTCTTCTATTACTTTTCTTTGGACATTTAAAAAGAGAAACCAAGGTTTTAGCTGGCATCATCAAACCTCTATCCTGGTTCTCAGATATCTAGCTAATGCTAAGTTCCCTGTCGCTGACACTTAACCTGCAAAAAGGGGAAAAAAAAAAAGTCCAATAACACAGGGGTTGAGAACAAAATGACTGGAAGATTTGATTTTCTCCACCTGGCTTCCCCTCCCTGCTCTCTCCATGACCTGATGTTTTGCTATGTGACCATGGCATCCTCTGGCTAAAACCTTTCTGGGATTTCAGAACTTCTTTCTTTTTTTTTTTTTTTGTCACACTACGCCACATGCAGGATCTTAGCTCCCCAACCAGGGCTCAAATCCATGTCTCCTGAATTCGGAGTGCAGAGTCTTAACCACTGGACTACCAGGGACACTTATTTCTGATTTCAAAGATTGTAAGTGGTGGTACACTTTTCATAATTTCATGTTTGCAGGTGTGTCACCTTCTTCAAAAATAACTATAATGATGAAATAGCCAAGAAGTCCTTCAAGAATGCTATTAATGCCTTGCTGCTGCTGCTGCTGCTAAGTAGCTTCAGTCGTGTCCAACTCTGTGCGATCCCGTACAAAAACTGTATTTCAGTTTCACTACCGAGCTTTGCCTCAAACTTAGAGATTTATCTACAAATGATGTGTGCTTAGTCACTCAGTCATGTCCAACTCTTTGTGATCCTATGGACTGTAGCTTGCTAGGCTCCTCTGTCCATGTGGATTCTCCAGGCAAGAATACTGGAGTGGGTTGCCATGTCCTCCTCCAGGGGATCTTCCCAACTCAGCAACAGAACCCAGGTCTTCTGCATTGCAGGCATATTCTTTACCATTTGAGCCACGAGGGAAGCCCATTTATAAAAGGGTATGGTACCAATAACACCATGCCTTTTATCTTATTTGTAAGGATAAAATAAGATTAAATAAAGACTAAATAAGCAATAACGTGCTGAAAAATTTTAAATGATATTTTTAAGCTATAAGAAATCATAATTGATAATTTATCTAAACTGAAATTTTGGTTCTACTTTCCTGAGATCTATAAGAAAAACTGAAGTCAAACTCCCCATCCTTAAATTAGGTCCCACTCTGGAAATTCATGCTTTGCATGAGGATGCAGGAGTAGAGGAAGACGGAGACAGGGTATTGGAGAGAGTATTGGTGAGTGGCCCCAGGGCAGAGATAGTCAGGGATTTAATGATACAAAGGTGGGGGGAGGTGGGAAAAATGATTGCAGTGTGAATGAGCATAGATGAATGACAAAATATGTGTTAAAAGAAACTCAGTAGGATAAATATTCATTGTAACTGCATTTGGGAGGTGTGATAACAGTTATGAATCATGTCTAGAGTGTAAGCCTGCGCCATCTTTACCAAGGGTTATTTAGTGTTCTGGTTAATACTGTATCCGTTTCTGTGATTAGAATTTCAATTTCCGGCCACAGTGACTAATGGCTGTGTTTGATGTTCATGAGCTGTAAAGCTTTGTGTTGTAGGCTGTGCTGATGAACATGTGTCTCAGGCTTCCCCCTGGCTTCGTTTCTCTAAACAAACCACATGGGCTTCCAATCTTTTTCTTGGGAGTCTATAATCCTCAAATATTTTAATAATTTTGATAATTTTGGTAGCTCCTAGCTCATCTTTGTTGAATTCACAAATGTTTTTCAAGGTAGTATAGTACATAAAACCAAGTAGAATGTTTCAAAAGTGGTTTAAACAAAGTCTGAAATATGCTTTACTTCTTTTTTGCAAGTGAGATACATGGATTCTGGAAGCTCTCAAGAACTGGGAAGATTAAGAACTCTCAACTAAGACTAAGAACTCTCAAGAACTAAGAAGACCTCAAGAAGGCTGGAGGGGAGATTGTCCAGACATCCTCAAAGACCTGCTGGGAAATGCCTGAGTGAGACTTTTTTTTCCCTCTTAATATAATCAAAATAAACTAGATCACTAATAAGATATAGAAATATTATTAGTATAAACAACATAAAAGGAAAGTGAGAAAATGGTAAGGAATAAAACCTTCTAAGAGCATTTATTTTTTTTCCCTTTGGCATTCAGTTATATTTTTGTTTATGGAGTTCAAAGTCAATTTGGAAGAAGAACATTTCAACTATATGTGTATGAAGTGTAATCCTACTGCCTCCTCAAATTATTATTTATTTTTCCCTCTTTCACATATTACCTCCCGGTGATTATGAATTACATTAAATATCTATGCCAAAAGGTGTCTGTCAGATCCTGTTCTATAGCAATTCTTCTCAGATGTTAGTGTGCACACAGATCACTTGGAGATTCTATTAAAATGAAGATTTGGTTTGGGCAGGTCTGGGCAGGGCCTGAGACCCTGCATTTCTAGGAAGTTCCATGGGGATGACAAGGTCTGTGGTCCACACTGGGATGCAAGGTGAGAGGCCTACTAAGTGGCAGATATTTTCTGCCTCTTCCATGTTAGTTATGAAAGAAAATGAAGCAAAAGTACCCTTCTTTACAGGAACATGTATTAAGACTTTTGAAAACAATCAGTCATGGCTCAGGATAACTACTCTCAACTGGAAATAAGCAACCAGAGCTGCAATATAAGAGCAAGGGCTATGTCCAGGGGCATTCATGATGTTGAATCACTACTTGGCTTTTAAATTTTGTTTCATTCATTTTTTTTTCCCTTATGAATTAACTTTAAAAAATAAGGTTGACTAAACAGCATGGGCCACTGTGAGAAAAAATATATGTACAATGGAGTCAACTTCAAAGACAAATGACTGTTTTTGAAATTTCAAGCAAAATTTACTTAAGCCTAATTTTGCCACCCTTCTCCCTTTCCAGCATTTTGTTGTGCTGTGTGTGTGTGTGTGTGCGCTCATTCTCAGTTGTATCTGATTCTTTGTGACCCCCATGGACTATAGACTACCAGCTTCCTCTAGCCATGGAATTTCCCAGGCAAGAATACTGAAATAGGTGGCCGTTTTCTTCTCCTGGGGATCTATCTTCCTGGCCCAGGGACTGAACTTGTGTCTCCTGAGTTGCCTGCACTGGCAGGCAGATTCTTTACCACTGAATCACCAGGGACTATTGTTATTTTCAGAATGATTGAAATACAGGCAAGGCTCTGAGTCTTTGATCTTCATCATCATGGACATTCTCACCAAGACATACTCCTTCATTTGATTTATTAAAGGTCTATGTAAAGCAGACTTCAGATGAAGTCTGGTAATCTTTCTCACTGTAATATTCCAGGCATGAATGAATGGTGACCAGATGACTCCACAAAGCAAAGATGGAAAGAAAGTAGGCATTCATGGAGCTATAACCAGTGAGTAGCCTACAGTGCTGCTGACTCAGAGAAATGTACTGCAATGTCACAGTGAAATATAAAACAAAACAAAAAAACTCTGCAACAGGCTGTATTCTTTATCAGGTATCACCTGGAGTTCAGGCAGCTCCAGACATAGCATTCATGGGAAAGTGATACCAGAAGCAAGAGGCATGTGAAATCAACTGGAAGACAAGGGTAATCAAGAGCATGAAGTTAGAACACTATCACATTTATATGATTAAGAATTTGTACAGTTAACTGAATAAGAACGCTTAGAATAAATGGAAGCATCTGCTGGTGATCGGAAACACAGGTGGTTGTATTTTTTTCCCTTTGTCTTTCCTGATTCTTTCTAATGCTAAGTGCTTTCTACCTTGATGAACGCCTATATCTTCTATCATATACAGGAGTAACTAAGAAACAAGAAAGGGAAAGCTGGAAGAAAATGGATTAAAAGTGAATATATATCATGGTAATTTTAAAGGTAATTTTAGAACCTCTTCTCCTCTGGAGAATCAAGGGGAAAAAGGAAAGGTAAGGTGCGGCTTCCCTGGAGGCAGGGTGGTGAAGACTCCACACTTGCACTGAATGGGGCAAGGGTTGCCATGCAGTGCAACCAAAACAAACCAACCAACCATTTTTTTTAATAAGAAAAAATAAAAAGGAATTAGAAAAGTACTCAGGGAAATGGCTTGACAGAAAGTAGTCATTAAAAAAATAAGTAAAGGTGAGACTATTTAATGTATATAAACAATATACAACACACTCTCTGTGTAGTATGCTACGGGAAATCCAGCTGAACCCCCTACCCCCTTTTGTGGTATGTAGTGCTGCTAGATGGAGAAGGCAATGGCACCCCACTCCAGTACTCTTGCCTGGAAAATCCCATGGACGGAGGAGCCTGGTGGGCTGCAGTCCATGGGGTCGCTGAGAGTTGGACACGACTCAGTGTCCACTTTCACTTTTCACTTTCATGCATTGGAGAAGGAAATGGCAACCACTCCAGTCTTCTTGCCTGGAGAATCCCAGGGATGGGGGAGCCTGGTGGGCTGCTGTCTCTGGGGTCGCACAGAGTCAGACACAACTGAAGTGACTTAGCAGCAGCATTGCTAGAAGATAACAGCAGGATCAACAAGGAAAGAAAGCCTAAAACACTAGAATAATTGGCAACACTGAGGCACGTATGAAATCTTTACCAGCTAAAGAGTCTCTAAGAGTTTCTTCGTAACCTTCTTTTCCACCCCACATTTAAATTCTAACTAAAATTTGCTCTGTTTCATAAAGTATCTGAAATGATTGCACATCCTTCTGTCTCTAACAGGTGGTTATCATGGGTTCTGCTCTATTTTCTTCTCTGGGCCGCTGGGACCTGCTACTTTCTGTCCTCCATGAGCTTCTCCCTGAATCCATTCAACACTCTGACCATGAGTCTTCTTGCATTCTTTGTCCTCTTACACATTTTTGCTTGGGACAGTCATGTTCTGTTGCCTATTTTGAGCGCAAGGCAAAAATACCTACCTTTGACTTGCATGTGTTCACATGTCTTGCTGCTCTTATGTATCTGTGTGTCTGGATTAGAATATAAGGAGTCAACTCCAGAACCATCTGCCACTAGGCTTTTAAAGATACTTTTTTACGTTTTATTACTTCTTTGCTTTCAAAGGTTGAGGAGTAAATTGATTGAGCTACTTCTAAAATGTATTTTTTAGTCTCTCATTAGTCATTCAAAAAGTTCAGTGAAGTGTTAATTATCTTTAAAAGTTAGGATATTTCCTAAGGTGCATATCATTTTCTAATGTGCAACAAATAAAAAGTGATGAGAGATAGTAGTAGTAACACAACACAGAGAGAATTATTCCCTAAAGAAATAGTCTAAATCCCTTTATTGGGCAGTCAACATACATTTCAAAACCATGCTCGCACTAACCGAGCCTTGTAAACTCACTCAAGCGTACATTTAACACTCAAAATTCCTGTGGAGTCATATTGTTTCCCATACGTGCTAGATGCACAATGGTCTGTGTGGTAGGCAGAATAATGACCTCCCAAAGATGTCTACATCCTAATCCCTAGGACCTGTGAATAAGTTAGTTTACATGGCAAAGAGGAATTACTGTAGCAGAAGGAATTAAGGTTGCTAATCATCTGATGTTAAGATAGGGAGACTCTTCCGGATTGTCTACATGGATGGCAGTGTAATCACAAGGGGTTCTTACATGTGGACAAGGGAGGCAGTGTCAGACTGACAAGATGTGATAAAGATTCAACTAGCCAATGTTAGCTTTGAAGACAGAAAGAACCCTCAAGCCAAGGAATGAGGACAACCTTTCAAAGAAAGAAAAGGGGAAAACTGCATTCTCTTTAGAGCCATCAGAAAAGAATGCAGACACTTTGATTTTGGCCTAATGGGACTCATTTTAGACTTCTAAACTCCAAAACTGTAAGATAAAACATTTGTGTTTGTTTTAAGCATTAAGTTTATGGTAATTTGTTACAGCAGCATCAGAAAGCTAATATTTATTGCTCACATTTTTCTTCTCTTTATTGGGAAAGATTTTTCCACTTATCTCATCCAAAAAACTCCCATTTTCTTCATGAAGTCTTTGTGCCCCACTTCAACTGCCTCTTTGATTTAAATAAAGCAGAACTTCTTATCCATTTTATTTTTAAGATAACTTATATCACTATTTGCCTTTAATGCTCCAGCTTATCTTTCAATTTAGAATGCAGGGAGCATTGTTTCATAGTTTGTATAATAACATAAAATCCTGGGATGTATCCTTCCTCCTTTCTTTCTTCCTTTCTCCCTTCCTTCTGCATTCACTGAGTGGCTGATAATTTATTAAGCGTCTTACACTAAGTGCTTTATATACAAAACCATAGTCCCTGTCCTTAAAGTTATTTATAAATTTAGTGAAGAAACAAACACATATACAACTAATCATAAAGCATGATGCATTGTAGTATTAAAATATAATTGTGGACCAGACAGGTCTCAGTTAGTGTCTGTGATTAATAATGATGAAAACCAACTTTTTTCCCTTAAATTTTTCTTGTGCCTTGACAATTTAGACAAAGTCTAGAAATCTATTTAAAACAAAATATTATGAACTATATTAGAGTTTTTATATTGTCAAAATAATGTGGATGATTAATTATATTTTTGTTGATTATTTTTTATTTGCTGATAGGATTTTTTTTAAGTCTAGCTGTAATGAGGTTAAAACTTTAAGAATCTTCTCACCACTTTTCTCAGGTGACTTGATGTCATGTTGCTAGTGACTTGGCAGCTTAGGAAAAGTTCTTGTTCCTAGATAGCCAAGAAAGGCAAATCATGCAGTGCCAGAGTTTTAAGGGACTTTAGAGATAAATTAATCATTTCAATCAGATCCCATCTTAGCTCAAGCTGAAGACAGACTGGATAGCTGAAACAACAAATTTATTTCTCACAGTTCTGAAGTCTGGAAGCCTGAAATCATCAGGGTGTCAGCATGGTTAGGATCAGGTGAGGCTCCTTATCCCAACACTGTCTTCTTACTACATCTTCATGTGGTGGAGAGATCATGTCTCTCAAGTCTTCCTTATAATCTCATTTATGAGGGCTCCACTCTCATGACCCAGTTACTCATCACGCTGGGATTAGGGTTTCAACGTAAGATATTTGGAAGGACACAAACATTCAATCCACAGCAGGTAATTTTCTAATTATACCAATAATGACAGCATAAGCCCTGGATTCTCACAGACCTGGGCTTAAGCATGTTCTTGTCGCTGCTTATGTACTGAGTACAGCACTATACACTTTATACAAAATGCCCCATATATCCTTACAAGAACCCAGGTAAGTTAGGCACAATCATGATTCCCTATAAAATTAATTTGCTCAAGATTCAGATACTACCAAGCTTTAGAAGAGTGATCTGAACCACGGCAGTTTGGCTCTAGAGCAGACTCTCTTAACACTGTGTTACACTTCCTGTGAGGTTGGGTATATTAAAAGCAATAGGAACTTGGTTTGATCAACACATTGCAACCATCCATGGCTGTATCCAGGGCTGTATCATGAACATTTACGTGAGGCAAGTCAGAAGGAAAGAATAATTATGATACTTCCAGCACCTGTTTCTATATTGTTTCTTCACGGTAGGATTATATCGTGTGCCCTTTAAGTCATATTCTATCCCACTGTGGTCATGACTGTAGCCACCAGGATGGACTTGAGATTTTTGCCACCACCTTCATCCAGAAAGTGCTGAAGATCTTCCTCTCTCAGTATGATTGCAGAGAAAGAAAATGGCGCACATAGACATTTTTTTTTTTTAATTAGGTGAACATCTGGTCTCCCTTCGTTAATGGATGGTTTCCTCAAGCCAGACACTGCACTCCAAAAATAACTTCATGCCTTATGAAAACTGACTTGAGTTACCTCTACCATTCTGTGTGACTGCCATTGCCATGCCCTGGAACTCTTCAGGGTAGTGATGAAAGATGATCAGAGCAGTTTCTGTGTGATTTAATCATAATTGCAGCAGCAGCTCTGCTGTCTCTGACCTAAATCTTGGATCTGAAAAACCAGGGAACAATGATGTAGAATTGGTGAGTGGAGATGAGTCGACTTCCCCAAGACATTGGAGGGATATTTTCCTTTTGGGGCCATTTAGCAAGGCTGCTTGTAGTATCACAGTGCCAGCTGCATCTGGGTTTTCTAAACAGCTTGGCCAGAAACGGGAGAAAGAGATTCTTAAGTGTTTCCGAGTGTTAAGGAAATGACTTGGGTCCGTTTTTATATGTACAATACATGTAGAGAAATCCAAATCTGGTCTTCAGCTGATTTCTGACCTGGGGTAATAGACTGGAGATGAAGCTGATGACAGCTACGTTTCCAGTGGGCCAGGCATGTTCCGTTTTCTGACTTAGCTCCTTTTCTTGGCTTTACTTCCACATGGTAAATTTGGTTACCTCGTCATTTATATTCACAGTCCTTCTACTAGGGAAATGTAAACCTATAAATTTCACAACACCTTTATATAACACCTTCTTTATAAGGTATTACAAAGTGACAGAAGGGCTTGGCTCTTCAGAAATATCCCTAAGGAGAGAAAAGTTCAAAGCCTGGGGCAAACCATTCTGACTTTCAGATCCTCAGCTTCTGTGGATATTCCCCAAGTCCTGTCCCCAGTAATAATTTATTAATAAATTAATTGATTTATTTGAAATAACATGAAATACTCTAAATCTTTGCCTGACCAAACCCAATTAGTCTCAACCATTCCATTTATCCATCTATACATCTGTCCTTACATCAGTTATAATTGATGCTTTGTTTTATTTAATGTTTTTCTTTATGTCCATCATGCATGTAAATTCTGTATTTCATTTTTGCAATATTACATTAAAAGTGCAGATACTCGTTTCTTTGATAGCTTCCTTAGAGAACCTCTCAAGCAGTCAAGATCACAATGAATGATGAAATAGCATCATTATTTCTGTGGTAAAAATAAGAAGAAAGTTCTGTGGGGGATAGCCACAGCATTTTGGGTAACCTCAGAAGGGATACTTGGTGTTGCAAAATCCAAGTACTCTTTTTGACCTAAACCATATGCTGGTTTTCTTGAAATTATTGAAGGGTTAGAACTTTTCCCCGCTAACATGCTTGGTAAAGTCACATTTCCCCATAAGAGCACAAATGTGCAAACAAAAGACTGGTTATAGAAATCTACTTGAAATTCCTTAGAGGACCTACACAGTTGTTTCTTATCTCTACCCTATGGGTCAAATGTACTTCTGACATCTATTTTCTTCTAGTTGGCATGACTTGGAGCTTTTCTTTTAGGGTCTTTGGAAAGAGAGTTTTCAGAAACAAAACAAAAACTGAAAGAGCTTTTATCCTCCAGTAGAACTAAAGTGTTGGAAAAATTAGACTGAACTCTTGGGACAACTGAGGATTAAATGGGAACATTTGTGCAAAGTCCGTAGAACAAGTCCAGGTGCAAAGCAGGCATTCAGTAAAGGCAGTTATGACCATCGTTTCCAAATCACCTGCTCTCTTTTGCGTGGAGCTGGCATCAATAGCCCACTTAGCCCTGTGTGCCATCAGTAGAGCCAGAAAGTAATATACAGAGGGTAAAAGATAGGAGAGGTAAAAGTGTAGGAGGGATAAATTAGGAGTTTGGGATTAACAGGTACACACTACTACATGTCAAACAGATAGACGACAGGACCTATTGTATAGCACAGGGTACTATATTCAATATCTTGTAATAACCTATAATGGAAAGAATAATATATATATATATATATATTACACATATATATAAGTAAATAATTTTGCTGCACATCTGAAACTAACACAACATTGTAAATTATATACTTCATAAAAACGTTTGTAAAAAATAGGTAAAAGTAAGCAAAAACAAAGGGTATGGAGTGGTCAAGGAGAAGAGTATGGCTTTTCACTGTCAATAATCATAAAGGTTACTCCAGGACCCTGGAGAACATCAGTTGCTGGGCCCTTCTGTTCAATACTGGGCTGTTCCCATCTTTTCCTCATGTTCTAACATGAGTTTCAGATGATCTGAAAGTTTCTCCAGATCCAGTTGTAGAAAACATAAAATTAAGTTTTTCTAGTGTGTTCTAAATAGATAGCCATTGACACTGAGTACTAGTATGGTCTAAATAAACAGGCATAGACACTGAGTACTGAACTAGTTTTTCTTTAACTCTCTAGAAACCCATTGCAATGTAATTATTCCTAGAGAATAATTGTCTTAAAAGTCTTTTATTTCCTCACTTTTCATCAAAGGATGTAAGTTGCTGAAGTATCAAATCTTTCTTGGTAAGACACTGTCATCTGTACATCAGTCCCTCAGGACTTTGCAAGGAGCACACTGGTGGTTTAGTCACTAAGTCATGTCTGACTCTTACAACCCCATGGACTGTAGCCTGCCAGACTCCTCTGTTGCTGTGATTCTCCAGGCAAGAATACTAGAGTGGGTTGCCATTTCTTTCTCCGGGGGATCATCTGGATTCAGTAATCGAACCCCAGTCTCCTGCATTGCAGACAGATTCTTTATAGACTGAGCTACAAGGAAAGGCCAAGAAACACACTCCTGGCTGGCAATTAAAAGCACTCTGGGAAACACCATCACCTCTTCAGGAATTATGAACATCATTTAAGGCATTAAAATTTCTCACCAATTTTCTAAATAATATCCTTGTGGTCTGAAAAAGGTAAAGCAACTTCAAAAAGACTATTTATTTACTTTTGCCATGAGATGATTCCTATAATTAGAAAAATCAAAGGTTTCTTATGAGAGTGTGAAATGACTTTTGCAGTTCTTGGAGAAGATTGCAGAAACTGACCATGTCAAAAGAAAGTAAGAGAATGGCTTTCTTCACCATCAGGGGATTAGGATGGTGAAGGAAAGGTGCTCTGTTCAAGGAACTTTGGGGAGCTGTAATTATAGAACCACTCTGAACTGTCCATTCCTCAGCCCCTCCATTGAAGACTGGAGAAGGACTGTTGGTGAGATTAGTGTGGTATGGGACCAGGGAACAACTCAGAAGATTTGGGCTTCAGTCTTACATCAAAGGTTTAGACAAGTTCTAAGCATCAACCTTTCTTTAAGGTTCTGCTTGCTCAACTCTTGTTGGGGCTTGTAGACTACCTCTGAGTATGTCAGACCCGGCAACACCCTGCCGTTCTGGTATCTTCTGCACTGAGCGATGAACCTGGACCAAGAGTGATGTCACTACCATACTACTGATCAGAGCAGACTGTTCATCAGGTGTGCAGATATCTGTTCAATGAATGAATCACCATGCACCCTTGAATGGCCTCATAGGTATCTAAAAGCGGCTCCATAATTTGAGAAAAAAGCTGGAGTGTCACAGTGGACTTATGGAAACTCAGCCAGTGTAGGACCGTATTAGCAAATAGCTGGTCTCATAGGGCAGTGGGGTAAAAATGAGTGAGCTGATTTTTTTTTTCTGAGACCATCCTGTTTCTCTCAGTCCCTTTCTTTCTCCTTTTGGTTTCCATTTGTGATCTCTGAGACTTAACAGACATAGTACTTGGCAGTCTCTCCCACCCTCTCTACCAGTGCTCCCTAGTGGGACAAGTAAATCTGATCCCAGGAGCTCAGTCACTACCCATCCAAAGCCCCAGGCCAACTCTGGGGAAGGGTCAGAATGTTGCGTGCACCACCCACACAGGCTTGACACTCAGCCCCCACCATGCTGCTGGGGCCAGGCAGGGAGGTCACCCTTTCTGATACGTGAAGAGTGNTCTCTGAGACTTAACAGACATAGTACTTGGCAGTCTCTCCCACCCTCTCTACCAGTGCTCCCTAGTGGGACAAGTAAATCTGATCCCAGGAGCTCAGTCACTACCCATCCAAAGCCCCAGGCCAACTCTGGGGAAGGGTCAGAATGTTGCGTGCACCACCCACACAGGCTTGACACTCAGCCCCCACCATGCTGCTGGGGCCAGGCAGGGAGGTCACCCTTTCTGATACGTGAAGAGTGGTGCCTTCCACCTCCTGCACTGCGGGTATCACTGCCCATGGCCAGGGCAATGGGACAAAAGAGATCACTCTGGCTCTTCAGGCACCAAGATGAGGAAAATCAATGTCAGGGCCCAAAGGATGCAACTGCTGGGGGCAAAAGGTTACTACACATTAACAACCAGTCATTACAGAAACACTGAGTAGGTGCTCAAGGATGGAAAAGAGAGATCTCTTTACCCTAGATGACAAATCTTTTCCAGGGAGACTCTGAAGCACAGGGCTTCATTCACCTTGTCAATAGCCAAGGCAGGAAGATGAGTTGAACAGCACTGAGCAACAAACATTCATGAAGCACCTTTTATGAGCCAGGCAGGAAGCAAAGCTTTCAACAAGTCAGACTTTACATTCCAGTGAAAGCCAGAAACACACACACAAATACATTAACAAGACAGTCCTCAGTCATTATCAGAGATATTTAAACAAAATTAACTGATTAATAGTGGCTGAAAAGGGATTTTCATTGTATGATTGGGAGAGGCCTCTTGAACTAAGTGATAATCAGGCTGAAAATTAATGGCAAGGAAAAGCCGGCCAGTCAAAGTTCTGGGGAAGAAGATTTGAGATAGAGGAACAACCGAGGGAAAGACCCTTTTAAAGCAAGAACTAGCTGGCTGTGTCTGAGAAGCGAAGAGCAGATGTCAGGGATTCAGTGAGTGAGGGAGAGGGTTGTGTGTGATGAGACTCTGAGCAGACCATGTTAGGCTGTGTAACTGACTAGAGATGATTTTGGATGTCATTCCAAGTGTGATGAAAAACTATCAGAAGTTTTTCAGAAGAGTGGTGTGATCTAATGTAGTTTTAATAAGATCACAGTAGTAGTTCTGCTGAGAAGGGATTTTATAGGAGCAAGAGTAGAAGCAGAAATTAGCAAGCAGGCTAATAAAATTCAAGAAAAAAAGAACAATGGCTCAGCTAGGGTGAGCCCAAAGGAAAAATAAACAGTTTCAGGAAAGATTTTGGAAGTAGGTCTCTAAAATATACCTATAGATTGGCATGTGAGGGAAAGAGGGCAGCTGAGTTCTAGTATCCTATTTAACAGCTGGGATGGGAAGAAACATATTTAGAAGTGATGCTAATCAAGCACTTAGTTGGATATTGGGAGTTTGGGATGCCTTTCAGATACCCTTGTAGATGGCAAGTAGATAGTTTGAGTATAGAGTCTAGGGGAAAAAATCAGTCCTTGCATGTTAATTTGGGAAGTATTGGCATATTTGTTTTGTTTTAAAGGAAACAAAACAAAACATTGTGTCCTGTTCAGTCCAACTGCTTCCATCCCAAATCAACATGAACTAAGTACAGTAAGTGCTGAAGATAAAGAGATCAAAAAGCCCGTAATCCCAGAGAGGGTGGCAGACCAAAGTAGGCATGACTGTTATAATGCAGTGGTAAAATGGAGGATGGTACAGGTACAAGGGAAGCTATATTATGGAGCAAATAGTTATTCCTGGAATAGTCATGGACAGTGGATAAAAGAGGTGATCTGAGAGACAGTCATTTGATGGAAACAATTTTCTTGTGAATCTCTTCTTTTAAAATAAGATCTTTTTCAGAGAACATAGAAAGTAGATGGGATTTGTTCCAGAAGTGTTATGGACAAAAGAAAATTCCATTTTTAATGGTGGTTTGATCTTGGAGAAGGCAGTAATCACTCTAGGACTTATTTTCCTCTGTAAAAAGAGAAGATTGAGTTCAGTGCAGTTTTATGCCTCAGAGAGATGATAAGATAGGGAATTATGGTCAGCAAGTTATTTTTTGCTATATATTTAAAAGCTATATTATATTACCATACATATTTCAATATAGTAAATGGCTTAATATATAGATATATACACTTATAAAAATATTATATGTATGTTTTTAATAGAAACAAAATATTTAGCTTTGATAAATTGATATATTTATAAAATAAATTGCCTTATGCCAATTGTCAAAAATTTCAAATTCTTAGTTGACATAAAAATGTTAACATCTTAATGAGCACAAGGTCTAATTGTTTAAAAAGAGGGAAAAAGAAAAACAAAATAATTATTGCCAAATCAATACAGTTTCATAGACAAAATATTTTAAACCATGAGTACATTGGGGGTACAATGAGAAAAAAGCATATTTGATAGGTGTAGTTTTACAACTTGAGAGATTTTCCTTTTCTTCGCCTTTTAAAGCTATACTAGATATTTGACTTCTCTGTCACTTATTTCACTCTGTGAAATTAAAACAATTTGTTTTCTAGGAATTAATTTCTTCATCGTATGAAACAATGCAACTTCTCTCAAGGTACCCTGTAATTTATCAGAATAACTTTGGCTACAGAGTCCTGGAATGTCCTTCACTTTATTCATCTTACAGGGTTGAACAATTTATTCTCAGAGAGTCATTTATTAACCTCAGGAGCAGATCAATTTTAAGAACAATACTTTGCATTTCTGGTAGTATTTATTTCCAGGATTGTATTTTTAAAAATCTATTTAGTAGTATGCATACTGACTTCATCAAGTGGATATAAGCAGAGACTATGTTTCTGTAAAAATAGAGATGCGTGACCATGAGACAATTCTGGGCCTTTTGTGGGGAGGGGGAACCCATGCTTCTATCACTCAAGGTGAGGGATACTTGGGCACAAAGATAGCCAATGCATAGGCTAAGTCCATATTTAGGGGATTAACAAAGCATGGACACCAAAATTTTCTTATAATAAATACTTGGATTTTTTGATACATACATTTTTAAAGTATGGAAATAAATATCTTAAGAACCATCAGAACTTTGTTAGACTTCTTTAAGTGATGAAGATTCCTTTGTTTTGTTTGGAGTTACTTAAATGAGGAGGTACCATGTTCTTTTTGTTACTTAGAGCGTTCAAAGGTTTTCATATGTGTATGCTCAGTCATGTCTGATCCTTTGTGACCCCCTGGACTGTAGCTTGCCAGGCTCCTCTGCCCATGGAATTATCCAGGCAAGAATACAGGAGTGGATCTTCCCAACCCAGGGATTAAACCCATCTCCTGCATTGGCAGGTGGATTCTTTACCTCTGGGCCACCTGGGAAGCCCTCAGAGGTTTTCATTTGACTCTGAATGGCATGATGATCCGGATTGCATGCCACTGTTGGCCTCCTTTTTTTTGACTGGGTTGGGATCAGGGTTGTTCGTAATGCTGAGGAGTTGATCACATTTTGTCAGGTTGGACATAATGCTTAGATGCTATATCCACTGTATGGTTTTTCCATGTCTGTCTCAGGTCATGGAGAACAGAGACCAAAAATCTTCAGGGGAAGAATATAGTCCCAGAGTGATCATCTGTTGATCTAATCTGAGTGGAGTTACCAGGAAATTGGGATGTATAAGAGGAGTCTGATACTAAATAGGGAATGCGTTGGAGTAATGCTCTAAACAGAGAAATGGATGAAAGAAAAATCAGTCCATCTCTCAGGTGAAGTTTTGTCTGGTCCTCATTCATGAGCTTCCCAAGGACTCTGGTTTGCAGGACTTGGGTTGAAGGGACTCTGGTGGAGGTATGTCTTCCTGATTTATTCTGGATTCAGTTATCTGCATTCTGGGGTTCTGTCAATCATAAAGAGATTGGGATTCTTCTGGGGATCAAATGATTTGCCCCCAAATTCAAGAAAATCTACAGATAAAAGTCAGAAGACAACTATGCCTTTAAAAATCCGAAGTCACTATTTTAATATTTTTGAAATTTTCCCTGGCTATCTTTTCCACTGCCATCATAGTCCCTAACTTCCCAGGGCTGTCAACCAATGCTGTCAATGTATGTTGAAACATAAGCTGTTCAGTCAAAAATGCTTAGGGTAGAAATTCTTAGGAGTTTGCATGTTTATAGAAAATGAGTTCATTTTCTTCCTGATCATACTTTATGTTAAAATATTAGTTCAGTTCAGTCGCTCAGTTGTGTCCGACTCTTTGCGACCGCATGAATTGCAGCACGCCAGGCCTCCCTGTCCATCACCAGCTCCCAGAGTTCACTCAAACTCACGCCTATCGAGTCAGTGATGCCATCCAGCCATCTCATCCTCTGTCATCCCCTTCTTCTCCTGCCCCCAATCCTTCCCAGCATCAGAGTCTTTTCCAATTTGTCAACTCTTCGCATGAGGTGGCCAAAGGACTGGAGCTTCAGCTTTAGCATCATTCCTTCCAAAGAAACCCCAGGGCCGATCTCCTTCAGAATGGACTGGTTGGATCTCTTTGCAGACCAAAGGACTCTCAGGAGTCTTCTCCAACACCACAGTTCAAAAGCATCCATTCTTTGGCTCTCAGCCTTCTTCACAGTCCAACTCTCACATCCATACATGACCACAGGAAAAACCATAGCCTTGACTGTACGGACCTTAGTCGGCAAAGTAATGTAATGCTTAGTAATGTAATGCTTAGTCGGCAAAGTAATGCTTTTGAATATGCTGTCTAGGTTGGTCATAACTTTTCTTCCAAGGAGTAAGTGTCTTTTAATTTCATGGCTGCAGTCACCATCTGCAGTGATTTTGGAGCCCCCCGCAAAATAAATATTAGTGGTAACATTAAAAGTTGCCAACTCCTTCTTAAAATAGTGCAAGAAGCCATTTCCTATACTAGTCAGTGATGTTTGAATACTGCCTGATATAAAATTTGCCTTTGGCACAATTTTGATCACCCAGTTCAAAAAATTATGTACAATGGAGTAAAGTCCAGCAAGTAAAACACTAAAAGTTAATGTGGTTAAATTTTCGGGATTAATAATGAAAAATTAATATTGTCAAAACCCAATAGTTTTGATAATATTGATAGTTAACTATCAACAAAGGAAATGTATTTAAATGATTGTTTTCCCTGCTGATACTTCCTATTTAAGTCCCTGACCTAAAAACAATAATATTGGGATGAAATTTATTTTTTATATAAAATGTGTAACACATTTCTTTTCTAACAATTTAAATGGCTTTATTATGACTATTATTTGTATGGTAAGGGCTCCAGGCTACTACATTTAAAAAAAGTTTTGGGTCAGCATTTGGCAGGTTTTCAGAATTCATTTCTCTTGTTCTCAAGGCAGTTGGCTTTAGAAACTTGTTCCTACCTTCAATTTTATTGTTTCAGATCTTCTAGAGGCTGTGAGACCGATAACCCAGCTGATTAAATATATTTGAATAAGTAGTACTTATGCATTATGCTTGTGTATTGCATTATGCGTGGGAGTAAGCAGGCTTAGAGAGTGCTACTGGGAATTCCTCTCACAGGTGAGAAGGCCAGCTACCTTGTCTTTTATTTTATTTTACTTCTGGTTTCCCTGTCCTGTTCCAGATGATGGACTTCACCCCAGGCCTGCCTGCCCAATACTTCATATGCTTCAGTAGGTGTGGTGTATGCAGGGGTGAGGCCAGGAGTTCTGGAGAGGATCTCAGTTGAAATTCTGGCTGTCATAATCCTGCTGTGTGACACTCGGCAAGTTACTTGACCTCCCAAGCCTTAGTTTCATCAACTGGAAAATGAGAATGAAAAGAAACACTCTCCTGAGTTATTGTGAGGATAAAACGAGGTGTGTGGTATGATAATAGCTAATATTTATAGAGCATTTATTATGTGCCAGGTACACAGTTAGCACTCATAAATGGTAGCTCCTCCACACATACCTGGCTTTGTGCCCTTACCAGTTGGACTTTACACAATTAATCCACTGAAATCCTCACACCACTTTTTTCAAATGCCATAGAAAATAACAAGAAGGTAGAAAGGAATGTATCAGAAAGACTCTACTGTGTACAGTCACGGGGTGAGAAATTTTACTTATATTGTATCATCTACTCATCTCAGTAGTCCTTTGAAATAGGACCTATTATCTCCATTGTATAGATGAGAAAAATAAAGGTCAAGAGAGGCTGTTTTATACACTTTTTACATGATAACAGAGAAAGCAGCCATATAAGTAGAACAAATATAATACAATTGAGAACTTAATTCTAGAAGAGTAAATTACAAATCTGACATTAATAATCTAGTTAATTTCTTCTCATTTATTAGCAAGTCATCAAACACATTTTCCTTTAAAGAGTTAAAACAATAAGAATGTAAAACATTTGTTCACATATTTAAAATAGAGATATCAAATTCATTTTATTTTGCTTAACATAGATGTTCTCATAGGTCCTTGCATGAGTAAAAGGCTAAATTACTTTGTTTCAGTCATAATACATATTGAGGCTTGCTTTTGCTGCCAAAACTGTTCTCTGGTTTAGAAAATTTCCCCTAGGTCATTTAGAAGTATTCCCAGAAAAGATGAAAATGCCAAAAACCTGGTCAAAAAATAATTTTTTCGAGCATTGCACCAAGTATGGAAGGAATCTGGGAACCAAGAGTGTATATTTATCTGGTCACAGGGAGAACAGAGGTTATCTGAATGCCTCCAACTCAGTGTTTGTCACTGTCATAGCTGACAATTTCCCCTTTATTCTCTTGCTAAGTGGTCAATCATCCGCCCTTTCTCTTATTTTCAATTTTATTACTTACAATCAGGACGAAAGGCACTTGAGAAAAATTTCTTTTGGGGGATCCACCTTTTCAAAGGAAGATGCAAATTAGTGTAGTAAATCTGTAATTCTCTTTCCATCTTTAAAAGAAATAACATTCAGGCATTGCTCTGCGCTGTCACCTTGAGTCAGAAAATAACTCCATCTGGTTTATTTAGTTTTTGATAACTCATACTTCAAAGAAAGGCAAGGGTTATATCCGCTGACAGTTGTGCAAGCCTGCATAAGTTAAAAAATAAAATCTTTCCCGACCCCTGCAGTGATCAGTATGTATATCCTGAAGCACCAGAGATCTGATGACGTCTGTTGTGGTCTGCTGGCTCCCAACAGACTTGAGTCCGCAGGCTTGACTCAGGAAAAAGAATTCCACTAGCTTCAAGTGAAATTATGCCCAAGTACAGATTAATAATACAAACACATGGAATTGCGCTCCAGCGTTACTTTTGGTCTTAAAATTCTGTGTGTGTCTCTGTATGTTTGCACACGCACACACCTATAGGTATTTTGACTTGATCATCCAAATTCAGTGCAATCATTTAGATTTCCTTGTAGCTCTAACACATCATTTAAACCTTCAGGCAAGAGTCTGGCAACAACTTGGCATATGCAACTGGTTTAACTTTCTACTCATACCCATGTGGACTCCCCAAAGTCAGATTTGGTTCTTAATTCGTGGAGAAGTAAGAGAGGTCTGGTACGTTTTATGCATTATCATTTCAAAGAGATGAGGCTTTTGATTAGAAGTATTAAGTGTCAAAGTTTAACTTCACCTGTAATTTACATTCTACCTACTTTCAAAATAACCCCAGTATATTTCTAGCTCTGCCTTGGTTATGCAACTGCTGTCTGCTTTGGATGCCCCATCTGCAATACAGCGATAATAATACTTGCCACCTACGTCATTTCACAGTGGTGTCTTAAAACTAATGAATAGAGGTCTGCATGAGCCCAAACTCTTTGAAATACAACAGCTTTATAGCTTACAAATTATTTTCGACTAGGCTGAAAGTTACACACTAGATATAGTTCTACAAAAAATTGTAAATTATATAATTAAAATTGGTTTAAAAATCAATGTAATATATATCACATGAATACATGTACACAAAAAGGAATACACCCAAATTGCTAAAAAACTTATAATAATGTATTTCTATAGAAAAGCTTAGAGAATAATTTAATGAATATTCCATGCAAATTAATATTGACGATGGCTATTAGCATTATGGTATCGTGGGCAATTTTATTTTCTTCTATATAGATTTCTTCTATATTCCAAGTTTCCTAAAAATGGAGTGAAAGTGTTAGTTGTGCAGTCATGTCTGACTCTTTGTGACACATAGACTCTAGCCTGCCAGGCTCCTCTGTTCATAGAATTCTCCAGGCAAGAATACTGGAGTGGGTAGCCATTCCCTTCTCCAGAGCATCTTCCTAACCCAGAGATTGAACCTGGATCTACTGCATTGCAGGCAGAGTCTTCACCATCTGAGCCACCAGGGAGGCCCTAAAATGAATAGTTTGTCCAAAATCAAGAAAATAACCTCAAATATCTTTGTTAAGAATAACTGGACAAGATAGAATACAAATATCAGAGCTTTTAAGAAAAATATTCCTTTAACTTCTTAAAGAGTGAGTTTGGGTTGGACTTAATGACATAAATGCTAGTCCTATAGGACTTGGGTTTTAACCCAGCTTATAATGGGAAGCTCAGAAAAAAACCTATCATTTAAGGAAAATATTCAAAGTCTTTGTTCATGTGTACATCCAATTTTTCTTTTTATCCACAAGTTTGTATGGTGTGTCAGCAGTTAAACCTAGTCTTATCTATTTAACTCACACACTATTGAATGTTTGTAAATTTAATATGTTCAAAAAGTGCTAAAGGGCGATTCTGATAGGTAAGTTATCCCTACTCACCATCATGCCTGTCACACAAGATTTCTTTTGGATTCTACTAATATGTTTGTGTGTGTTAGTCACTCAGTCATGTCTGACTCTTTGCAACTCCATGGATTGTAGCCCACCAGGCTCCTCTGTCCATGGAATCCTCCAGGAAAGAATACTGGAGTGGGTAGCCATTCTCTTCTCCAGGGGATCTTCCCAACCCAGGGATCAAACCCAGGTCTCCTGCATTCAAGGCAGACTTTCTACCATCTGAGCCACCAGAGAAGCCCTCACTAATATGCTGCCAGCTCTGTTATCAGCAGGTCTTCCCACATGCTGCTTCACCTTTCTGGAATGTCACTCACACTCTTTCATCAGGCTCACTCCTACAAATATGTTAGATATTAGTTTGGTTCTCACCTCTTCCACAAATTGTATCCTGATCTTTAGACCAAGTTTGATGGCCTCTCATCTGCTCCCCCAACATGGATGGCTCTCCATGTTCACTCCAAAGAGCATTCTTGTCTCACCTATGGTCTCTGGTATGAAAGCCATTTGAAGGCAGGGACCTCTGTACCTGGCTTACACAGTAAGTTCAACAGCTATTCCTGTCTACTGGATTTGGGAAGAGAGAGAAAGACTTCTTTTTTGCCATTGTCACCATGCCTGTGTTTTTCTCCCATAAAAGAACTGGTAAAGAGAGGTAGAAAGTTTAAGCTTTATCATATGGAGATTTTAATTTAACTTGTTGCAATATTTATTTAGTTGGATTTGTTATTCATAAAAAAATACCCTGGCTTGGTCTTAGAGAAATGACTACATACACAGAGGAATTTTAAAATTAAAAAAAAAAAAAAGAAAAGAAAAGATTTTTTCCCCCCTCTGATTATTGTTAAGGCTCAAAAGCAGGCATTTTGTTAGTTCTACACATTACATCAAAGATAACATGATTTGTGTGTCTTCTTTGAAAAATATCCTACGTCTGTAAGTCATTAGCTTGTGTCTGGCTCTCTTGTTATATTGGATGAAATCCTTGAATGTGCTGTGTCTCCATTTTTCTAACTGCAGAATGGGCCTAAATTTACTCTCCATAGTGAAGATAATATTAGAAAAAAATTCATACTGGAATACAGACGTTAGTTGGCTATTATTTAAAATGGAGAAAATTACATTCACATTAGAGTCTTTTGTTAGAGTACTCTCTTTAACAAAAGAATTATAGCCTTCTTTTTCTTATATGTTCAACTAGCTCTTTCTACATATAGACTTTCACACTTTCCTTCTTCTATTCCTAGCTAAAATGATAGAACTGCTGAAAAGCCATATGATTGAAAGGTGGCTCCTTAACCACCCACAAGAAGAGGGAAAAGACATTAAATACACATTCCTCACTCCCTAACTTTTCCATATCACAACTCTGAAATCACTTGTGAACAGACGTATTCATAAAATGAGTACATTAGGACAAAGGAAGTGGTTACTTAAGCCAATCTGTTTCCATCTCTATAAGTCTGTGTGTCTATCTCTAAAGGAATCTTGATTTTTCCCATTCTCTGTACATTGCTAGGAGCTGGGGTGGGGGCCAAAACCAGATCAGAAGATTGAAAAGACAGTTCCAGGAAAAATGACTCCTTTTGCTGACAGTGACTCTTCCTGAGAAAAGAGAAGTTGAGAGGGTGATTCTGGGCAGAGGGCTGAAGTAATGGGCCCCTGGTGGGTGTACCGAGTTGAGGGAGAGGTTGGTAAGTCTGGGAATTAAAGGGGTTACTCAAATGCTTTTCTTGGTTAATGTTTCTTTTATTCAATTGTAACAAATATGTTATTGTCTTGGAATTAGGTTTGCCACCCCATGAGAGAGGCACACATAAAACAAAGGCCACAAACTCTTATCTGAGGGAGACACATAAACTGTATTCTAAACCATTATCATTTCCTAGAAACTTATTTCTCCAATCAAAAAAAAGCTACACTCTCACACTTCTTCCTCTCCTTTTTTTTTTTTTAAGACAAGAATCTAACAACAAATGCCTACACAGCCTATGAATCTAAGCCCAGCCACCCTGGATAATGTGAGAGATGAAGACCTAATTGAGGTTGTTTCATCAAGTTACCCACTATCCATACAGCTTGTCCCATGTTAGTTCAGGCACTTAGAAATATACACACACCCTAATGCTGGCCTACTCTGATCCATCCACAGTAAGCCTCTGGTTAGCCAAGATAGACAAGTTTGGGTAAAAAAGGAGAATATTATTCAAAAGGCCAAGATCCACATTTGGACACAGGGATAGTGCAGTCATGTCGAGGAGTGATTCCAAGGTCAGGCAGTGCAGCCACTATTAATAATAAAGGATGTATTATGAAATGATTATTTTATTTTCCATGATTTCGGCTATATGATTCAGATCCTGTAATAGTTTAAATAAGTAGTGATAAATGGGCCTTTGGTGACCTAAAGTGAGTCTTACTCGGAGAAGAAAGATGCTGCATATTTAAGATTCACTCAAGAAAGGAGATGACTGAATATTGAGAGCCACTGAGCATAGCCATCCCTGTAACAGAGCAGCCTGGGAATTCAGGACAAATTCTACACATACTTCTGCTGTAAAGAAGAAAAGGGAGAGTAAAAACATTTTTTTTTCTATTAGAAGTGAAAAATCACTTTTAGTATGTATGTCTCCATCAACCATCTGCCAAAGTATCAAAACAAACAAATCTCAGTTTGCAATTAGTTCTGAGATGTGAGTAAAACATAAATTCAACCAGAAGGTGGTCTGTTTAGCTCATGACATGGACTAGAATTCTGGGTGAATGAAATCTGGAAGTGCCATGTGCAAATTCACTAAGCCTTCAGGGACAAGCCTCTCAGACTTGACCTCATTCTAGCCCTAGAACTTGGACTATGAATGGTTTCCCCCTCACCTCTTGACGCTGACCGCCTGTGTTACTATGATCCCAGTTAGGGAATTCACTTCTCATTGCTATATTTCTGACCTTACTTTCCACTTACACCTTCCTGCTCTACGAACCAGAAGCTGATGTCAAATCTTATTAACTTTGTCAAAGTATTGGCAAAGGCTAAAATTCTTCTAGGTGATTAAAAAAAAAAAAAAAAAAAAAAGCTAGAATGTGAATTGAAAGAAGAGCAGGGTCTAAGAACAAAATTAGATCCAATGACTACCCATGCCCCTGTGGGTTAGAAATTCCTAAATCCTGGTATAGACTGTTGAAGTGTTGACCTCAAAAGGCAAACAAAGATTTGTTTATGAACTCTGATTTTTTTTTTAATGTCACCTAGTAGTTGGTGAAAGTTTCCAGAAATACCTCTCAAGATACATACTATCTACAACCTTCCCAGGCTAGACTGAACCCCAGGCATCTTAGTTGCCAGAATCCTTTGATTTTTTTCCTAATCTGTGGGAAAGAAAGGGTGTCTGCTTGTTATTCTGTTTCCTCTTTTAAATTTCCCAACCTTCCTTGTAAACAGTTTGGATCCGTATTTCTGAGTTCCTTCAATTTCTTTCTTTCTTTTTTCTCTCTTCCGTCTCTCCTTCTCTCCCTTCCTCTTTTCCTTTCTTCCTTCTTTCCCTTCTTCCTACCTTCTTGCCACTATTTGAATCACTGATAGAAAAGGAATGAGAATTGTAATGTTCTAGTATCACTTTTTGGAGTTTTCAAATTATGGCTGTCAATTTTAAAGAACGGTTGAAAAATAATGCAAAATACATATCATGTTATATAAAACAGGGAAACATAACAAATTTGCATTAGGTTTTTACTTAGTCTACAGGAACCAGGCTTCACCCCAGTCTTCAGTTTCCTTCATGGTGGTCAGAATTCTAAGCAGCAGCAAAAGGAATGGTGGTCAAACTATCTTCACTATACAGGGTGACCTGGAAAAACTATAAGAGGCCCACTTTCTCTACCTCCAAGAAATACTGTTATGTAATCATAAGGGATTTTTCTTATCAAAACATTATTTCAAATACAATATATCAGTTAATTGTAGCATACTCTTAGGAGATAAAATTACCACAGTCTATGAAAGAAGCATTGATTTAGAGATTTTCCCAACATTATGCAATTTACAATAGTAAGACAGACTGGAAAGTAAGTGTTCTGAGTCCATTTCCAGTGGTTGGATGCCTATGTGTGTGCATTTGTTTTGCAAAATGTGAGAAATTCTTCTTGTAATAAGTAGGGAATGAAAAGGACAATATTAAGAAGGGAAGTACTGGGTATGATCCCCCACCCACCAGCTATTGCTAACATTTCCTATTTTCTTTGCAGTCTTATCTAGATACATATATAACACATATTTTATATTATGCATATATAATAGCTGGCACTATGTCACTCATACCATTTTGGGTTCTTTTTCACTTAACACTATAAGAAAAACAGTTCTCTTTATCATTAAAACTTTTCACAAATGTAGTGCTTAACGGCTACATAATGTTTCAACATATGCCTTGATGATAATGGAATTCATCTCTTTCCTATTCTTAAACATGTGGACTGTCATTAAATTTTTGGTTCTTATAACACTGCTGAAACATCTCTATACAAAATCCATTTATGTAATTTAGATTTTCTGAGGATAGATTCTTAGTAATGGAATTATAGAAAAGGAAAAAATATGCATGTTATCTTTCCCAAATGAGCTACTTCCTCTGATTCTTGAAATTATCACACAGTCGGTAAACAATAACAACAGTAACACACTAGTTCAGAAATACAGGCACAGGCTTTAAGGGAATAACTGTTTCTAGCTTCCTTCTGGAACGGGCTGTTAAAAGTGCCGGTTCAGGGATGATGGGCCCTGAGTGTTTATTATCAGCCCTAATATTTGGCCACAGTGCTGTATTTCCAAAGAACTGTAATTGGAATTTATTGTGTCTAAGCCTCACAGCACCTCTGTGCTCTAAGTGGGGTTGTTATTTCTCAGGGAGGGAAGAACACCAAACAATATATCCACTGTACTCTGCCCCAGGCCTTTCAGATGTACTCACACAAGTGTGGTGCACACTGGAAAAGAATCAGGGTAACTAGCTGGATGTTTCTCTGTCTTGGATCAAAAACAACCAGGCCAAGATAAAAGACCACATTTGGGGTCAAATGGGTGTATTTCTGCTGTTTAACATTCCACAATGGGAGAGAGAATGAGTTTAAAAGAGGAGAGGACACTTCTCTGCAGCAGAGCTAGATTGTTTAAATGGTTTAAATTGACAGAGAACAAAGTCACAAAACACTCCTTCTTGTCCTACATTGATAAAAATCTGCACTTTTGTCTCTGTTATTTTCCTGTCTTTTGTAATGGTAGAAAATGAAAATATTACTTTCTCTCTTGGCATTTGGGAGTTTATATAATATTTAGTTTAAAGGAAATCTAAATATATCAAATAATATAGTTGGTTGCTGGATCACTTGGGAAATCAATGGGTTTCTCAGTGAGGTTAATTTTTTGCTCAAAAATATTTACGACCTAAATAAGAGTGAGCATCACTGCTTGATTTATTTGAAAAAAACTCAAACTGTAGAAAAAATACCTTGAAAGACAAGCTTATTTATAAACAAGCCAATAATCGTGTCAAAATGTAGTTATGATTTTGAAAATTAGAAAATTCTCTGCTACTATTCTCTATGTATTTATTAAGATTTGTATATTTGACACTAAGGAGTTTATGTTTTCTGGGAAAGCTTCCTAAATCTAAATGTGTATCAATGACACGTAAAGATATTTTCCTCAGTTCAGGGTGAACTTTAAAGGAGATTTAATTAAGTTGGAAGAATAACTTTTGAAATTAATCTCTCACTTTCTCTGTGTGAGTATATCTCTTTATTTAAAGAAACTAGGAAATTGTGTTAATGGCAACCCACTTCAGTATTCTTGCATGGAGAATCCCAGGGACAGAGGAGCCTAGTGTGCCTTCTATGGGGTTGCACAGAGTCGGACATGACTGAATCGACTTAGCAGCTGAAGCAATAAAATTAAAAATAATTACTATATAACAGACTTGTAAAGAAAATAAACTTTGAAGTCTATTTTAATTCATTTTCCACTCATTTTTATTTTTATGTAGATCCAATTATTCCCCTGACAAATATGTTAAATAGAATGTCTCTTTATAGCTCATTAAAATCATGTTATATCAAGAAGCCTTACAGTTATTAGATAATGGCAAAGGCTTTCAACTGGTGTCTCTCGGCCAGAAAGATTGTTTTTCAGGCCAATCAGCCGCTCAGTACAGAAGGTAACTTATTCTGGCAAGATTGGCAAAGATTGTAGGTATGTTAGCTTCAAGAACTTTATCATGCTATCGTTTTCTAACAGCAAGGAATACTTTCCTATTCTCGTCAGAAGAGACCAAATTTCCACTTGTACACATGGCTTTCCTTTCCTACTGTCACCCCGAACTAGCTCACAAGCTCGATTCCTGCTGGCTACAGTGCCAACAAAAAACAGCGTTTGTATCTCTTTCAGAAGCGGACCTTTAGCAAAATACCTCTTTTAGAGTCTTTACTTTTTTTTTTTCATGGAAACTGCTTGTAGAGTTGCTTTTATTTTTTTAAATATAAATTTATTTTATTTTAATTGGAAGCTAATTACTTTACAATATTGTACTGGTCTTGCTGTACATTGACATGAATTTGCCACAGGTGCACATGTGTTCCCCATCCTGAAACTCCGTCCCCTCTCCCTCCCCATCCCACCCCTCTGGGTCATCCCAGTGCACCAGCCCCGAGCATCCTGTACCATGCATTGAGTCTGGACTGGCGATTTGTTTCACATATGATAATATACTAATATACATATGTCAATGCCATTCTCCCAAACCATCCCACCCTCGCCCACTCCCACAGTCCAAAAGACTGTTCTATACATCTGTGTCTCTTTTGCTGTCTTGCATACAGGGCCATCATTATCATCCTTCTAAATTCCATATATATGCATTATTATACTGTTTTCAAGATACCGGGATTCAGGCAAATTACGATGGACAAAAACTGCCTCCTTTACTTGGATCTGACAGAGCAAGTTTCAGGTCTGGGGTTGGATTTTGATGGACAAGCAGGAACTGAGTAGGTATAAGTGTGTTGGTGGGTGGGGGTTAACACTTGGGAGTAGGTAGGGGGTCCAGAGGATCTTGGGGCCTGAAGGATCAGCATGGTAATGGCCAGGGCTGAGGGGGCTGTGAGGGGCTGTAGTCTGACTACGGACTATGGGGTGGGGGGCAAGGGAACACCTGACAACTCACAATGAATGGCTTTAGTTCTGAATGAGCTTTGATTCTGGTCTGAGGGAGCTGGACCTAATTTGTTGGCAATGGACAGCCAATATTTACTACCAATGAAAGTGCTATTTTAGAAAAGTTTGCTAAAATGATGAAAAGAGTGAAACTGGGCCCTAGGGCTCTTCATCAACTTGTATTATGTCCTTCCAACTGCTGACAGTACTCACTGTTTCTAATCCACATTTCTTTTTCAGTAGTAGTGTATATTTAAATGAGAACTTTAATATCTGCTGTCTTAAATTTAATATATCTATGATATTGATTAGCATTCTCTGCTCATTCAATACTTGTTTTATAGTTATTTTGAGGAGGTCTCATATTATTTTTCACTCTCAAAAATGTCAAGCCCGTGCTTGATCCTCAAGAAGTATTTGTTGAACAAAATTATATGCATAAACTTCTTTCACCTTCTAATGTGATAAAAGCAAGTTCTTAACTTTGGAAAGTCTACTCCATAGTGGGTGAGTGGGAGGCAGGCTCAAGAGACAGGATATTTTATATATATATATATAGTTATGATTCATTTGAGTTGTACAGCAGAAACCAACACAACATTGTAAAACAACTATCCTCCAAGTAAAAAATAGATAAAAATCTACTCCATCTGCCTGCTTTTGGTGTATTGTCGGTTTGTCTTCCGTAAATCATGGAGACATTTTAGATGATTTTGAGTGATTCAATGGTTTTCTGATTATGAATCTATTTATTTATAATTGCTTAGCAAAAGTTAATTAATAATTAGATATCTCCTTGCTCCAGGTAGTGTAGGGTCAAATACACCTTTGGTGAAAGAGAAACTTCAAATGCAATTTGTATATTTAAGCTTGTTAAGGAATACAATATAATATTTTTCCTCTAGTACTGTAACTTCATATGATACATTCATTTCTTCATTTTTATATGAAATGAATTATTTCTTACTACTCATCCACTTTAATAAGCTTATTTGTGCTTACGTGCTTCCTCAATGGGACTCTCTCATACCCATGTACATGTAATTGAGTCCAATATAAGGAAAGCAAACAACTCTTGATGTAATTTCTAGGGGTTTCCTTATGCAGGGGATTAATAAAGGAAAGGGTAGTTTAAGGACAGACCCTTGTTCCCTCTTAGATTTCTAGAAGTTGTTTTTCAGGCTGCTGTTTATTACTTTGCTTACTCAAGTTAATTACAGTTCTCCTCCTATGTCTATCTGGATAGACCCAAGTTTTTATAAGGGCTGGTCCATGCACACTTGACTGGTAGAGGAAAGAAAGCATCCTTTTTATTACCACCAGTGCTTGTCTTGTGAGAGATAGGAAACTCAAAGTTAAACTTGAAATCTGTACCTTCACATTGGTCACTTTGTTAATCTGCCCGAATTTTGAGGTTCGATCTGCCTTAATGCTCACCATTAATTCAGCCCATCAGTTAACCATAAGCCCTTTAATAATAGCCCACAGGAATTCCCTGGTAGACACAACTTTCTGACTTGTTTGGAAATTATACAAGGCCTCCACATAGAAATGGTTGGGACTGTCAACAGACATGTTCTTTTTACCTAGTTTGTGGAGAAAAAAGGCGGCTTCTGTGCCAGTATATAACAGTCTTTGCTTCCATTTCAGCTGTATCAGTGGATCTCAATCCTGGCTGCACATTTGTCACCTGGGGAGCTTTCAAAAATATCAATGTTTGTGCCCCATCTTAGATGCACAGGGAATGAGGCCAGGCATCTGACTTAAAAAAAAAAAAAAAATCTTCTCAGGTCACTCTAAGGGTTGGCCAGGATTGAAAAATCACAGAGTTTAGGACCAAGAAGATATACTTCTCTGAAAGAGGACACCGGTGATACTTTCAGTGTTATTGTGGCGGACTGAGATGTTGGCGATGACTAGAATTTCCATGTCTGCTTTTAGATTCAGGTACTGGATGGCGTCTATCTCCTTCAAGTCAAAAGTCTACCTATCAAAGAACTCTCTCCTTTCCTTTTATGTCACTTCCTGAAATGTGACCTGGCCCAGAGTACTGGAGGTTGACCAGACTCGGGACAGTGGGGCTGGGAGAAGCTCATGGTCACAATAGAAGAGGTGGCTGAACATGGATGACACAGGCATCTGGACAAATAACTAGTCTTATAACTCATTTTGTGATGTTGGGTAAATCACTAAATCTTCCTAGACACTTTTTTCCAGCAGAGTAAATAAGAGGGAACAACCCCATGCCGGCTTCACAGGCTGTTGGGAGCATCACATGAAATTGTGTTCTTGAAAGTATTTTATAAACTCTAAAGTCTCATATTTCATCATGGTTGTTATTCCCACTTGTGTAAGGGAGTTATTTTGAAGTGTCTTGTGTGTTCTTTCCAAGGACCAAACACTGGAAAATAATATTTTAAGATCTGTAAATGAAACATGAACAGGTATATAGTTCATATGTTGCATCACATTTTCCTTCCTTCATTATCCTTTATCCTGATGTTAAACCATAGACCAAGTCTACTTACAGGAAACAATTAAGTAAAAAGGAAAGTTTCTCTGTTTATTATGATATTTCAAAGCAAGAACAGAGAAAATCTAAAATATATTATCACAAATGCTATTGAATATTTACTGCCCATGACTATCTATTAGGCACTGTACAATGCAGATTTAATTTGAACTTAAAGATATTATGAACTAAAAATAATATGAAGCACAAATAAATAATACATGTTTGAAAACTAAAACGAACTAGTGAAAGTGTTAGTCGCTCAGTTGTGTCTGATTCTTTGAATGTATTCAGTTGTGTCTGAATCCATTGAATGTAGCCTGCCAGGCTTCCCTGTCTATGGAATTCTCCAGACAGGAATATTAGAAAGCGTTGCCATTTCTTTCTCCAGGGAATTCTTTCCAACCCAGGGATAGAACCTGCTGGTGCTGCTGCTAAGTTGCGTCAGTCGTGTCTGACTCTGTGCGACCCCACAGACGGCAGCCCACCAGGCTCCACTGTCCCTGGGATTCTTCAGGCAAGAACACTGGAGTGGGTTGCCATTTCCTTCTCCAATGCATAAAAATGAAAAGTGAAAGTGAAGTCACTCAGTCGTGTCCGACTCTTAGCGACCCCATGGACTGCAGCCTACCAGGCTCCTCCATCCATGGATTTTCTAGGCAAGAGTACTGGAGTGGGGTGCCATTGCCTTCTCTGGGATAGAACCTGGGTCTCCCACAGGTTCATTTGCAGGGAAATGAATGAGAGCTGTTACCTAAAACAGACTACTTATGAAGTGGAATTTTTCAGAGATTTCTTTGGTGAAAATGTCTAGACTAACGTATGTGGAATGAAATGAAGGAGCAGCCACCTTCAATCTTTGCTTTGATTTATCATAGTAATGATGAAGATGAATAAACTGGCTTATAAACTATGAATGAACTATGTCACTATGGATTATAGTGACAAAAACATGGACGATTTTAACTGAAAAATTCTTTGACAAGGAAGCTCTTTTGTGGATTAAACAATAACAATCAAAACAAACTAAAAATCCTCAAGAATCACATGAAATGGGACAGTTTGACTGTAGCTTTAGGGGGAAAAATCTATCTTCATGAAGGTCTTCAACTGAATATGTTTGTTGAAGGTAATTCAAGGAATGGTTGCAAAGTATGGAAAGTTCACAACCTTTTTTTCTTATTAGCTCCCTGTTCATCCCTATTACTGGAACCTCTCTCTTTCTGCCTTTAGCTAACATTCTCTTGTTTGTTATCGCACTTAGAAAATGATTCATTATGCACAACTGAAAAGTGTTCATAGAAAACACTTCCTCCACCACAAGTTATTTTAAGCTATTAATACATGAGATTAAATGGGTTGTCATAATGTAAATATGTTCATATATTAATACTAACAGTAATAATCTAATTATCGATTGGAAGGCCTTTCTCCCTTTAAGGGATTTCAGGTATTAGCAGGCTGGAAGTGAGTAGTCATTTGAGGACAGTTTGCTTATATTGGAATGCGGAATGAAGTAGGTCAAAGACTAATGGAATTTTGTCAAGAAAATGCACTGGTCATAGCAAACACACTCTTCCGACAACACAACAGAAGACTCTACACATGGACATCACCAGATGGTCAACACCGAAATCAGACTGATTATATTCTTTGCAGCCAAAGATGGAGAAGCTCTATACAGTCAACAAAAACAAGACCAGGATGACTGTGGTTCAGATCATGAGCTCCTTATTGCCAAATTCAGACTGAAATTGAAGAAAGTAGGAAAACCACTAGACCATTCAGGTATGACCTAAGTCAAATTCCTTATGATTATACAGTGGAAGTGAGAAATATATCTAAGGGACTAGATCTGATAGATAGAGTGCCTGATGAACTATGGATGGAAGTTCGTGACATTGTACAGGAGAGAGGGATGAAGACCATCCCCAAGAAAAAGAAATGCCAAAAAGCAAAATGGCTGTCTGGGGAGGCCTTACAAATAGCTGTGAAAAGAAGAGAAATGAAAAGCAAAGGAGAAAAGGAAAGATATAAGCATATGAATGCAGAGTTCCAAAAAATAGCAAGGAGAGATAAGAAAGCCTTCCTTGGCAATCAATGCAAAGAGATAGAGGAAAACAACAGAATGGGAAAGACTAGAGATCTTTTCAAGAAAATTAGAGATACCAAGGGAACATTCCATGCAAAAATGGGCTCATAAAGGACAGAAATGGNGCTCAGCTTTCTTCACAGTCCAACTGTCACATCCATACATGACCACAGGAAAAACCATAGCCTTGACTAGACGGACCTTAGTCGGCAAAGTAATGTCTCTGCTTTTGAATATGCTATCTAAGTTGGTCATAACTCTCCTTCTAAGGAGTAAATGTCTTTTAATTTCATGGCTGCAATCCCCATCTGCAGTGATTGTCTGGATGTTAGAACCTGACAATTTCTGACTTCCCTCACCCTTGCTTTTGAATAAAAATCTTCATATAGGGGTTCCCAACATTTCCAAATTCTGCCTTCTGTTGCCATTCACTCCTTTGCCTGGTTGAAGACATCCTCTGTAGGTTACTGTAATATCTTACCATTGTGGGTGAGTCTAGTTCAAGTCCATTTCTTTACCCTCCTAGTCCTGGCCATGGTGCCATATTTTTATGGGAATTATATCAGTTCTCTTGATTTAATTACTTTCTCTATTTTCATAGCTCCTAAATCTATAATTTTTAGACTTGTGTTTCATTTAAAATCTACCCTAAATTTCTCAAACTTAATTTGGAAACCTTACTTTTCCTTTGAGCCCAATGCATTGAAAATAGATATCTTGTCTCAATTCTCCCAACTTTCTTGTCTCTGTCAAAGGCCCTACAGTGATCAGTAAGGGCATGTGACACTGGAAGTCCCTCCTTCCTTGGATAAATTCAAACCTACACTCATTCTTGGCTGTGATGGTGTTATATTATTTATGGCTCTATCCAAAGGCACAAGGGAATGGGCTGGATCTGGGTCTTTAAAGGACCTACTTTTCACTTTCCCCAAACTCATGCCCTTCCCAGTGGAAGGGTGGTGTTTCTTGAGATACCCCTGAGTGTGAGACAGCAGAGAGGTGAAGTTCCTGAGGAGAGAGGGGTAGAAACATACAGTGGCACATCTCACTTCCTCCCTGAGAATCCCTAAAGTGGATGTTACAAAATGGCGGCTTAGTGAACTTGGCTGCATTGTATTTAAAAGAGAGGAAAATAACATAAGCTGCCAAAATTTGCAAAACAGGATATTTGCACAGATATCTGAATTTCCAGACTGTCTCGGAAAAATTGTGAACTCGGCTATGTGAAGCTGGCATTCCCTCAAAACATNGGCGGCTTAGTGAACTTGGCTGCATTGTGTTTAAAAGAGAGGAAAATAACATAAGCTGCCAAAATTTGCAAAACAGGATATTTGCACAGATATCTGAATTTCCAGACTGTCTCGGAAAAATTGTGAACTCGGCTATGTGAAGCTGGCATTCCCTCAAAACATCGTGTGGCAGGAGCTGGGCAGCAGCTGTAGGTGGGACACTTGCTCTCCAGGTGGCCTCAGTGCCACCACTGTGTCTTGTATTGAACTCAGTCAGTTTTACTCTTATACGTCACCTCCGTAGCTCCCAGAGGCATAAATATATGATCTCTGGGAGAAACCCTGGAGAGGGACATTTGGAGGCTTGCAGATCCATTCACAGAATCAGCAGCACCATATCTTAGAAACAGTAAGAACTTGACATGCTTATTGAATTGATGTGATTTTGAATCTTTGGACTAGAAAAGGTGACATTTAGGACTCTAGACTTGAATGATAACAATGTTTGTATAGCTGTAGTTAAAGAGCTGTAGACCTTGATTTTGTTCAAGTACAAGGAATGCTTGTCACATACTCCTGACATATTGAGAATACACTTTCTGGGATTTAAGTGCCTGGTTATTTTATCAGGCATCTTGTTAAGAAATGATACACATTTCACAATTACCCAGCTTATAAAAGAGAGCCAGACCACTGCATATACAATGCTGACTATTTCCTGGTTTGTTTAGTCTAAGTCACTGGGGAGAAATCGTCTACTTTCACTTCTTACACCTTAACCTGCTACGTCTTTGAATATAAATCACTAAAAGTCTGCAGCTATAATCATCTGATACTCAGGGTTAGTGTCTTAGGAGACAAAGTGAACATCCATAGAATGAAAATAAGAAAATCTAGTATTTGGAAGATAAAGAGGATGAGATAAAATACATATCCATTTGGTTCAATTTGAATGAGAAGAAATGGATAGCATTTAAAATGTTGCAGGCTTATTTTGAGGATTGATGAAATAATGCATGGAAAGCATATCGCATAGTCTGGCAACTAAAAGTATCCAGAATTGTTAGCTATTATTAGTTTATAGCGAGTAATTAGCCTTGCTCTGAGTATCTGAAAAGAACCTATTTTGAGCACTATATTGTTAAGATGGTAGGGGTGCTTTAGTCTTGGTCGTTGATTAATGTCACTCTTGAGTTTGTAATGTCAAAGTCTCAGCACAGGGGCTGAGGACCCCTTGGACACGGAGACTGAATTGTCTTCCTTGTCCTGTGACAGGGGCTCAAAGACCCTGGCAGCTGAAGTAGCTGGTGGTGCCTCAGTTTGGTCATTGTTCTCCATGAGGTGGCTAAACTGTCACAGTTCTAATGGGCATTTCCAACAGAACATGATTTATTACAGAAAATGAAAAACAATATTAAAGGGATATAAATAAGCCCCAAGACCTGGGGACAGGGAGTGGATACTTGTTTTAATGACAGTTTCTGTGCCTTCCTCTCCCCATACCCTCCCCCACTCCACCTTAACTGCGCCAAAAACATCATAGCTGTCATCTAGTCAGTCCGTCACCAAAGTTCAGGAAAACTTCATGGTTTATTTCAACGAGCTGCATAATTTGATGCAACAGTGGTAGCTAAAATGGTTCTCTTTCAACCAACAGAGCACTGATTTGTAGCATAGACACCAAACTTATTTTTTAAATAAAAAGTCCTGCAAAAAATAATACTTCCTGTCCACACAGTTCTGAGAAACATAATGTGATTTTTTTTTTTGATGGGAGTGATTTAGCAAATAAACACACTAACTTCAAAGATTTCCATCTTGTTTTCATATAACCTAAATGAGATTAGATGACTAGTGATTTATGCTACCACAATCTTCCGTTGCTCCCCACTTTAAATAAAAATATGGTTATAATTAAAATCACATGAATGTGAACTTTTTAGCTTCTAAAAAATAAGATGGATGACTTGATGATTGCCAAGAGAGACTCTGGAGTATCCTCATAACATCAAGGCACATGGCCCTTGAATTGCACGCCTGGTGTGTGCGTATCGTCCATTTACCACGGCACTAGAGCACAGCTGCCATTAGGGTGGAAACATAACCACAGCAGCAGTAACAACCAATCAACACAACTCATATAAGTTTTTGTACTTTGAGAACTACTTTCACTTGTATTTTTATTTTATTTGGACCTCTTAGCAGCCTGATGGAGTAGGTGCCATGGGTACTGTTATCTCCATTTCTGATGAGAAAACTAAAGCTCAGAGAGCTGAAGGGATTTGCTCAACTCAAGGGACTCACGCAAAAAGTAAGTGGCACAGTTAGAGCTTACCATGTCCTTTGAACTCTGATCCAAGGATCTTTTTACTCTAACAATCCAACTCAACTATATCACTACTTTTCTGGGGCTTAAAATAAAATTTCCTTTCAACACCACCCATTCACATATCAGGGCTTTCACACATGCCCAAACGTGTGTCTCCTTCCCTAATCAACTCCTCCTGAAAGATGGTCGACCTCAAACAGCCTCTTCTCTACTATTTTAGTTTGCTGCTATGACAACTGTGGTGTTGGAGAAGACTCTGGAGAGTCCCTTGGACTGCAAAGAGATCCAACTAGTCCATCCTAAAGGAGATCAGTCCTGGATGTTCATTGGAAGGATTGATGTTGAAGCTGAAACTCCAATCCTTTGGCCACCTGATACAAAGAGCTGACTCATTTGAAAAGACCCTGATGCTGGGAAAGACTGAGGGAAGGAAGAGAAGGGGATGACAGAGGATGAGATGGTTGGATGGCATCATCGACTCAATGGACATGGATTTCAGTGGACTCCAGGAGTTGGTGATGGACAGGGAGGCCTGGCATATTGCGGTTCATGGGATCACAAAGTCAGACACGACTGAGCGACTGAACTGATGACAACATGCCACTAACTAGGTGACTTAAACAGAGATTTGCTGTCTCACAGTTCTGGAGGCTAAAAATGCAAAGTCAAAGGGTTGGTAGGGTTGATTCCCTTGTAGGCTATCGGGAAGGACCTGTTTTAGGCCTCTCTCTTTGATTTGTAGATGGCCATCTTCATGACATTCTTGTGACATTCTCCCTGTAGACACATGTCTCTGTGTCCAAATTTCTTTTTTGTATAAGGACACCAGTGATATTGGATTTGGGCCCACCCTAATAATTTCNAGGCTAAAAATGCAAAGTCAAAGGGTTGGTAGGGTTGATTCCCTTGTAGGCTATCGGGAAGGACCTGTTTTAGGCCTCTCTCTTTGATTTGTAGATGGCCATCTTCATGACATTCTTGTGACATTCTCCCTGTAGACACATGTCTCAGTGTCCAAATTTCTTTTTTGTATAAGGACACCAGTGATATTGGATTTGGGCCCACCCTAATAATTTCATTTACCTTAATTATCCCTTTAAAAAATTCTGTNTGAAATCTAAGAAACTTTTGAAACTCTGATTTTACTATAAAATCTTGGCAGTGTACTCAGCACAGATGGAGCAACATTTCAAGCTTTGTTTATAAACTAGTGACCTTATCTTTTTATCTGTGAGACCTCTTTGCTCTTAATGAGCCAAGGAAGATCCTGAAATACAGTTAAGTACCAGTGAGCTCTGGTTAGTTCTTCCTTACAGAGAAGCCTCTCTTTATAGCTGTCCCTAGAAAAAATATATATATTTAATATGTGTATATGATGTGTATGAAAAGGCCATTTTAAATTGAAGTTCTTGAGTCATTTGTTTCAAAATGAATTTAAATCTGCTTCAGTGTGGTTGAAAGCAGGCCTGTCTTCAAAAGCCACAGTATTCTTGCCAAGTCTTCTGAACAGAGTATTTCCTCAAGAGTCACTGACTTGCTTTTTTCGCAGCTACTTTAGCTTGGGGATTTGCAGTCTCAGTGGGTCTTCAGGTCCAACCTCCGTGCCTCGGCTCCCTTTTGCTATCCTTTATGACCTTCCTCCCCTGACCTCTTGTTGCCACATCTTTATCCCACTGTTCATTCTGCCAAAAAGTTTCCTACATGGTCAGTATGTATTTTTGGAAATAAAGATAAGCCAAACCATCTAATTTAATACACATTCAGTATCAGTGGTTTTTAAAATGGACAAATGTGGACATAAACCCTATAAAATTCATCAGGAAATTTACTCTCGGGATGTTCGCTGGCCAAGTCTGTTAGCGGTGCCCGATAGTAGAAAAGTTGTTACTTCTGATCCCAGGTCACAGGTTTTAATACTGTCTCCTTCAGATCATTGTCTCAGCTTTTTCAAAAGTTGAAATATTGGTGATGGCAAGTCTGTTCAATTAGTTATCTGTCACTGAAGGCAAGTTAAAGCAAAGGCTGGCTCGCTTGACTACCATAGTTTCTTTTAAAAAATATTTATTTACTATAAATAATAATAAATATAAATGTAAATAATAAATAATATTTATTATTTATTTGGCTGCAACTGAGTCTTAGTTGTGGCATGTGCTCTAGTTGCAGAATGTGGGATCTAGTTCCCTGATCAGGGATGGCATTTGGGCTCCCTGCACAGGGAGCGTGGAGTCTTAGCCTCTGAACTCCCAAAGAACGGTTTTTACAAAGTGACCTTATGTTGGTCTAGACAGTGTTTTTCCTATGTGCTTTACTCCCTACCACTTTATCTGCAAACTCATAAACAATGTAAAGTAGGTATTAGTTAGGGGAATTTGTTGGGAACATTTGAAGGACAAAGAATCTGAGATAGAAAGAGATCGTGACACAGTATTAGAGGAAGAAGACGGACATGAAATTACGTCTCTGGACTCTCAATCAAACATATTCATTAGAGTTTTCTGGGCCCATCCGTGCTTCATCAGGATTAGAGTGAAACAACTCTGAGGGGATGAGATCGTGGGCTAATGTGTGTATGTGAGTATACACACATTTTAGAGAAAAATACCACTGCAGAGAAGGGACCAATCATGTCCCATTCTCTGGACTACAGCCTTTCGCTTATAAAGCTGAAGGGTAGGATGCTATAACGTTAGAAAATAAGAAGGTTAGGGGGTGGGGACCTACTATTTCTTCCATCTCTACAACCAAGCATTAGTTCCAGGATTAGAGCAGATGCTCAATTATCACTGTAAATGGCACGGACAATTGTATATTGTGATTAGGGACTCTTTCTCTGCGTTATGTTATAAATTTTCTAAAGAAATTCTCACACATTTTTTCTTTTGAGGTAAAATTAAAGTGAATGGGAGCAGAGAAATGCTGGTATCTTCATTTTCTAACTGAATAAGTCGAAGAAAACACTGGTGTCAGTCCATGGGCTTTCAGACAAAGTGGGCTTCAGAGGAGCCAACAAGACTGTAACAACTGACTTCATCCTTCTCGGGCCCACGTTGCAACTCCAGGGGGCGCCGTTCACACACTAGTCTAGGTCACTGGCACCACGCGGGTGGTGGGCGCATCTCTTTCCAAGAACCCAGTGTGTCTGTTCTTTGCAACGACTCTCAGGTCATGTTTAACTCTGTTACTACTTGAAAGCACTTACTTTTAAAGATAATTTTAAAAGGAGAGGTTTCCCTTTCCTTTAGTTTTTAGCAAAACTGGTTTCCTGAGCAGACCATTAGATGTGATTCCAACCTACTATTTTGGAAAGTAAAGAGTCTAAGAAGGAAACACAGAGATAGCCCCTTCCATTAAAAAAGCCACTCTAAAGACAACTCGAATAAAGAATTCCCCTAAGAAGTGAAAATTTTCTAGAGGTGAGATTGCCAATCACCTTTTCTTTCTAAATCCTAACCACTTTTAAGTGATACTTCCTCTAGTTGAGTTTTATATTGATGTTAGATAAACATGAATCATTTCAATATTTGGAACATGTACTGTTGAATCCGTTCACTGTTATTTTCCTAAATACATTCTCACAAGTACCTATTTCAGTCCAGTGAGAATACATTACTCCAAAACTATGATGCAAGCACTCTTTCCTTACTTTGTTATTTTTTTAACATGTTATTAAAAAAAAAGTCCAGTATTTTAAAATGGAAGTCCACTCAGGTGACACCAGCGCACACACATTTCTGATGGTTCCTCATCTGCAGCTGAGTAAATCCAGAGGCCTCACAGTGACACACAGGATCTGTCTCCAGGACCTCTCGGCTCCTCCTCCTCATCCCTGGGCCTCTGCACACTCTTCTCCCTCTGCTCCTTGGGCTGTCCAGGTCACCTTCTGCTTCAGGACACTCTTCTGCAGGGCCTGGCAATGCCCACTTCTCAGGGAAAGCTTTGGCAGTTCTAGTTAAAATCTTTACCCTGTCCTTGTAGGAACTCTGCCTGATTTCTTCCTCAGTAGAATTTCTTCCATTGTCCTCTTTAAAATGAAGATGTACAAGATCTTTACCATGAAGATGTACAAAATTAAAATAAAATTAAAAATATAAGATTTGTATTATTTACCATCCTTCCCTCTACCGTCATATCCCACTAGAATCTAAGTTCTGTTAGGGTAGGAATTTTCTTTGTTTTATTCTCTGCTGTTTTTCTAATGTGTAGAAGAGTATACAGACTCAACATCCATTTTTGTTGGGCAAATCACATTAGCAAATCATGTAGTTATAGAATATTATGTGTTATAAATTCTGGATTAACCAGGCTCATATTACAAGCAAAATGCCACACAATTTTTCTTTATCTAATCATTAATTTATAAGCAGACATTAGAAATCTTAGTATAGTACTACTATTTAACTCTGCTCTATGTAATGACAATGGGTATGGATAAGATTCAGAAGCTTATGGATTTTTAGGGAAGTCACTGAATTTCCTTCCAGTGGATAGTTTACTTTAAAAATGAACCCAGAAAAAATTCTTTTTATTTAAAAAACAAGGAAGTTGCTAAAGGGGGTCACAACACATTTTTAATTTTCCTGTGATAAAACAATAAACTAAATGATAGAGCCTGAACAAATGCTCACTTGTCTTTAAGTTCTCAGGAAAGTTTGATAACAAAGTCCCCCTGGAAAGCCTCTCAGAACCTCCACAGCACAATAACACACTGCTTTCAGCCTCCCCGCCCCATGCCTTTTTATCCCAGTTACCAGCATCACCCCCTGACCCCAGATACACATAGCTCCCACCATAATCGATATCCCCCACTGGAGGGGTACATTTGTTACAATCAATGAACCTACACTGACACATCATTATCACCCAAAGTTCCAATTTTCCATTACATTCACTCTTGTGATGCACATTCTGGGTTTGGACAAATTTATAATGACATGTATCTACCATTATAGGATCATACAACGTAGCTTCACCGCCCAAGGTCCTTTTTTATATAAGAGTGATACATGCATCACAGAGACACAGACACACATACACTTCCAACCAGGGATTGGACTTGCACCCCATGCAGCGGAAGCATGGAGTCTCAACCCCTGGACCACCGGGGAAGTTTGCAAAAGAGTAAAAATTTTAATAAAAGTAATGCATGTAGATGGTAGGAGAGCTGTAAAATGCAGGAACATATGATGAATCAAGTAAAGTTAAATTTTTTCCCTACTGTTAAAATTTCCCCTACATACACGTATGCAATCTTTTATGTTTGGCAAAACACAGTATATGTGTAGCTCTTTATATGGTTTTACATTAGCAGAATCTTCCTTTATTTGAGACACTTTAGGACACTTAGAGCTATTAAACATTTCTCCTTTTCTTCTCTCCAAATACTGAAAGTAAACTAACTGGTTGTGAAAAAAAAAAAAGAAAACAACTGCTTATACACCTTTATTCTCTTAGGATTAAAACCTTGTGCTTTTTGGGTCCCAGTTGAGAAGAAAGGAACAAAATAGAGATCTTGAACTTGGAAATGGGCAGTTGTCTTTTAGTCTAATGAAAGCTGCAGTCTCTTGAAATAATTGAAAAACCTCTTGTACTACCTCAAGGGGGTCTTTGGGGAGGAGGAAGTTTGTGTGTACATGTGTTCATCCACGCATGTGTGTCTCTGTGTGTGTTACATCTAACAATTCTGAAAACCCAAGGAAGTTCCACAGTGCTTTGTTCTACATTGTTTTATAGCATTTGTGCAACAAGCCCTCTCCCATCCCTGGTGCAACAGGCTCTTAGCATTTGTTCTGGAAAGCTTCCATTTGCCATGGAACCACAAACCTCAATTACTTGACTTTCATATTGTTTTGCAACCTCAGTGCTATTTCATGGGCTGTGTGTCAATGCGTGGCACTTTTTACCTATGACACAAGGCACAGAAGTAACATGTATTCTGCAAAGGGAATCGCCGATCTCAGAAAGTCCATTCATTTGAGGGAAGGTGACTCTGTGAGAGAGTTCAACAAAAACCCAACTTATCTCCAAGAAGTAGCAATCAGAGTAGCGTAGCAGTTGGTTATCCCAAGGCACAGCTTCTGTTGAAAATACCCCTCCATTTACAACTAGTTCACCACCAGAGTAAGTGTTCAAATTTTGACACTTGTTAGGTGTAGGTTTTAGTAAAGCAAACAACTACAAAAATCTTTGTATCCTCAGAAACCAAAAAACTACCTAAAGTCTCTTTGATTGCAAAATGAGTGCATAGTCTTTGTTGAACACTACGTAAAGAGACAAAAGGAAGGAAATAAAAATCATCTATGATCCCATCATCCAGGCAGCCAAAAGTGCTTCTTGAGTAGAGGGAAATTATAATTCTCTCATTTGACTCAGTTCTGATATTGAGCAATGGTGACCTTCCTGTCATCACCTGGACATACTTCATACTGAAGGAAACTGCTAAAAAGAGCAAAATGAAAATGCTTTTTGCTTCATTCCTAAAGCAAGTGTGAGCAAACCCACAGAAACAACATATGAGGGTTAAGTTTAGAATCACTATGCTGTGTGATTTCATAGTGATGGGCTAGCCTGTTGATTGTTCACAATTAGAAGCCTTAACTATAATTTTCATATCATAACTTTTATTTTATAACTTAATCTGTAAAAAGATAGATGTGTATTATTTTAGTAAAAGAAGAAATGGAAATTAATTATCTCAACAGAAAAGAGTATTTGTGAACTGGGGTTTTGCTTATGGTTCCACTGTGGGTGGGGAGGCATTTCTGAGGATCATTTGTGGGACATTTAATTCTAAGTGCTCAACAAAGAATAACTATAAATTTGTTTTATGCAACAAACACCATCAACTCATGTATGTTTACTGAAAATGAAAAAATAAAATGTACCTGCTTTATTACTATTATTATGAATTGGATGATTTGATTACATAAATGTATTGTGATCTTCATTAAAGTCTGTTAAATGAAATGTTGTTTGTATTGAGTTGAATGATGCATTATGCATTCCAACTTTTACTTAATGATAATTATCAAGTGTTAAATTATTTCTGGGACTTTCATACACAGCTAGTGGGAAGGTAAATTGGTATAGTTACTATGGAAAACGACTTGACAAAATCAGTTAAAGCTCAACATATATATACCCTATGACCCACCAGTTGCAATTCTAGGTTAAGTACTCAAGAGAAAATGTATAATTTTGTGAACAAGAATACTCACAGCTGCATTATTAATATCTGTAATAGTCCAAAACTAGGGATAGCCAAATGTTCATTACCTCTAGAATTAATATTCACTTGCACATACACATGCTCTGGAATACTCTGTAGAAGTGCTCAGAAATCTTTTTCTGTAATAGGTTCAGTTCAGTTCAGTCACTCAGTCGTGTCCGACTCTGCGACCCCATGAATTGCAGCATACCAGGCCTCCGTCCCTCACCAACTCCCGGAGTTCACTCAAACTCACGTCCACTGAGTCAGTGACGCCATCCAGTCATCTCATCCTCTGTCGTCCCCTTTTCCTCCTGCCCCCAATCCCTCCCAGATCAGAGTCTTTTCCAATGAGTCAACTCTTCACATGAGGTGGCCAAAGTACTGGAGTTTCAGCTTTAGTATCAGTCCTTCCAAAGAACACCCAGGACTGATTTCCTTTAGAATAGACTGGTTGCATCTCCTTGCAGTCCAAGGGACTCTCAAGAGTCTTCTCCAACACCACAGTTCAAAAGCATCAATTCTTTGGCGCTCAGCTTTCTTCATAGTCCAACTCTCACATCCATACATGGCTACTGGAAAAACCATAGCCTTGACTAGACGGACCTTAGTTGGCAAAGTAATGTCTCTGCTTTTGAATATGCTATCTAGGTTGGTCATAGTTTTCCTCCAAGAAGGAAGTGTCTTTTAATTTCATGGCTGCAATCACCATCTGCAGTGATAATGGAGCCCAGAAAAATAAAGTCTGACACTGTTTCCACATCTATTTCCCATGAAGTGATGGGACCGGATGCCATGATCTTTGTTTTCTGAATGTTGAGCTTTAAGCCAACTTTGTCACTCTCCTCTTTCACTTTCATCAAGAGGCTTTTTAGTTCCTCTTCACTTTCTGCCATAAGGGTGGTGTCATCTGCATATCTGAAGTTATTGATNCTGGAAAAACCATAGCCTTGACTAGACGGACCTTAGTTGGCAAAGTAATGTCTCTGCTTTTGAATATGCTATCTAGGTTGGTCATAGTTTTCCTCCAAGAAGGAAGTGTCTTTTAATTTCATGGCTGCAATCACCATCTGCAGTGATAATGGAGCCCAGAAAAATAAAGTCTGACACTGTTTCCACATCTATTTCCCATGAAGTGATGGGACCGGATGCCATGATCTTTGTTTTCTGAATGTTGAGCTTTAAGCCAACTTTGTCACTCTCCTCTTTCACTTTCATCAAGAGGCTTTTTAGCACCTCTTCACTTTCTGCCATAAGGGTGGTGTTATCTGCATATCTGAGGTGATTGATATTTCTCCCAGCAATCTTGATTCCAGCTTGTGCTTCTTCCAGTTCAGTTTCTCATGATGTATTCTGCATATAAGCTAAATATGCAGGGTGAAAATATACAGCCTTGATGTACTCCTTTTCCTATTTGGAACCAGTCTGTTGTTCCATGTCCAGTTCTAACTGTTGCTTCCTGATCTGCATCTTGGAAATCATATGCTGTCTAACACAACTATTCAATTCTACCAAGGCAGTGTAGAAACAGCCTTAGACAATATATAAATGAAAGGGCATGGCCGTATTCTACTAAAACTTTATATACAAACAAGTGACGGGCCAATCTTAGCCCATAGGTTGTTATTTGCTGATCTCTACTCTATAGCAAAAGAAACAGAAAAGGAAGGAATTACAGCTATATGCAGCAGAATGGATGAATTTACAAATGCTGAATTAAAGAAGGTGATGAAAAAAAGAATATGCTCTCTGATTCTATTTTTTAAAATTTTGAAGTTAGGGGATGGTGATGGAAGTCAGTGAATCTGGATCTCTGGGAGATGATGTCTGGGAGGTGGTATGAGGGAAGNACAGCTATATGCAGCAGAATGGATGAATTTACAAATGCTGAATTAAAGAAGGTGATGAAAAAAAGAATATGCTCTCTGATTCTATTTTTTAAAATTTTGAAGTTAGGGGATGGTGATGGAAGTCAGTGAATCTGGATCTCTGGGAGATGATGTCTGGGAGGTGGTATGAGGGAAGCTGTCTACATTGATCTGTGTGGTTTTACATGGATGTGTTAATTTTGTAAGAATGAAGTGTACGTCTAAAAACTGGATATTTATCAGAATTTAGCTAACCTTCAATAAAAATGTAAGAAAAGAATTTTCTACCTAAATAAATCAATAGCTAAATAAACTAATAGCAGAGGAACTAGAAGTGCTAGTCAATATACAAACTACAATTTCAATTGTTGAGGAATAGCAAGCTATTGATATATACAAGCTTGCACACACGCACACAGATTAGTTTCCATTTATCAATGCTAAATTAATTGAAAAGTTGCTTTCTTAAAGATGCTCACATTTGAAATGAATCTTCCAAGAAGTTTTGCCTACAAGAATGCAAAGAAAATTGACAGTCAAACTATTTCTTTTCAAAAAAGTAAATCAGATACTGCTCCTTTTCTAACAGTTTAATTGCTATAGGGAAAAATCCTTTACTTATTGTACTGGCTTAAAATTTCATACAACTCTGTGTAGTTACAAGTTTGAGACCTGACCCTGAACTTCAGGAATCCAGACGGTGGACTACGTTGAGAGAAATTACTGGCTCCTTCTCCTACTTGACTCTCAAAGCTACTTTCAGCCTTAAACTATACGAAAAAGGTAATCTCCTTCAAATACAGATTTGCTTTAGGCTCTGGGATGACCAAGTTCCAAATGTCTCCTAAACTATCCACAACATGATCATATTCATTCATATACTGTTGCCCAAAACCATATTGGCATTTCATTATTGATCATCTTGTAAACATGATCCATGAAAGAAGTCTCATACAAAAAGTAAAATAACAGATAAAGTAAAGGTAATTTTTCCAATGACTGCCTGGTGGAACTAATTATTAATAAACCTGTTCTATAAAGAAAATAGTAATTTGGAAATAAGATGTTAAACTTTTCCTGAGAAATGTGGAAAATGTACTTTTGAATTCAATATGTACTTCCAAAATGTTCACCTATGTTTTCCAAATATTAAATTTTCTAAAAGAAGATAAAATATTCATATGCATTTTGTTGACACTTGCAATATAATTTGATGGTTTTTAAAACATTTTCCAGCTCTATTGAGGTAAGGTTTTAAAATGTATGCATTTAGGTTGCACAATATAATCTTTAAAAGGTTTACAACCTGATGTTTTAATATATGTGTGTGTTCAGTTTTGTCTGAGTCTGTGTGAAATGGTTACTACAGTGAAATTAATTAGCACATCCATCACCTGACAAAGTTACCATTTTTGTTTTGTGGTAAGAATACAAGATCTCCTGTCTTAGGAAATTTCAAGTATATATAATAGCTTTATTAACCAAACTCACTATGCTAAACAATAGAACACTGTGACTTATTAATCTCATAACTGGAAGTTTGTATTGATGGAAGAAATTTCACATATTGAGGTATGAGAAAGTCATTTTGGCTTATACATAATTCACCTTGAACTTTGAGCTAACCAAAACTGCCTGTTCGTGGCCTATTTGTTTGAACCATTAAAGAAAAGAAAGCATTTAAAAATCAAAATGGAGTAACTGTGATTCAGGCATCCGAAATGGAAGTAGGCGGCCATGGTGGATGTGGTTTCAGACACATTCTTGTATCACTGAGAACTTGAATATTCTGAACTGTATCACAGTCAAGGACATTACTAGCTGTTCTCAAAACAATATTTGCTAGCAAATGCCAGCTGCAACCTTATGGTCTCAAGGTCTACCCTTGTAACTGTGCAACCATTTCAGACCCCAACAAATCTTGGCTTACTATGCACCTTCACTGCCCGAACATGTGCTCAATTGTGTCCAACTCTCTGTGACTCCATGGACTATACACAGCCTTCCAGGCTCATCTGTCCATGGGATTTTCCAGGCAAGAATGCTGGAGTGGGTTACCATTTCCTACTCCAGGTGATCTTCCAGACCCAGAGATTAAACCTATGTCTCTTGCATCTCCTGCCTTGGCAGGTGGATTCTTCAGCACTGCACCTCCTAGGAAGCCCCAGTAAGCACCCTTACTTCGTGCCTGCTTCAATCCTAATATTTGGCAAATGACTTATGTAATTTCATGGGTTTTTGTCTTTATAACCCACCCTGCATTTTGTAGTCCGGCAGAATACAATTCAAGTACTTCTTGAATCTGCAATACAATTTTAGGAGGAAGCTTGGTATGGGAAATCTTTTCATATGCTTACTACACATAAAGAAAAACCCCTCAGATTTTTAGTTTATGATTATCACTGAAATATGAAAATACTGATGTTCCCCAATCTTATCAAGTTCTATACTCTATTAACATTTTTGATATTATTTTCTTATACTTAAAAATGTGACAACCACTTTCAGAAATAAATTTTCTACTGTGTTACATAGAATTAGAACTTTCAGAGTCCAGAATTTAAAGATAAAAATGATGATATATAAGATATCATAATGTTAACTATCTCATTAAGTTGCAAGTAATAAAAAGTTTTAAATTTTGACTGCAAACCAAAAGTATTAAACTCATACATGGTTGACTACCCAAAATCTGGCAAAAATTAATTCTTTGCATTTGCTTGTTATTGTATATAACCTATCTTTAGATTGCCTTTAAGATTTTTGGAGCAAAAAAAATCAGTAATTACTTTTTGATAGTGTCCAAGTTAGCCTCACAAAAGTTGAAAACTTACATTGATCTGTGCAAGCTTTCGGCTTATGGAAACTGTGCTTTCTTTACCAGCAGTTAGCTATCTCATCGGGACTGATCTTTTGGGAAGTTGATAAAAATATCTCTTGGCATTTAGATCTGACAAAAGGTTATAGCTCAAAGATATAATTGGAGCAAATATTTATTTTATCTAAAATTATGTTTTTTATAATATAAATTAGTTTGTCTCATTCTTTGATAACTTCCATATTTGTGAATCTTTATAATTGATACACATTAGTAAACATATACTTACCACCACAAGGAAGAGCAGCCCCCATTGGTCACAACTAGAGAAAAGCCTGCATAGCAATGAAGACTCAGTACAGCCCAAAACAAATAAAAAACAAAACAAAAAAATCTCTAAAAAAGTATATAATCTATAAAAAATATTTACAGTGGAATACTATTAAAAGCTGTATTTCTTCCAATAAAAAGCCCAACATTATTTTTGGGTCGAGACAGAAATGACATTGTCTCTGGACAAATGGTGGTGATAGGGATTTTACCTAGAGATGCACTATTACATCAGCTTTCACAGGAATCCTAGCAGAGGGCTGGGCATACCATAGTGCTCAAGAAATATCTGATAATTATCTATTCTTATAGGTAGGTTCTATTGCCTATTTGTGGAGAACTATGCACAAGGTCAGCAGGGGCGGCAGTGAGGAGATACCCCTCCTCCAAGGTAAGGAGCAGGGGCTGCGCTTGGCTGGAGCAGCTGTGAAGAGATACCCCACATCCAAGGTAAGAGAAACCCAAGTAAGGCGGTAGGTGTTGTGAGAGGGCATCAGAGGGCAGACACACTGAAACCATAATCATGGAAAACTAGTCAGTCTAATCACATGGACCACATTGAATTAGCCTTGTCTAACTCAATGAAACTAAGCCATGCTGTGCAGGGCCACTCAAGACGGGCGGGTCATGGTGGAGAGGTCTGACAGAATGTGGTCTACTGGAGAAGGGAATGGCAAACCACTTCAGTATTCTTGCCTTGAGAACCCCATGAACAGTATGAAAAGGTAAAATGATAGGATGCTGAAAGAGGAACTCCCCAGGTCAGTAGGTGACCAATATGCTACTGGAGATCAGCGGAGAAATAACTCTAGAAATAAAGAAGGGATGGAGCCAAAGCAAAAACAATACCCACTTGTGGATGTGACTTGTGATAGAAGCAAGGTCCAATGCTGTAAAGAGCAATATTGCATAGGAACCTTGAATGTTAGGTGAATGAATCAAGGCAAATTGGAAGTGGTCAAACAGGAGATGGCAAGAGTAATGTCGACATTCTAGGAATCAGCGAACTAAAATGGACTGGAATGGGTGAATTTAATGCAGATGACCATTATATCTACTACTGTGGGCAGGAATCCTTTAGAAGAAATGGAGTAGCCATCATGGTCAACAAGAGTCCAAAATGCAGTACTTGGATGTAATCTCAAAAATGACAGAATGATCTCTGTTCATTTCCAAGGCAAGCCATTCAATATCACAGTAATCCAAGTCTATGCCCCAACCAGTAACACTGAAGAAGCTGAAGTTGAATGGTTCTATGAAGGCCTACAAGACCTTTTAGAACTAACACCCAAGAAAGACGTCCTTTTCATTATAGAGGACTGGAATGCAAAAGTAGGAAGTCAAGAAACACCTGGGTAACAGACAAACTTGGCCTTGGATACAGAATGAAGCAGGGCAAAAGATAATAGAATTTTGCCAAGAGAACACACTGGTCATAGCAAACATTCTCTTCCAACAACACAAGAGAAGACTTTACACATGGACATCACCAGATGGTCAACACTGAAATCAGATTGATTATATTCTTT
>SJYA01001556.1:2169248-2230504 GCA_006410615.1 Neotragus moschatus | reverse complement strand
TTTATGGTTCAACTCTCACATCCATACATGACTACTGGAAAAATCATAGCTTGGACTAGACAGATGGTTGTTGGCAAAGTAATCTCTCTGCTTTGTAACATGCTGTCTAGGTTGGTCATAGCTTTTCTTCCACAGAGCAAGCATCTTTTAATTTCATGGCTGCAGTCAGCATCTACAGCGAGTTTGGAGCCCAAGAAAATAAAGTCGGTCACTGTTTACATTGTTTCCTCATCTATTTCCCATGAAGTGATGGGACTGAATGCCATGATATTAGTTTTCTGAATGTTGTTTTAAGCCAGCTTTTTCATTCTCCTCCTTCACTTTCATAAAGAGTCTCCTTAGTTCCTCTTCAACTTCTGCCATAAAGGTCACATCATCTGCATATATGAGGTTTTTGAGAGTTCTCCTGGCAATTTTGATTCCACCTTGTGCTTCATCCAGCCCAGCATTTTGCATGAGGTATCCTCCATATAAGTTAAAAAAGCAGAGTGACAATATACAGCCTTGACATACTCCTTTCCCAGTTTGGAGCCAGTCTCTTTCATGTCTGTTTCTAACTCTTGCTTCTTGACCTGCATACAGATTTCTCAGGAGGCAGATAAGATGGTCTGGTATTCCCATCTCTTTCAGAATTTTCCAAGGTTTGTTGTGATCCACACAGTCAGAGGCTTTGGCATAGTCAATAAAGCAAAAGCAGACATTTTTATGGAACTCTCTTGCTTTTTCTGTAATCCAGTGGATGTTGGTAATTTGATCTCTGGTTCCTCTTCCTTTTCTAAATCCAGCTTGAACATCTGGACGTTCACAGTTCACATATTGCTGAAGACTGGCTTGGAGAATTTTGAGCATTACTTTACTAGCATGTGAGATGAGTGCAATTGTGCCGTAGTTTGAGCATTCTTTGGCATTGCCTTTCTTTGAGATTGGAATGAAAACTGACCTTTTCCAGTTCTGTGGCCACTGCTGAGTTTTCAAAATTTGCTGGCATATTGAGTGTAGCACTTTCGCAGCATCACCTTTTAGGATTTGAAATAGCTCAACTGGAATTCTGTCACCTCCACTAGCTTTGTTCATAGCCTGATGCTGCCTAAGGCCCATTTGACTTCACATTCCAGGTGTCTGGCTCATGAGTGAGCACACCATCATGGTTACCTGGATCATTAATATCTTTTTTTAAAAATAATTCTTCTGTGTATACTTGCAACCTCTTCTTAATATCTTTTGCTTCTGTTACATCCATAGCACAGGACTATATGCCTATTATTAGCTCTATAGACATTTGGAAAATCAGAAGAGTTCACAAATGAAAATAAAAATTTTCAATAAGAGCCAGCCAAAGAAAGACAAGGTTAGAATCTTGGTAAGCATATCTTGTTTTCCTTTTTTTAGGCTTCAGAAATATGTAAGCTTTACTGAGGGCTTTCAGTGTGTCAGCCACTCTTCTAAGCATTTAGTATACATTATCTTATTTAGATCTCACAACAACTCTATAAAATAGGTACTATTATTATTTTATTTGTATTATTTTATTATTACTATTTTGCATATCAGTGAACTAGAGCACATAGAAACTTGGACATTTCCCATGAACACATGAAACTTGGATAGAACATGGATTTGAAATTCCACAAGGAGATCTTACAAATATATTGGGTTGGCCTAAAAGCTCATTTGAGTTATTCTGTAAGATGTTACCGAATTGGTGAACCCAATATGCCTACCTCTGCAGATTACAGTCCATCTAATCATAAAGAGTCTGACACGACTTAGTAACTCAACAACAGCAATAACAACAACTGAGATAACCACTTACCCCTCACCCCAAGCAATGCCAAGGCCAACATGACAAGAACCTCATCTCTCCCGGAGTTCTTCTATTCAAGTATTCCCACAATTCCTGCAACTGCTTAAAGTGGTCCATTGAGTCAGGTCTCCTTGATGCTTGCTGCTTTACTTCCTGGATGAAGAGCAAGAACTCAGGCTTGTTTTCTGCCTCTGCTGGACAGCTCTACACTTTTGGTTTCTTTCAGCAATATTCGTGGTTACCCTTTAAGTAAACCTATGGTTTTGTGTCTGTGTATTCTGAAATCAGCCACAACATTCCAATGGCTAGAGTAATTGCTAGGAAGACTGAGGAAATCAGAGCCACCTGATAGCTTTGTATAAACCCTCCCCCCGTGAGGCTGCATGTGATGCAGCAGTCTCTCAGGAAGTGAGAGAAGATAATCCTTTCTAGTCTTATCTTTCTTTCTTCTAAAATTGGATTGCACTTGGAGACTTCACTGTCTTTTCCAGAAGTACTCCAGTCTGGGTTGCCTGAGGCCCTCAGACATTTTTAATACCTTTGAATATCAAAAACGAAGAGATCAGGATTCTGCCCTGCCCTTTTCCTTGAAAAGATACTTAGGCTTTAAGAAAATAGTGATGGAAAAGAATGCATGGGGCCTCTACTTTTAACTATCCAACAGAGCTTAATAAAAGTATCATTTTTGTCGGTGACGTCTTCTAGGTGGCCTTTAAGGTCATTGTGAGCACTTCTTAATAGCATTCCATGTGGTCTCCATGTTGCCCAAATCACTCGTATTATTTTGCTTCTAAGTTTGTTTGCATTTTCTTTTAGCATAGGTCTAGAGGCAGTCTTCTTCTAAAGCAACCACGGCTCTTGCTGCATAAGTAGTAGCCTTCATGAATGCAGAACTACCTGCAAATAAAATCTGATCAAGAGCCAATATCCAGGATACATAAAGAACTCATAAACTCAGCAACAACACAAAGTCCAATAGGCAAAGATTTGAATGGACATTTCATCAAAAAGATATATGGATGTCAAATAAATACATCCAAAGGAGCTGGATATTGTCATTAAGGAAATACAGATTAAAACTACAATGAGATCTATATCTTTTTAGAGATTGTTGGTATGAATTTGTACCATATAGAATTCTCATATATCACTTATGGGAACACGTAAAAGGCTATAGTCACTTTAAAAAAACAGTTTGAAAATTTCTTCAAAGTTAAGCATCCATCAACTGTAGGTCCCAGGAATTCCATTACTATGTATTTACATTAGAGAAATGAAAGCATATATCCTTTCCTGCCTCCCCAGTTATCCCTCTGAATACTCTCATGGACCAACAAGGAATACCCTACCCTTTCCCAGTGTGGTAGGGAACGAATCTTCTATTTGTGCTAAGTCGGTCTGAATTAGCCTATCACTAAAGAACATTCACCTGCAATGCAGGAGACCTGGGTTCAATCCCTGTGTTGGGAAGATCCCCTTAAGGAGGGCATGGCAATCCACTTCAGTATTCTTGCCTGGAGAATCCCATGAATAGAGAAGCCTGGTGGGCTACAATCCATGGCGTGACAAAAAGTCAGACATGACTGAGTGACTAATGGCCACAAAGAAAGATTAAGTTATTTTAGTTAAAATAACTTTTTAAAAGTAAAATTTTTGAAGCATAACATGTAGAGATATGAGTGCATAAATAAATTCAGAAATAAAATACATCCTGCACCTGAAAGAATTATCCTCATGTTCCTTGTCTCCTTACCTACCAAGATAATCACTGTCTTAATTTTAAAAATCATACATTAATTTGTCTGTTTTTTGAATTTTTTTTAGCTCAGGGCAATATATGACTAAGAGAAATTGCAACAGTTTCAAGGCAACTATCTAGAGAGACAGACACAAAGGCAGGAAGTTAGGAGAATAGATTTGACCTAAGGATTATGGCTAGGGAAGCATGGTAAGGTTATTACCAGAACTTGAAATGGATTGGAATCATAAAAAAAGAAAAAATACATACAAAATATTTGCGAGAACTGACCTGCCAAACAAAACACAAGTCTGAACTAAAAAGTGTTACTGCTCAAAGCTTAACCTTCATACAACAGGCCTCAAGTGAGTTGAGAAAGCTGCTCAGCAACCAACCAGCTCATTTTCCGCACTGCTTATTTTAGATGGAGCCAAGGAAACAAATGTCTCAGACTGTAAAGAATCTGCCTGCAATGCAGGAGACCTAGGTTCAATCCCTGGGTTGGGAAGATCTCCTGGAGGAGGGCATGCCAACCCATTGCAGTATTCTTGCCTGGAGAATCCCCATGGACAGAGGAGCCTGCCAGGCTGCAGTCCACGTGGTTGCAAAGAGTCGAACATGACTGAGTGACTAAGCACAGTACAGCACACACAAAAAACTAAACAATATCCTTGCATTGAAACCAGAGTATTAAGAAGAGTGGACAAGTGAGCAAAATTAGGTCTGCTTTATAGAGCATTTCTCACTTTCAGAGTAAGGAATCCTCACATTTTCTATTCAATGGGACATTGGAAATACAGGTGCCTGTGACTCCTTTGTGGTATTCATTCTTCCTTTTCCCACTTAAAAATGTCTATTGTTTGTCTTCTCCTTCAGACAAGTCAGTTCAGTCACCCAGTCGTTTCTGACTCTTTGTGACCCCATGGACTGCAGCACGCCAGGTCTTGTCTTTGAATTACCACTTTTCAGTATCCACTAGAGTATAATGGGAAAATAGCTTGTCTTTGAGTTTATCAGTCTCTAGACCCAGAGACACTATTTCCAAACTGATGTAGAGAAAGATGCACAACATAAGACCCGGAGATCCCGGACTTTGAATTCCGACTCTTGACTGTATCGACTTTTGATTGACTGGATTCTTTTGGGAAGGACTGAGTGTGTTGCAAGTGTAGAAAGAAAGAAATGCTGAAATATTTAGCGGAATCAGGGGAGTTTACTGTGATTTGCCAAATTTGCCAAACTTTCCATCTGAAATCCAAGTTTCCTTACTCTTTTTGAAGGGGTCATATATCAAAGCTTGGCTAGTGGCAGGTGGTGGGGAAGACATGTGTCACTTCTAAACCAAAGCAAAGCAGAGTCTGATTAACTTTTTCATTGTTGAGGTGAATTGAGCAAATTTTTTTTTCACATGGTACAGTTACATAATGATGGAATCACTATCAACCTGGGTTCCTGAGGAACTCTATAAAGTGCAACCTTTTATTTTGTTAGGACACTGGAATTTGGGAGTACACCACAGTACTACTTAGCCTATTATTTTTTATACAAATGCAGTACCAAATGTGTCCTCCATGGCAATGAGATTTCTGCCTGGCAAATTTTCAGAACTTCCCAAGAAAGCATTTTTTCCAAGATGTTTATAACCCAATCCTCTCCCTGCTCTTAGGGATATCTGAATGAGATGAAAGTGAGTGTGGATTTATCATTGTTGTTAAGTCGCTAAGTCGTGTCCGACTCTTTGAGATCCCACAGACTACAGCACACCAGTCTTCCCTGTCTTTCACTATCTCTCAGAATTTGTTCAAACTCATGTCCATTGAGTCAGTGATGCCATCCAAACATCTCATCCTTTGTCATCTCCTCTCCTGCCTTCAATTTCCCAGCATCAGCGTCTTTTCCAGTGAGTCAGCTCTTCACATCAGGTGGCCAAGAAAACAGAAGGGCACTGCCCTTATCCCCAAAGCTTACACATCCTGATAAACTGGCAATACCATATGATATAAATCAGAAGGAGGCATAAATACACCCATATCAAGGTAGCCAGAATGCCCCCTTTTTAGGGCTTGCAGAGAACCACTTGATCAAATTGTTCTAGTGTCTTGAGAGAAACTGGTTTGTCTTCCTGTGCCGTGTGACACCGTACTTCAATTTTTTATCAGAAATTGATCATTGCTCTTGCTGACTCTATGATTTTCTAATGATTTTCAAATCTGTTAACATTGTAAAGGATCAGAACTAGCATTTTTTTCTTTCGAACATGCATTTCTCTTTGTCACTTATATTCTTAAATATTTTTTTCACCACACTAGAACGTAAGACCCAATGTGCTCACATTGAGAGAGAGCGTGGTATAGTAAAGAGCACAGACTATCAGGATTTGAATTCATGATCATCACTTCTGCAGCTCTGGGGCACAACCTGCAAACATTTGCTACCTTTGTTGACACATCCATAAAATAAATCTAATATTACTACCTACCTCAAGGGCTGTACTGAGAATTGCATGAGTTAATACGTTTAAGACATTTATATCAATGTCAACCACATGTTAAGTTCTATAAATGTACCTACTCCATCAGAGCTTGGATTTTTGTCTATATTGTTCACTAAGTTATCCCAGGTGACTGGTATATGGTCTTGCATATCATTATAAGAGTAACTATCTTTGTCCACAAACTTGAAAATGATTTCAGATATGTGTGAAGAGTCTTGCAAAACATAAATTTATTCATAGACTCTTTACAGTAACTGCTTTGGTAGCCTTTAATAACATACTATAAATCAGCTATTTCAGGTATAATTTTCCTGGCTTATCTTTGGAAATGTTCTGTTACTAAGCAGAAAAATCAATCCAACACAGCACCTCTTGCCTTAGGATGTAAATAGGGCAGGATAAATATTTGTTTGCAAGGCTATGAGTGAGGCATTAAAACAACTCATCATCCTGATGAGTAATAACTGGTAATGATTCTTGCTATCTATTATGGAACGGAAATGTCATTGCATTGTTTGGATAAGGCTCTTGAAGCTAAGTACACAATGTTCAGGATTCAATTTGTGTTCTATCCTCTTTTTCTCTGACCAGACAAAATGTTGAAAGCAAATCATGCACACACACACACAAACACACACCCATCACTGTTATTGATCAGTGGACTGTTCCCTAGTTTAAAAGACAAAACATTTGTTTTATGCTGATGTAAGTTAAATAAGGAATCCTCCATTAACCATTGTAACTTTATCTTGTTACACCCACTCTTTGCTTCCACTTTGCTACGACTTTCAACTTAACAAGAGGATGACAGAAGCAAGGAAGACAGAAAATGTCAATTCATCTGAATTCTGATACTCATTTTAAACTGTTGAGACTTAGCCAGAGGGAGGAGAAAAAGATGAGAAAATTAAAGTTAAAATCAGAAGCTAACAAGCTTCAGTCTTTCCCTGGTTTAAATTTATTCAGGCGATAGCAGAGACATTACTTTGCCAACAAAGGTCCATTTGTCAAGGCTATGGTTTTTCCAGTGATCGTGTATGGATGTGAGAGTTGGACTGTGAAGAAGGCTGAGCGCCAAAGAATTGATGCTTTTGAACTGTGGTGTTGGAGAAGACTCTTGAGAGTCCCTTGGACTGCAAGGAGATCCAACCAGTCCATTCTGAAGGAGATTAGTCCTGGGTGTTCATTGGAAGGACTGATGCTGAAGCTGAAACTCCAATACTTTGGCCACGTCATGCAAAGAGCTGACTCATTGGAAAAGATCCTGATGCTCGGAGAGATTGGAGGCAGGAGAAGAAGGGGACAACAGAGGACAAGACGGCTGGATGGCATCACCGACTCAATGGACATGAGTTTGAGTGAACTCCGGAAGTTGGTGATGGACAGGGAGGCCTGGCGTGCTGTGATTCATGGGGTCACAAAGAGCTGGACACGACTGAGTGACTGAACTGAACTGAACTGAACTGAAACCTTCATTACTGCAGACAATTAACAGTTTGTAAATTGAGAATTCTGTTTATTTGGTGCAGCATATAAGATTTCTTAGGCTTTAAATTCTTAGACCTAAATATGCTACCAGTAGAAGGGAGAGAATGCAGCCTATTCTGTGGTAACAATTTGGAACTTAGCTGGAAGACAAATTCCAAATGAAAGTATCATTTTCTCAGTGCTGCTCATGACTTCAAGGAAAGGTGTAATTATAAGCACTATGCTAAATGTGAATACTGCATAAAACATCTTGGCTGGAAATAGGAGCTGCCTACAGAAAAAAACTCATATTCTGATGAACCTTTATCTTTAATGGAAAAAAAGTTGTTTAATTGCTAAATTGTGTCCGACTCTTTTGTGACCCCATGGACTGAAGCCCACCAGGCTCCTCTTGTCCATGGGATTCTCCAGGCAAGAACACTGCAGTGGGTTGTCATTTCCTCCTCCAGGAGATCTTCCTGACCCAGGGAGTGAACCCGCATATCCTGCATTGGCAGTCTTCTTTTCCACGGAGCCACCAGGGAAGCCTTATTGGAAAAAGAGGTCAGTGTTAATCTAAAACAATTCCTAAACTCTAGTGTGAATTATGGGGCTTCTCTGGTGGCTCAACAGTAAAAGATCCAATGCAGGAGAAACGGGTTTGATTCCTGTATCAGGAAGATCCCCTGGAGAGAGAAATGGCAACCACTCCAGGATTCTTGCCTGGGACAAGAGGACAGAGGAGCCTGGCAGGCTACAAACCAAGAGTTACAGAAGAGTCAGACACGACTTAGCAACTCAACAACCACAATGTGAATTACAGTTAGAGATTTTAAGGCATCTGCTATGCAACATCTATAAGCTTTGGAGAAACTGGGTGTTTGCCTTTCTTCCTTTTATTTACTGATTCTATTAGAGTTACTTCTAGGTTGGCCTCAAGCCAGACTTTGTCACACACACACAACACACACACACACACACACACAAAGAACATTTTGAAAAGTATTTAATTTGCATTTAAATAAAAGCCATCTTATTAGTCAGAACTGAAGGAATTAGGTAAGTTTCCTTTCATCCAAGATGCTTCCACTCAAGGTGCCTCCAATGTGCCAAAAGCTCCTGTTCACTTTACTTTACAGACATGTTACTCGAAATAACTAGAAGCCAGTGATTAATTGACATATTTCCCCACTCCACTTGATGTCAACAACCATTATGCAATATTTTAGAGCAAAAAGACAAATCAAACAAAAGTAACCAAGTATCGGGTTGTATAGAGAAAAAATGTACTAACTTCTAGGTTATAACCGAAGAACTGTTCGGGCAAGACTCAAACATACACAGTCTATGTGTGCAGGTAAAGCCTGAAAATTAATTATCAGGTAATGAACAACCCTTTACTCCAAAGAAAAAAAAGAAAAATCTAAGTCAAGAGAAACATTTATTTAACAAAATCAAATTTATAAGATAAAAAGTGCAACTATAAACCCTTTCTTGAGAAAATTCAGTTGAATGGATCATTTCTATTTTATCAATATATAGGTTAAAAAAGTTTGCTGTAGCAATACTCAGTCCTATTTATTAATTAATAATATTTCATTTTGAATTTCAGGAATAACTACACTTCCATTGCTTATTTACCTTTACTTTAGTTATTCTTTCATTTATTCACTCATACATACATTCAATACATAGCAATCACCCAAATGAGGCACAGATTCTACAGGGAAATAATCTAGTTTATATACTTACTTAGTTTTTATTGTTGTAATAAAATTTTTCATGTATTTGGAAAAGCATACTGAATAGTGGAATTAAAAAACATGTAATAATAAATGAATCTCAATAGCAGTTAATATTTTGCTATATTTTCCTTAATAAAAATTATGTTGCATAAGTATAAAGCAAATTATAGACATGTTTTGAACCCTGAATATTTTATCATAAAATATTTACTAACATAAATAATAAAAGAATTTCAAACTGACCGCAATACCATTAATTATACATAAAATAATTTACTATAGAATATAAAACATTTTAATATGGTAGTTCTATTTTAAGTCTTTTCTTGTCTTTGTCCACTGGCCATGAACACCAGTAGATTGCTGAAGTATGTAATCATCCTGTTTTTTTCCTGATATCAGATGAAATATTTCAAATTTTATCTTTAATTACAATATTAACTGTTAAGTGTTTTGTAGTTATCCATTACCAAAGATTTATTTCTGGTTTGCTAAAAGATATTTCTTCAACAGTATGTGAGCTGTGAACTTGCAGATGTACAAGCTGGATTTTGAAAAGGCAGAGGAACCAGATATCAAATTCTCAACATCCCTTAGATAATTGAAAAAGCAAGAGAGTTCCAGAAAAACATCTACTTCTGCTTTATTGACTATACCAAAGCTTTTGACTGTGTGGATAACAACAGACTGTGGAAAATTCTGAAAGGGGATATGGGAATACCAGGCCACTTGATCTGTCTCTTGAGAAATCTGTATACAGGTCAGGAAGCAACAGTTAGAACTGGACATGGAACAACAGACTGGTTCCAAATAGGGAAATGAGTACATCAAGGCTGTATATTGTCACCCTGCTAATTTAACTTATATACAGAATACATCATGAGAAACGCTGGTCTAAATGAAGCACAACCTGGAATCAAGATTGCCAGGAGAAATATTAATAACCTCAGATACGCAGATGACACAACCCATATGGCAGAAACCAAAGAAGAACTAAAGAGCCTCTTGATGAAAGTGAAGGGGGAGAGTGAAAAAGTTGGATTAAAACTCAACATTCAGAAAACTAATATCATGGCACCTGGTCTCATCATTTCATGGCTAATAGATGGGGAAACAATGGAAAGAGTGAGAGACTTATTTTGGGGGTCTCCAAAATCACTGCAGATGGTGATTGCAGCCATGAAATTAAAAGACACTTGCTCCTTGGAAGGAAAGTTATGGCCAATATAGACAGCATATTAAAAAACAGAGCATTACTTTGCCAACCAAATCCATCTAGTCAAGGCTATGGTTTTTCCAGTAGTCATGTGTGGATGTGAGAGCTGGACTACAAGGAAAGCTGAGTGCCAAGGAATTGATGCTTTTGAATTATGGAGTTGGAGAAAACTCTCGAGAGTTCCTCGGACTACAAGAAGATCCAACCAGTGCATCCTAAAGGAAATCAGTCCTGAATATTCATTGGAAGGACTGATGATGAAGCTGAAACTGCAGTACTTTGGTCACCTGATGTGAAGAACTGACTCATTGGGAAAGCCCCCATTGCTGGGAAAGATTGAAGGTAGAAAGAGAAGTGGATGCCAGAGGATGAGATGGTTGGATGGCATCACTGATTCAATGGAGATGAGTTTGAGTAAACTCTGGGAGTTGGTGTTGGAAAAGGAGGCCTGGCATGCTGCAGTTCATGGGGTTGCAAAGAGTCAGATACGACTAAATGAATGAACTGAACTGAACTGAAATGAACAAGATATTTNTGATGCCTTTGAGGCACAACAAGATTTTGGAGAGTGTATTTAATATTTTAAAAAATTGCCCTCACATAATGGTTTATCTTTTCAATTGCTTTTCTAAACACTATTCATGTCATCAATAAATAATTTACTATTTATTAGTATATTATTGTTCATCATCAATTTGCTTATTTTCAGTTGTTTATCATTTATTTGTTAATCTATTAATGCATATGCCATATCTAGAGCATTATAGCAGGCAATGTCTCCTCACAGAACATCATATTCTGCATCACCAGGACAACCTGTGGGCTTGAAGGAACAGATATTTTTATTGCTACTTGGCAGAAAAACTATAAATTGTAGTCTAAAAGATGAAACAACTTCTAAGAGTATCCAGGTAAATTTTCAGAAGTAGGACCAGAAAGCAAGTCTCCCTGTGCTCATGTTGAATGTTAGCAAACTATTGATATTATGGTATTCTGTTGCTTTGAAAACTGATGATCACTTGAAACGATTTAATGGAAGATTTCAACCAGAAACATGACAATATGAACACCCCTTTCTAAGCCATGGTGGGTAAGAAAATACATATTTCTATGAAAATGGCACGACACCAATTAGCATGAAAGGAATCACACATGAAACAAAAGCAGAGCCACTGAAAATTCAAACTGTAAATTTATAAGGGAAAGAAGAGGCACCAAGTCTGATTGGGAACTCTTTTGAGAAACTTTCCCCCTCCAGCGTTTAGCATGAGCGAATTTGCTTTCACTTTTCACTTTCATGCATTGGAAAAGGAAATGGCAACCCACTCCAGTGTTCTTGCCTGGAGAATCCCAGGGATGGGGGAGCCTCGTGGGCTGCCGTCTGTGGGGTCGCATAGAGTCGGACATGACTGATGCGACTCAGCAGCAGCAGAAAGAGGTTAGCAAATGAACTAAGAAGTGAATCAACATTGATCATTTTAGGTAGTTTCTTCTTGGTTCTTTGTACCTAATGTTTTCATTATATTTTGAAAAATAAAATTCTTTGACGAACTGGCCACACTTTATGCATTAATTGTGCAATGAGAGATCAGTTCTCTCCCACTTCCTTCTTCCTTTAACATCAGCTCATTACCCATATTTAAGGTACTTACTATATAGTGTGTACATCTTACTATAGTGTATACTCTTTGATATAGTTNCCTAATGTTTTCATTATACTTTGAAAAATAAAATTCTTTGAGGAACTGGCCACACTTTATGCATTAATTGTGCAATGAGAGATCAGTTCTCTCCCACTTCCTTCTTCCTTTAACATCAGTTCATTACCCGTATTTAAGGTACTTACTATATAGTGTGTACATCTTACTATAGTGTATACTCTTTGATATAGTTGCATAAACTTTGAGGTCTATCTGAACTTGAGAGAAATCTTATGACTAAAATTTTTTAAGAAGGAAGGGGATGGGAGTTTGAAATTTCAAACTCCTTAAGGGTGAAGGAAAGAAGAAAGCAACATTTATAACCGTTTGGTGCTTGCTATTGTCCACACTTGTCCCCATGACAGAATCATTTTACTATACAGTAGAAAATAACACAACATATACTAACACAATTATACTCCAATAAAAATTAATTAAAAAAATAAAATTGGCTATTATGTACTTGAAAATAAAAGCCAAGATTTTGAGAACAAAAAAGTTAAAAAGAACCTATATAAAACTGGAAAAGGATTAATTGATACAATCTTTTGGGAAAACCAAATTATTTGCAGTAATAATTTGCTACTGTTTGTAATAAAAGTGCTGCTGCTGCTAAGTCGCGTCAGTCGTGTCTGACTCTGTGACCGCATAGACAGCAGCCCACTAGGCTCCTCTGTCCCTGGGATTCTCCAGGCAAGAACACTGGAGTGGGCTGCCATTTCCTTCTCCAATGCATAAAAGTGAAAAGTGAAAGTAAAGTCACTCAGTTGTGCCCGACTCTTAGCGACCCCATGGACTGCAGCCTACAAGGCTCCTCCGTCCATGGGATTTTTCAGGCAAGAGTACTGGAGTGGGCAACTACTGGTAAAAAAGAGTACATAGTTAGTACCCTGTAGCCACCTCTTCAGTACATCTTTATTTACCTTCATATCTAACACAAACTGTTCCCCTGAACATAGAAACCTAAGACCCATACATGACAATATGGATTTGCTCTCATTTAAAGTTGTTTTGAACTCAGAATTTCAGTAACTTCAAGTGAATTTTACACTTATACCTCATTGAACTTAATGACCCAAAAGTGTGAGTTTGATGAGGTTGGCTTGTGCAGTAAACAACAGAAAGCATAATAATGGTATTTTCTTAATGATCTGGGGACATACCAGTGGGACAGAAGAAAACTGCAAACATATGCCTGACTAGTGACATTCTTCCCTATTCCATCTCAAACGTGCTGAAGCCAGAGCACAGCTGGGGTCCAGGCAGGAACTCCAAACCTGGTGTGTGAGTGGGCATAGCAGGGACCTTGGAGCAGGTGAGCCAAGAACTTTACAGTTTAAAGCTATGAGTGTCTCAGGTTGGCCTCCAGTAGGGATCTCAATGCTGGGGTGGTATGATGGTCAGGGGTGAAGTTTTGGAAATACAGGCTTTACTGATTTGATTTTCTTGTTTCAAAATTTTAATTTGTTTGTAAAAAGGTTTTAACATGACTTGCAAAACCAGAAACTGCATTCATGACTTAGAAACACTTACTGAACTTAATAGTCCCTTTAAATAGCAGAAACTCCTATCCTTTATTGTTGAGGATAAAAAGTTTTCTCAAGAAATGCTGCAAGAAACTGTAAGGGCTGGTCACAGATTCCTCTCAAAGGAAGCAACAAATTAATTAAGACCTTAGACACTGGCAAAGTGGAGCTTTATTGTTATTGTTGAGTTATATAGATGCCCTTTCTTGATAATATACAAGATGTGGCCTCAGTTTTGGTGAGTTATATGTTCACACTGTGAGTTTCTCTTGTTTCTTTTAAAGGAATAAACCATTCAACTTCTTTTTTTCATTATCTTGCATGGTATTGCTGTGAAATGGTAGCCCTTCTGTTTCAAGTGAACACACTATTGGAGGGTTGATCCACCTGTATTGATATCCATAATAATTTAATTTTGATATTCTCTTTCATCTAAGATTTCAAAGGATTTTTAAAATGTTTTAATTAAAATTTGTAGCTATCCTCTTAAAAAGATAAGCAGGAAAAAGTCTAAGTCTTGAGAGGTAGTCTTTTTGAGGGCATAATTTTAATTATTAGAGTAAGTCATAATAATATCTTAAAAATTCAATGGATATTTACCACCCACTTTAAAGGTAAAATGTATAATTGTTCTTCCTATTCCATCTTTAATAATTCCATGTCCTTAAACTAATAAAAACTTCTAATATCATAGTTCCTTTATATTATTTAGTTCTATGTCCTTAAGAAAATAGAAATATAATTAACTAATGAAACCTAAAAGCTTAATAATAAACTACCATTGTCAAAGATATCTATGTTTTGAAAGAGAAGCCATAGCCTAATTTACTTAAATAAATGATATAATTAAATAAGATGCTTAGGATGGACTTTACCTGTCACATATTTAAGTACTCAACTAAAATTCTTATGACAGTGGTAGCAATATAGAGCTGATTATAAATATTCTTCTGATCTTGGGATTTTGTGGAATTTGGCACATTCCTTGGGGGAATGCATTTGGTGGCCAGGAATATCTTCTTGTTAGGGATGTAAATCATACTATATTATCTAGAAGAATGGAAAGATGATCGGCTTTAATTGAAATTAAGTCTACAGGCAGTAGTGGATAGTCTGTTTTGTCCTTTTCATAGCTATAAACTAATCAAACAACTCACAGAGGAGGAAGTACAAGGAAAAATTCAATCAAAATAAGTGGTGCACTCATGCACTTAAAGTCATCATGAGTTCGAACTGATTCAAGTTAGTAGATCATGTAGAAGCTATAATTAACATTTTAGTTATGATCTGCTTCAATTTTCTTTCAGTAAAATGAGGATTATAACAGGAACAATTTCTCCTGTTATTGCGAAAATTAAATGAGTTAGTTGACAAATAAATATGATATGGTGATAAGATGATTTCCTCAAAATCCAAAGTTGAGACTTATAGCTGGACAAAAGAATTTTTTCTACTTCCATCTCTCTCTCATTTTACCCATTATTAGCATGTTAAAGCATTTTTGTGGTTAAGAAAAAAGACTACTGGATATTTGACATGGATTTATGGATGCTGTGCTACATTCATTGTTCGTGTGCTTCCAGTAAAATGTTCATTTTCCAGTGGATATGTTACTCTATAGCCATGTTGTTGTTGTTTTGTGGTTAGTTGTGTCTGACTCTTTTGTGACCTCATGGACTGTAGCCCACCAGACTCCTCTGTCCACGGAATTTCCCAGGCAGGAATACTGGAGTGAGTCACCATTTTCTACCCCAGTGACATAGTTTAGTGGCTCAAATAAGATCTAAATACTAGACCTAAAAGTTTACAGTTTACAAATTTTTATATCATGATTTACATTTCTTACTTTGAGATTAAGTGCATCACTTATATTCTCTGACCTAGTTTTCTAATCTGTAAAATGAGGAAAATAATATCAACTTCATTTTTAACAGAATATAGTATATTAAAGAGTTTGTGAAAGGTATTGATGACATATCATCCCACAAAAACAAATTATCATTCATTATGAGGCTGTGATTTTTAATACTGATGCCATATGACTAACTGCTGTGCTGACTTCATTTTAGTTCAAATGTATATTTCTCTCAGGCATTGTAAGTAAGGACCTTGTACTGTGGTGTAAATCATTTACTTATCTAGTATACCATCTCTAGTTTAGGATTTACAGTGTGATTCTTCTTACATTTACATTCCAGTTGCCTGATATAATGCTGATGATCCAAGAAAAATTTTGAAAGGCTCAAAAGCATGGTTCCTGAATTATTGAGTTACCACAATCAAACTCTTTCTTTATCATCAAGTTTTCCACATATAAATGTATTATAGTAGTCTATAAACCTATAAAAGAGTCGATTACCCTCTGCAATATGAACAAGAGACAATCAGTAAGGCAACAGAACAACAGTAAGCCCACATGACATCAACATGCTTAACAGATTTAAAATGAGGAATCTTCTTACCTAGCATGCAAACACATTTGACATTCTGATCAGGGTTTTCAAACAAGATTTCGCCACACCTCTGAAATAGAAAGAAAGTCATCATTATTTTAAGATTTCCTTTTAGGATTCCCAAGGCAACATGTCCATGTCACCTGACATCACCATAACATTATTCTACTCTTCATGTTTTCTTTAGTTACCTAAATCTAGGCACTCGTCATGAGCAGAGACTTTCCTGGTAGTAAAATACCTAAGAGGTAAATTGGGAATAGACTGTTCCTGCATGCCTCATGCCCCTGCCTGGAGCTGACTGTGTGCCCTTCTGAGGGGTCACAGCCAGAGCACTCAGTGTCCAGCAGTTTCTATTTCAATAGAAGATATGCAGTTTATTCGATCTAATAATCTGAGGTTAATCATTCACTCTCAAAATTGGTCCTTCAGCACTGAAATTATTCTAAGCTACCTACTCTGCAATCAAGCAGATATTTTCAAACACAAACTTCAGTGGTATATATACACTTAGCACTCTGAACTTGCAGACTCTGAACTCTCTGTTCAAATAAAGAAACGATGAAAAAGTGGCATTCATAATGCTTTTATAGAAGCATCAACTCATAGAAATATCAACTTTCTTATCTATATCTCAGTTCCAACTTGCTTGTTAAAATTTTTTGTGCAAGACAAACTCCAGAGAGCAGTTACTTAAGCAGTTACTTAAGACTAGACCACATTTATGAATGTGATTGACCAATGGTTGGCACCCAAACATGTAAATAAATCCTTCAAATCAATAAGAGAATAACAAATAATCCAAAGGAAAATGGAAAAAGGTTAAAAGAACCTGTTAGCCTGTGTAGTAAAGGAAATAGGCAATTCATGAAAGAGGAATTCTGAATGGTCATTAAACAGAGAGAATATATTCCACCACACCAATAATCAGGAACCAGCAAATTAAAGATAAAAATAAAGAAGCCTATTTTGAACCCAAAGATATGGGAAAACTTAGAAATCTGGCAGGAACAAGTTTGTAAAAGAATGTAGAAAAATGGATCTTCTCATATACTGTGAGTTTTAGTATAAAGTGATGACATCATTCTGGAGAAAAATTGGCAAAATCTTTACTAAATTTCCACTTATTAATGACTGGATTTCATTCTTACTAAGTTAAATTGTGCATAGACTCTGATACAGCAAGTCATCTTCTAGACTGATAGTGAAATTTAATATTCGGCTACAAAACAGATAAATGTTATTCATATATTGAAATGCTACATGGCAGTTAAAAATGAAAATGAATTAGGGTTACATTACTGTAAAATATATTAAATGTATAACATATACCTATAAATACATAATATACAAATTGTACAATATATTCAAATTATAGAATATATAATGTTTAAATCATATAAAATATATGTAAGTTTTAAATCATATAAAATATATATGTTTAAGCCATGTAAAAGTATGTTAGGTAAAACACTATCTCCATTTTTTATGAAGCTGAAAATATCTAAAAATAACACATTGTTTGTAAATATATTAATTTACAGAAGAAGCATAACAACAGGCAAAGAAAAAATATTAAATTTAGGGTAGGGGATAAATACACAGAGTTATGAAATATTAGAGGGTATACAGGGGTTATCAAATGATTTGTTCCTATTTCCTATGCTTGAAATATTTCAATAATTTCCCCCATTTGCAACACTCTGATTATAAAAATGGCCCTTCACATATTGCTTCTCTGTTATCTCTCATGGGCTTAGAGAGGTCCTTTAGTGCCAGACTATATTTGTTTTTACCTTTTATTTCCTTGTCCTTAGGAAGACTGAGAACATTTACTTTAGTCCATTTTCCTCTTTCTTTCACTGTTTACAACTTGGTCAATTCCACTCCCATCAATCTTTATTGTACCAACACTTAAAACATCATAAGACAAAGTAATTTCTGAAGAAAAAAACTTCCAGATCTGAGAATTTACACTCTTTACATCTAATGACGAAACCTCCTGGTACACAGAGGCACGGGTTGAGAGGAATAGTATGACCCAATTACATTCAAATCAACCCATTTTCTGAGATGACCTACATCGTGCACAGAGATGGACAGTTGGCTCAAGACCATGAAAAGGAAGCAAGCTGCTGGCTAGTTTGGATGGACTGCGGAAAGAGGAAGACCAGGCGCACGTGAAGGTTCGCAGAGGGCACTGAATACTCAACGGAAAGTACGTGGCTTTTCTCCTGGCTTTACTCTGCTGAACTAAATGTCATGTGATATTTATCATGCTATTCAATCTCTTCAGGCTTCATTTCTCTGTAAATAACATGGGGATGCTAATACATGCCACAAAGTCTGATCAAAGAGCAAATGTGAGGGTTAATGATCCGTGGAGTCTGACCCAACTGTCTGTTGCTGTTTCATTTATGTTTTGGCAGAGTTTTTATCCTTTCAAACTGCTAGGATCCATTTCCTGCGTTACTTGCTTTTCAAATGGGTATTTTTTATGCCCTGAAAGAGTTAATGATTATTTTTAATCGAAAGATCAGAGGTCTCTAAACTGTTTTCAGCTCCTTGGTGAAACAAAGTGCTAGGAAGTTCTATCAATCCGTATTCTGGATAAACCGGGAAGTAACACTGGAGTGATCCCTTACACTTTGTTAAGAACGAAGCCCACACATGTGCTAGGATGGAAGAGTTTTCCTTCCTTAATTGCAGGGGCTTGCAGAAGATGGTGGGTACCCAAGTCCAAGGGCAGCCATAGGTCTATCCCTCAAGTTGCAGGTTGGTAAGGGTGGAGGTCTTGCTTCCTTTCTTGGACATGAACAAATCCAAGAGAAGTTTCTGAAACTCCCATGAAACCTGCATTCCCTAAAAGCCATGGCCTGCCTGGGTTCAGGGACCACATAAGCTAATGACCAAGCAGCAAGAATGGGCATGGCAGCCCGTCCAATGACCACAAGGCAATCCTCTTCATTGTCATTATCTCCCTGGCTCTCTGGGAGATGGCTGAGACACCTTTAACTAGTGCTTTAATTGCCCTGCTTTGTAAAGTTACCTGATGATGGCACTCGATCTTAAAGCAATGCACCAAAGGGAATCTGACTGCTCTCAGTTCTCAGGATTTGAAAGACACCAGATTTTTTCCAGCGCTTTTTCTTATTGATGCCACTGTTTGCAGGGCCTTTGCTGCCAGGTTCCTGCTTGCTGTGCAACCCAGGGTGAGACCTAGTTTAGGAGATTAATTGGGCTAAGGCACAGGGTCCAAGCTCTGGGGGAAGGTCCCATGCTTTCTTGGAGTCTCTGGGCTGCAGCCCTCCCCTCTTGCTGCTCTACCTAGTCATGCATTCGGGGACTCCCTAACCCAGCCCCTTGCTGCTGAATGACCCTGACTTTGATCCAGTTTTGATCCCCAAGCTTCTACCTTATTCTCAGAATCTTATCTCTCCAAAAGATCTCCATCTTTGCTTTGTCTTCTGTGCCTAAAATAATGAGACCAGCTTGCCTTGCTTGTGTCCATCACTCCCAGCTAGCACTGCTAAATAACAGGGCATAGTTACTAAGTCCCCACCTAGAGCCCTGCTAGCAACAGAGCCTCTTGTCCCATGCTCTCCTCCACAGCACAAAGGCTATGCTACACATGAACTCAGGTGTGTAATGCCTACTTCCTTCATAGACTGCAGAGAATCAAACCGGTTTCATTGTTAGGGTTTTTAACATGCCTCATTATTATAATCCTGATGCCTTATACATACCAGATCCTTAACAAATATTTGTAAACTAGATAAAATTTCTTTAGCCCATACTGTGGGCTAAGCATTGTTCTAAGTGTTATCTATACATCTACTATCTTGTACTCTGATTATACTCTTTTAAGAGTGTAGAAAATTGAGACACAGAGAGTACCACTCTCTGTGAATGAAAGCTGTGAATGAAAGCTGATGGCTTCCCTAATGCTTGACCAGATTCCCAAATATAGGTTACTACAGGCTTCCTTATTGTCTTGGCCAAGTATGCCAGGTCTGTTTATGTGTCTTTCTCTCATTCGTTAGCCACTGATGTTTGCAACAGTTGCCACCTATATAGGCCTTGGATTAGACAGACCCGAGTTCAAATCCTGTTGTTGCATGCACGTACTTACTATACCATAATGGATTATTTCATTCTAAACTTGCTAAAGAAAGCTAAACTTGCTCTCTCATCTGTAAAATGGGGTGGTATTATCTACATCATAATATCATTACAAGTTTAGCTTTTTATTTATTATGAACCAGAATGTACCAATTTAAATTACTGTATATGAGATTATAATATGAAAATAGGACTTAATAAATTGAACTCATCCATTAAATTCTAGTATAATGCCCATGTTATTATTTAAGATTAAAAACAAAGAAATACTTCTAATTTTAAAAGTCAGAATATTTTACAAGTTAGTTGCTAATTTTGTTTACTAGGAATCTTCCACATTAAATCTAAAATTTACCGTTTGCTTAGGAAGAGCAAGATGGATGTTATAAAGTATGGCATCTATTCTATTACAATAAAAATTTATATTAAAAATATTTAATTTTCATTAGCTTAATTATGTGTTCTAGTAAAATGTACAATAAAGTATATTTCTCTTAAGAGGACTGTATTTTCATTACTTTCATCATAAAGTTAGTTGTGAAAAAAATGAATATTAAGTACAGTTTAAAAAAATCATGTTTAAGTACTCAGCAAACCTGTTTTCTTAAGGGGATGTTATATCTGACGTGAAAATAATATTCAAATATTTATAACAGTAACATGTTGTTCAGTTGCTAACACATGCCCAACTCTTTGTGATCCCATGGACTGTAGCCCACCAAGCTCCTCTATCCACGGGATTTTCCAGACAAGAATACTGGAGTGAGTTACCATTTCCTTCTCCAGAATAGTAGCATGTTATACTCAGAGGAAGTAAGAAAGTTAAAGGCAGTGAAAAGTTTACACATTGTTCAGTTGGCAGCACTTACTTCTAACTTTCTTAAACCAGTAAATATTTTTTTTTTGCTTCACATAAAATTCATCCTGTTTTCTTCTGAATATTTGTTAGCACTTGACCGTGCAGGCATAACTCATTTTACTGTGCATTGCTTTATTGTGTTTTTTACAAATTTGAAGATTTGTGTTAACCCTGTGTCAAGCAAATCTACTGACGCCATTTCCCAACAGTATTTGCTCACTTTGTGTCTCTGAGTCACATGACGGTAATTCTCAAAATATTTCAAACCCTTCACCAGCAAAAAGATTACAACTCACTGAAGGCTTAGAGGATGGTTGGCATTTTTTACAATAAAGCATTTTCACATTAAGGTGTGTACATGGCTTCTAAAGACATAATGTTATTGCACAAAGTAAGTGATATTATAGTGCAAACATAACTTTCATTTGCACTGGGAAACCAAAAAAGTCATTTGACTTGCTTTATGGCAATATTCAGTTTATTGCGGTCGTCTGGAACCGAACCTACAATATCTCTGAGGTCTGCCTGTGTTTAGTCTCTCAGCAGGCTTGCAGCAACTAGTCCTTTCAGGTCAGGTACATTGATATTTTTGGATAGGTGGAAACATTAGCAAACAAATAAAACCCAAGACAGAAATTTTTTTGCTTATAAGGTTTTCCCCTGTATTAGCTGAGGCAGTAGCTGTTTTCCACAAGCAGGTAATGATAAATGTTATCAGCAAATAATTAATAGTTGTGCTTTTGGGTTTATGTTGGGACCTAATCTCAACTTTCATGCATTGGAGAAGGAAATGGCAACCCATTCCAGTGTTCTTGCCTGGAGAATCCCAGGGACGGGGGAGCCTGGTGGGCTGCCGTCTATGGGGTCGCACAGAGTCGGACATGACAGAAGCGACTTAGCAGCAGCAGTAGCAGTGATTATTTGATTATCTCCTTCCACCATTATAACTTTTCTTAAGCAGAAAAGAAATTATTAAAGGGAATTAGGTGCATATGAAATCATTGGAGGAGCAGGCTACAGGCTGGTCCTCTGGGAATGACTCAGAGAAAAATGTGAAATTGACTCATGAGGGGAACTAATGGTGGGCCACAACCGGGAAACTGGAGAAACAGAGGGCATCACTGGAATTTCTGGTCCAAGGTCACATCAGCTTGGCAGCGACCCAGGGATTAGGCAGCTCTGGGCACAACTGCCTCTTGACACCTCTGAAGCTAGTGACTGAATGTTGGATGCTCCTGCAAATGCAGGAAAACCCAACATCTCCCTGTCTGTACTTGATGGATCACTCAACAAAACAAAGCGAAAAGAACCTCTGACATATGATTAGATCTAGTTCAAGAAAAAATAAAATAAAAAGGAAGCTGAACTTCTTGATCTGAAGAAGAGCTAAGCATGGTCCCTGGTGGAAAGGGAAGTCCATCTCATTCGTTCCCAGAGGCAGCAGAGGCAACCTGAAGGAGGAGCGTCCTTAGCACACGCTGCCTTCATTCCACCTTCACCCCATCTTTAAGCTCTTGGATTCTGCAAGTTGGCCATCCAATACAAGAATTTCTCTCGTGAGGTTTCTAGTAAATAAGGCAAATGCCTGTATGCTGATGCATTTGTTCTCTTTGATCATCCCTTGCACATCTCGCGCGATGACTAATGCATCGTGGCACTCCCGACGGTAATCAAATAAATGAAGAAATAATTCTTTACTGTAATTCTGCGGGATATACTTGAGATTTGGGATTATCTGGGGGTAGCATAGGGGGGAATCTTTTTCTGAATACTTATGTATACTCACCAGTAAGTGCTGCAATTAGACACAGCCATGTGATGTGGAGCAGCAAAGGGGGTGATGAAGGGGCAACTTGACATTGAAAAGAAATCTTGAAACATCTGGGTCATTTCCCATCTTACATTTTCCCCTAACAAAGAGCTGAATGACACTAATTAAAGCCAGACTCCTAGAAAATCAGCCTGGAGAGAACATGGCTTAGGTCTGTAGATCATAAAAACATAGGTTCCATTAAGGGACTGTATTCCCTAAACTCTAACATGGCCTGGAAGCCTGAGACTCCCTTACACTGTCTATCAAATGAGTAATGAATGAATGAATATTCAAAAAGACACCATTATCAAGTGCCTGCTCTATGCAAGCACTGTACTGAAGGTGGCTGAAAAAGTCAAATGCAGTTTAGGCTAGATCCTATCCTCAGGAATTTTAAAGCCTGGTTTGAAGTTAGAACATAAAATGTTATGAGCATCCTCAAAGGTAGACACCCAACACTGTTTGGGAAGCTACCAGAAGGCTTCCAAAACGAGATGACCACAGGAAGGAGTTGGCTGGCAAAAGAGAGGACCTCTCCTGGTAGAGACAGCTGCCTGTGCAAAGTCCAGAAATCCTGTTAGGATTTTTTGGCAGCTGCCCAGGATGGGAGCAATGTTGTGATGTGTCAGAGCAGAGGGTTTAAGCAAAATGGCAGAATTCATACACACACACAATTTCAAGAATTTCCTGGAAGTCCAGTGGTTAAGACTCTGTATTTCTACTGCAGGAGGCATGGGTTTGATCCCTGGTTGGGCAACTAAAGTTCTGAATCCTGCATGCCACATTGCATGGCCTTTTTTTTTTTTTTTTTAATGGGCTGGGATAGCAAGCCTAGGTTTGCATGGTCAGTGAATTCTTTTAGCCATGTGACAAATAATTACAACACAGTGGTACCAAATCTCTCTCACCAATGGTATTGGCTGCAATCTTTCTGTCCATTTCTACCTCAGACAAGGAACCAAGCCCGGGGTGTTTCCTATTCCTTTTTCTTGGATCATCACACAAGATGGTGATGGCCAAAGGAACAACCCCTAACCACCCGGCTGAAACCTCCTGTGAGGCCGACTTCTGCTCCTGCTGGAGCCGTTAGCACCTAGAATTGAGCCCATTATCATTTCCCTGGAGCCCAGAGGTGCCTTTTCAGAGGCTCCAACCTCACAGTGGCCGAGTCCCTCCTACCCTGTGGGTGGCATAGCCAGGCCTTCATCTCTCAACACTGTGCAGCCCTTTGTGCCAGAGGATGGCAGATTTGGACCTGGGGCTGATTTCGGCTCAAGCTCATGTTTTCCTTTCTAAGTTTTTCCAGTGAAAGAGCAGATTTCCATCTCATTGCAGGCTGTTAAAACGTCAGACTAATAAGTTTTCAACAATCTGTCAGTGCAGATCTCCACCAACAACCTGGTTCTGTCTTGGAATCAGGGCCTCATCGTCCAACCCAACCTCAGCCAGTCAAAATAAGAGACACAGCAGCAGCAGAAAAGAAAAAGAAAGATAATCACCTTGAGCTGAGCAGAAATTCTTCACAAATCCATTGTTGCCAACAGCCAACAGCAAATCTGTGTGCTGCCTAACCTGAGGTGACCTGTCGGGAAGGGCCATCCCTCATAAACCTCTAATTAGCTATGGTTAGCAGTGACTTGAAAGATATTAGTGCTATTGCTGTTGGAAAATGAGCCTACTAGCTTTTAACAGCTTTGTTTTCTTCTTCAGTCAAATGTTCGCTCAATGCGTATGCTTTCTATTAGAGAAGTGCCAGGAGCAGCGATCTCCAGAGAGTCTCTCAGCATTTTATTACACACCCCTATTTTTAAATGTTTAAAAACTACTTATTATGAACCCAAACTTGGAAAACTTGGTTTCAGCCCAAGGGTAATTTTTTAAGTTATTAAACAAACATCCAGAATGAACTGTGTTTCCTGTTGTTTTGGCCCTGGACAGTAGAGGGCACTAGAAAGGCTGTACTTTCTAACAGTCCAGTTGGACCCCCTCAGGGAGATCCTGGGGTTAGATAACTCACAGGTTCAGAGTTACTGTGTTAGGTTATCGTATATCCTTCAGTTCCTGAAGACTTTCTCCATGTACTACTTTTAGTCTTGAATTCCTCTGCACACATCAAAATGCACATAGAAAACCACATTTTTCATCATGTAAAACCATGACAAGAGCCTCATGGCAAGCCCAGTTTTAGCAGAACCTGTACCTGTGAGGGCTGACCACATGTGGACTATAACTGAGGTATCTTTCTAAATGTACCCAGTTATAGCAACTGAATGGGGACCTTGGTCCAAGGCACTTTGAGAATAATTCTGGTATGAACTCAGAGAATTCTCCATTAGATACAAATAACAATGCCATAAATCTTGACAACCAGAGCGAAAAATATGTCAGAATTTTATCTTCTATCCTTTCCAAGCTCCAAGTGTTGATAATAAGCTGCGGCTAGGTTTCCATGAAAAAGATAGATACTTCTGTTAATGCAAACAGCTAACGCCATAACCATTCCCCTACACATAGGGAATTCTGAAGGGTAAAGTCCACAGACACTTTGTGTTAGAGAAAACAGAGAGCAGTATAGAAAGAGGAGAGATTGGTACATATAGAGGAAGGAACTTAGAGTATCTGGATTGAAATCCCAACCTTAGCCCTCATTAGCTGTTTGATTTTGGGCCTATCTTACCATTTTGAACCTCCTCGTAGAACAGAGAGAGCAACAACGTTCAGCATTCTACTGAAATAATGTCATATGTGTGGAAGCATCTGTGTACCCTGAAGCCCATAACAGGGCCTGATGTGAATGTTGTCTTGTGGAAGAAAAGAGGTGGAAGTAGGAGAGGGCCACTTGATGGTACTGTGGACAAGATAGAGAACACAGTTCTACTGTGTAAGGCATGGGATTTTATGAGGGGAAAATTTTTGCTCCTTGCTTAACGGAGAGCACTGGTCCCTCCAAGAGTAATTTGCAAAACCAGACATCGAGAGAACAGAGGTCCACAGGGCAAAAAAGAGGCAGGAAGCTTGGGTTGGGTAGGAATAGCAGCCTTTCACAAAGTACTTGAGAAAAACAGAGAAAGCAAAGTCTAGTGTGAGGTACAGAGCCCAAAAAATGCAGGCAAAGGAAGAGGGCTGTGTGAGGATTTGCAGTTTGGACAGGGCAGCTCCAGTACCAGAAACAAATACCGTTAATCTGGGAGGGATCGGGGAGAGCACTGTGGCCAACCAAGTCACTTTATAGATTTAGCAGATAGACAAGTCCCTGTTGGGTGAGGTGACTTTCCATTCTAAGGTCTTATGATGAGCAGAGTATGGGCTCTGGAGTTCACATCAAGACTTCAGTATTTACGAGATGTATCACCTTGGGCAAATGACTCAGCAATTCCTTGCCTCAATTTCCACATACATAAGATGGAGATAACACTACTGCCTACATCGTGGGTTCATCATGGGATCAAGTGAGGATTAATATAAAACACCTAAAATAGTGTCTGGCAGAAGTGAGTATCCAATGAATTATTATTTTTAATGGTATGCAATTAATCAGAATCAGAGAAGCCAAGAAAATCATATCTTTTTCGACTGTCATTCAGTGTTACTCCAAGTTACCTCCTTGTTTTTGACATTGAGCTATTGTCCCAGGAGCCTCAAGTCCTCCGAAGCATGCATAAAAAGACAGAAGCCGGCAGTACCTGTTAGATGGGAGTGCCTCCAGATATTTACTTAACGAATGGGCAATCTGAAGGCAAAGGGCAGATTGAAAACTGGACCAATCCTTCCTAGACAACTATCTCCAGTTCCTGCAAGGGAGGAGCTTGAGGGTCTGATGTCAAGTCTCATTTTCTAAAACAGAATATCTCATTCAGAAAACCTTCATTGGCAGCTTTCCCATTCAGTAAAGATACTCACATATCTGTCATCGGCTGCTTATGCTGTGTGTGTGTGTGTTCAGTTGCTTCGGTCTTGTCCAAGTGTTTGTGACCGTATGGACTGTAGTCCACCAGGCTCCTCTGTCCATGGGGTTCTTCAGGCAAGAATGTTGGAGTGGGTTGCCATGCCCTCCTCCAAGGGATCTTCCCGACCCAGGTATCGAACCTGCATCTCTTACATCTCCTACATTGGTAGGCAGGCAGGTTCTTTACCACTAGCACCACCTGGGAAATTCAGTAGGACCTATCTCTATTTTGATTACATTATTTTCAAATAATTCTCATGTCTGAAGTCCTAATTAAGGAGGAGTAAGCAGACTTTCTGTGTCTGTGTAGTAGAGATCCTGACTGTAGGAAGTTCGTGTAGATTATCTGGTTACCGGACTGATGCCCAAGGACCATCTAGCTCTGCCTGATGCACTCTTCTCCCTGGCATCAAGGAAAAAGGAAGAATCCAAAGAGGTTTGAGAATGTAGAGATTTTTCATGGTGATCAGGTACACTAACCACATCCTGATGGGTGTGGAAGAGTTTCTGAATAGGGTATTCTAATTGGATAGAGGAGAGAGAAACTTTTTATTAAGTCCTCAGTGGATAAAGGGAGGCATTGAAAGTCATGAGATAAGCTGGAAGGGTGTCTGTTTTAGGTGCCATAAACCATAGGTGCAAAAGCTTAAAGGCGATTGAAAACTTGAAGGAAGTTAAGAATGGCTAGAAGGAGATGAGGTTCAGATAATCAGGGAAATTGGGGAGTGAGGAGACAGGAGGCTGAGGAAGTTGGCAGGGAGCAGACCTTGCATGGCCCTGTGGGAGCCCATTTAGTGATTGGATAGCAGCCTGGATTCCGTAGACCCTGGATCTGAACGAAGTCACTGTAGGTCACAAGCCATCTGTTCAAGGCAGTAGAGAAATCCCAACAGTGTTTAGAAAGCTTTTGTAACAGGAATACTGTACAGCAGCCACATTTGCTGACCAATGTTGCTCTTCACAACTCTTGGCAGTAGCCTTTGGAGGGAAGAGGGTTCTGCTACGTGAGTGAAGCATCAGCTTATAATTGTGAATTTATAATCATCTTATAATTAATGACATTACCTTACTATCCCTAAGACTTCTGGCAACCAGCGACATTAGGAAATTCCACAGAACTGCTCACTCATTCTCACTATCCAGTATTACCTCACACAGGGTGTTCACAATCAGATTTCTTCTGATTTAGTGTAAATCCATATAGCCTTGACAGAGGGCGAATCAGGGAATGAGACTCTGACTTGCTATGTTTCCTAGTCTGGCATGAATGTAATATTAATATATTATGGAGACCAGGACTTTCAAATCATGCATAGAGTGAGGGCTGGGAACGCACAGAAAGGGACGATTAGCACTCAAGGCCCCAGATGCCAGGAGATAGAAGAACGAGGCTCCTGGAACAAAAGTCCTTCCCTAATGCTTGAAAAGGCATCTTCTCAGAAACAACTGAAAAAGCATGCTGTACTTCAAGAAAATTATTCCTTTATTTGACTGTCACCTTCAGAGTGTAATTTGAACCAGAATAGGACTCCACTTCCCTGCACTTCAAGCCGACACAACGTGCAGCAGTGCCCCGCCCTGTCCTCCCCCTGCCCCTGGAAGGCTGATGGTGAGTGCTTGGAACAACTGCCTTTTTGTCTGACCGGTGTGCTGCCAACAATATGTACTCACAATGGCTCAGCTCCAGCCATCTGGTCAAAGCGTCCAAGCTTTAGACATTGTTTTTCTTGATTTACATTGCAATTTGCAAGCTACTTTATATGACCCTATAGACAGCACAAGCTTAATAGATAATATCAGCAGTATCTCCAAATGCTTGCACAGACGTCACGATTCAGAGATTCGTGGGACCTCATCCAGCCCGTAACTGAATGAGTATTTACACAGGACAAAGGAGTACTTATAATGTGCTCCCTGCAACTCAGGGTAGTAATGCTCCTGTACATAAACCAACAATTAAATGTAATCCTATACACTTATAGTTTTAAAAGAAATTCAAACCAGTCCTTGGAATTAAATAACCCCAGTGCTAGAGAAAATGACTTCCAGAACATCAAGCCTGACAGGCAAACACAGGGTCTCTGAGCCACAAAGGAACAAACACTTTTCCACAGGGATAAGGGCCTGTTGTATAACTACTTGTGAGGTCAAAGATCCAGATGTTACCGTAGACAATCAAAAAACGATTACTGGTCAAATTGTATTGACTATGTCCATGTGAACAGCACTGAGACATGGATCTGGCCTCAGAAAGGAGATTTCTGTAAATTCTACTGGCAATCGATGGCAATCCCAGGCTAGAGTTGGAAAAATCTGGTATCTTGGAGAAATAACCGACAGGTTTTATAAGCTGCAAGGGAATATGAAAATCTGTGAAAATAAGTGTTTATTTTGCTAACAGTTATATTCTGCTTTGGTATCATTTATTCAATCCCAAAACCTACTTTGAAAAAAGCAATATTTAAAGAGTTATCTCCTCTTGGGTCTCTCTCAGGGGCTGAAACTTGTGGTCTGGTTCACTGTCCACCAGAACCTAGATCAATGTCTGTCATATCCTAGGCTCTCTACAAATATTGCTTGAAAAAAGAATGAACAAATGAGTTGAGACAAAAATATATCCAATCCCTTCATTACTATATCTCAGTCAAGTTAGAAATTTGTAAGATGGTGTCTATTTAAATTGAAAGAGGAGAATAAAGGAAGTGAAGTTATACTTAAAATAAGCTCAACTGTCAGTTTTGATGCCATTACCCCATTAAGAAGCTGGTAACTGGGGTTGTGCTGTGGATCTACTACGAATTTCTTTCTTTAAGTGGAGTCCAACCCAAAGGCAAAGATCTCTCCAAGTACTATATTTTTGAAAGAAAACTTTCCCTGGGGAAAGTAAGAATCATAAATGCCGGGAGCCAGCGTGAGGAATCCCACCCGTGACAAGGTCACGCGGCAGGAGATTTTGATGGGCAAGGACGAGTCAAATCTCAAGGTTTTTCTCCCTGGCATTTCCTGGGCATGTACCCCCCAAAACTAAGAATCTGCCTGCTTNCCTAGTCTTATATTTCTAAATAAATGAGTTTTTCCTCGCCGACGCCGTCCCCACTTCGAATTCCCTGGACCTGCCGGGGCTGGACCCCGGCACATAAACATTCTTTATTTTCAACCAGCAGATCTTTCCACTAACAAATACTACTAGAATTAAACATTGAAACAAAATTTGCCTTAAATATCCTTGCCAGAGTTCAGATCAGGAAAACAGAGGTAATATCTATATTCTATCGCCTTAGTATATGCTTAAAGGTCAAAGGGGAGCAGTCCTGGGTGTTCATTGGAAGGACTGATGCTGAAGCTGAAACTCCAATACTTTGGTCACCTCATGCGAAGGGCTGACTCACTGGAAAAGACCCTATTGCTGGGAGGGACTGGGGGCAGGAGGAGAAGGGGACAACAGAGGATGAGATGGCTGGATGGTATCATCAACTGGATGGATGTGAGTTTGAGTGAACTCTGGGAGATGGTGATGAACAGGGAGGCCTGGCGTGCTGCAATTCATGGGGTGACAGAGTCGGACACAACTGAGCGACTGAACTGAACTGAACTGAAGGGTTAAACCAGCAAAGTGCTTCCAATATTTGAGAAGAAAACTTGTATAAAAGTCACTTGGGGATTATGTGGGGTAGGAAGGGCTGTATTGTTGATAGTTCATGATTCTCATTTTAATCACTTTATTGCCTCAAGATCTTTAGCAGCCTTTTTACACGTTAAAGATGATCATTGATTTAACATTTAATTTTTAATTGTGTCAGTAAACTCAAGTAATCCTGAAGATCACACTTTGTTTTTTGTTTTCATCCCTGCAAATCTGCCTGTGAAACCGACATGCAGTAGGACATACATTCATCAGCTAACAATGCTCACTAAGTAGTTAGTGCTTGGCAAACTAGCAGGCTCCTGCTCATATTGAATCTTTTTAACCTAATGACATAAAACTGTTTTCTCTACGTATTTTTTGCAAAGCAAGAAAGAACATGAAACAATAATAGCAAATAATCTTAGAAATAAAGTAATGTTTATAGACCCATTGTATTCCTTGATCAGCCTTGAATTACAAAAGGGAAAGACTAGAAATCCCTTCAAGAAAATTAGAGATACTAAGGGAACATTTCATGCAAAGATGAGCACAATAAAGGACAGAAATGGTATGGACCTAACAGAAGCAGAAGATATTAAGAAGAGATGGCAAGAAAACACAAAAGAACTATATGAAAAAGATTTTCATGACCCAGATAACCTCGATGGTGTGAGCACTCACCTAGAGCCAGACATCCTGGAATGCGAAGTCAAATTGGCCTTGGAAGCATCACCAGAAACAAAGCTAGTGGAGGTGATAGAATTCCAGTTGAGCTATTTCAAATCCTGAAAGATGATGCTGTTAAAGTGCTGCACTCAATATGCCAGCAAATTTGGAAAACTCAACAGAGGCCACAGGACTGGGAAAGGTCAGTTTTCATTCCAATCCCAAAGAAAGGCAATGACAAAGATTGCTCAAACTATACCACGATTGCACTCATCTCACATGCTAGCAAAGCAATCCTCAAAATTCTCCAAGCCAGGCTTCAACAGTACATGAACCATGAACTTCCAGATGTTCAAGCTGGATTTAGAAAAGGCAGAGGAACCAGAGATCAAATTGCCAACATCCATTGGATCACCAAAAAAGCAAGAGAGTTCCAGGAAAACATGTACTTCTGCTTTATTGACTATGCCAAAGCCTTTGACTGTGTGGATCACAACAAACTGTGGAAAATTCTGAAAGAGACAGGACTACCAGACCACCTGACCTGCCTCCTGAGAAATCTGTATGCAGGTTAAGAAGCAACAGTTAGAACTAGATATGGAACAACAGGCTGCTTCCAAATTGGGAAAGGAGCATGTCAAGGCTGTATATTGTCACTCTCCTTATTTAACTTATATGTACAGTACATCATGAGAAACGCTGGGCTGGATGAAGCACAAACTGGAATCAAGATTGCCAGAAGAAATATGAATAATCTCATATATGCAGATGACACCACCCTTATGGCAGAAAGTGAAGAACTAAAAAGCCTCCTGATGCAACTGAAAGAGGAGTGTGAAAAAGTTGGTTTAAAACTCAACATTCAGAAAACTAAGATCATGGCATCGGGTCCCATCACTTCATGACAAATAGATGGGGAAATAGTGGGAACAGTGACAAACAACTTTTTCTTTGGACTCCAAAATCACTGCAGATGGTGATGGCAGCCATGAAATTAAAAGACGCTTGCTCCTTGGAAGAAAAGTTATGACCAACCTAGAGAGCATATTAAAAAGCAGAGACATTACTTTGCCAACAAAGGTCAGTCTAGTCAAAGCTATGGTTTTTCCAGTGGTCATGTATGGATGTGAGAGTTGGACTACAAAGAAAGCTGAGTGCCGAAAAATTGATTCTTTTGAACTGTGGTGTTGGAGAAGACTCTAGAGGGGCTCTTGGAATGCAAGGAGATCCAACTGGTCCATCCTAGAGGAAATCAGTTCTGAATATTCATTGGAAGGACTGATGCTGAAGGTGAAACTCCATTACTTGGCCACCTGATGTGAAGAACTGACTCATCTGAAAAGACTCTGATACTGGGAAAGATTGAAGGTGGGAGGAGAAGGGGACAACGAAGGATGAGACGGTTGGATGGCATCATGGATTCAATGGACATGAGTTTGAGTAAGCTCCAGGAGCTGGTGATGGACATGGAAGCCTGGTGTACTGCAGTCCATGGGGTTGCAAAGAGTCACTCATGACTGAGCAATTGAACTGAACTGATTAAGATTTGAGTTAAGAGTTTTGCCTTAACTTTGAAATCTGGCATCCAGCAGAATGTTTGGCATAAAGTAAATGTCCAGTAAATGCTCTTTAATGAAGAAAGAAAATAAAACAAACCAAGGTAAGTGATGATCAGTTAAACAAATTCTACTAAACTCAGTCATGTCAACCCAAGCATTTGTGGATATCACTAATATGAAATATGTGTGTGTGTGTGCACACATCCACACACACATATACATATGTATACGCCTATATGGGCTTCCCAGGTGGCGCTAGTGATAAAGAACCCGCCAGCAATTCAGGAGACTTAATGATACATGGGTTTAATCCCTGGGTCAGGAAGATACCCTGGAGGAGGGCTCAGCAACCCAGTATAGTTTTCTTGCCTGCAGAATCCTATGGACAGAGGAGCTTGAAGGACTACAGTCCATAGGATCACAAGAAATGGACACAACTGAAGTGACTTAGCACGCACGCACGCATATACATATATATTTACATTTTCATACACAAATATATATCATATCCATACACATACGATGTATATAACATCACTCGGCTTCCTAGGGCACTGTAGTTTAGTGGCAAAGAGTCCAGGCTCTGTCTGTACTCTCATGACAGTGAGTCTGACTATCAGATCCACCATTTCCTAACACACTGACCTTGAAAACTGGCTTACTCTTTCTCTCTAAGCCTGTTTCCTTACCTAAAAAACTAAGACAATACAGAATTGTTAACAAATTAAGTGAGGTAACATACATAAGTTTCTTAGAGCAGTGCCCGGTGCACAAGAAGCTGACAACACATGCCATCTATGACTATTATACCCTTACCCTCTGGCCTTCATCAACTCAAATAAACAAAGAAGGAAAAGCCTTCCTTCTCACTCTGGATATTGCGAAATTCAGCTTGTCCTTCAATCAAAGTGAATATTTGCTGTTTCCTCTGTTTGTCTTGCAAATCTTTTAGGAAGCATAAAGTGGTGACAGAGAGCTGGGGCTTTGGAGTCCAGCAGCTGGTGGGCAACCTCAAGAAGCCCTTTAAACTTGCTTTATCCTCTCTAAATCAATGGGATAAAATCTACCTCACAGGGTTGTCATGAGCATTCAATGATTTATCAGTAAAGTTCTTGGCTCTTCTGTATTATGATATGTATGTACACATCTATGTAGTTATCTAACTCTGCTCCAGTGTTTTAACTTCAGTATCTAGCCTCCCTTCTCCAGATGTTCAAATTATCCCTATTCTTCATTGTCCAAATAAAATGGTGATCCTTTACAAAGCTTTCTTGATTTTTTTGGAGTCTAACCTTTTTCTTTCCTGAATTTCCTGTAATTCCTGTAGCCACCTTTCACTTTTGCTTGACATTTTCATTACTTTTGTCTATTAGACCATCTGGATTAAGTGCTAAATGCAGATTACTTTATTTACTTATTCCATTTATTTCCCATTCAGTCTCTGGAATAGTATATATATTTATCTGTGTGTGCGTGTATGTGTGTGCTCATACCTATATATATAATGAAAAGTATTTAACAAGAATCTGTTTGTAAAATCTTGTTACAAAATTAGTCTATAAATCTTTTGAACTAGATATATGTTTCTCTTTAGGATATGTGTGCATGTTTTACACAGATCATCACCCCTCGCCCCACACCTACACACATACGTATTTCAAAAGTCTGCAGTTAGAATCTCAAACTGTTCCGAAGAATACTATGTAGCACACAGTGCTAAACTCATTGTGGAATTCTGTTCTTCATGTTGAAATCGCCTATTTATTTTGAAGTCATTAAGAGAGGACACAGTCTCTTGTAACACTTCCTGTAATATATTTTGTTATTATTCCAGGAAAAATTTTTGATCACTGTTACTCATTTATTACAAATGAAAATACTAAACTTTTGGAATCAAGGAAGTAATATTCAGTTGCTTTCTTGGCCCGCCACCATTCATACCTTTCACTTTTATCACTGCCAACATTCCTTTAGAGCCCTTTGTTCCCGAAACATTTCTTCATCTTAACCCCAAGAGTAATTCTTTTTTATTTTCCAAATGAACAGTCTTCATGTTGGATAACACTCTCAATTTTATCATTACAAATGGGTCACCAGTACCTCATATGCTATCATTCATATCATATAAAGAATATTCTTTTAAAGAGAGTACTTAGTTAAAATTGATGAACAAAGGAATAAAATTATGAAATTTGGTTAAAAATAAAGTTCTAAAGTCAAGATCTGATTTTAAGTAACTTTATGTTAACTACTCATCAGTTTCATGAAATAATTACTAGTTTTTATTTTCAAATTTTACACTTTTATGTGGTTTCTAGTCCCTAAAAAGGAAAATTAACATCTTTTCTGACCTTTTGTGTAAAACCTTTAATGTAAGGCAAATTTTAAGGAAGATAAAATATCAGCCAACCTATTAACAACTGATGTTTCAAATAAGTGGTTAGGTGAGTTGGCAAGGATGATTCCTCATAAGGAAACTATTTTGATGGTCAGAATAATAAAGCCAAAGAGCTCTGGCACATGATACTTTTAAAAAATGAAATATAACACAAACTTTCAACTGCACATGTAATTCCAATAGCCCAGAAATCTTATGGTGAATAATAAATGTATATTAAAGCCTTTGTCGTGTATGCACCACTAAAATATTTGGAACCTGAACATCTTGGAAATAATGTTATGACTATTTTTATTTCTTCCTTATTTTCTAACTCAGTTGCATAAGCCAGAATCCTAGGTGTCCTACTCGATTTCTCCCTTTTTCTCACTGCCTCCTACCTTAGCTCCCTCAGCCTCAAAACAATTTAATCAATTTTTAAGTCCATTTGCTTATACTTCTCAAATTCATCTACTTTCCCTAACCCACTGCCAGTACTCAGTTCCCAAAGGACTCTCATCCTGTGCTTTAGATTTGCACAGCTGCCTCATAAATCTTTTTTTTAGTGTTACCTCCCTCCATTCTAATCCTCACAGAGCAGCTAGAATGGCCTATGGATCTGAGTCCATTGCTTCTCCACTTAAAAGTCTCCCCTGGGTACTTCTCCATCATCATCATCTAGAACTCTCAGCTGGGCCATCAAGGCTCTTTGTTCACAGGCTCTTGTTCCCGAGTTGTACTCTTGCTCTAGGCTCAGTGAGCCACCTTTCCAAAACCTCACTGGCCTCACCTGGAGACCTCCACACCTTCACCAAGAAGCTCCTCCTTATCTATATTTCAGGTTACAGTTTTGACATCACCTGCTCCTCCTGGAGGCCTTCTTTAACCTCAAGGTGATGCCGAGTGCCTCTTCCTAGTGTCCTGGTAGTACTCAGGAAGGACATCTATGGACCCATTGATCACATTGATGTCATTTCCGTGAGTGAATCAAGTAAGGCCCCTAGCTTTTTTTCCAGTTATTTCTTGGTGCCTTATTCAGTGCCTCCTACTTAAATATTTGTTGAAAGAGAAGGAAGGAAGGAAGCAGGGGTAGAGGATAAATGATACTATCAGAACAAAACAAAATCTACCTAGTAATCCAAGAGTATGTCCAAACTATGAGAAAATATGTATTCAAAGCAACAGTCAAATAAACAATAAAAACCCTTGATGCTTTCTTAGACACCAGAGTTTCTGTCTTGCTGAAGAACAAAGACATTCAGGGCTGAGAATAATGTAGGCTAGATGCATCGCAACCTTATTATTCATTAATAGCACCCAAAATATCACTACAAAAGTGCAGTACAATGTCGTGGGACTGATTTTAGTTTTGGACCTCTGCTTATTGCATAAATACAGACATATGTTTAAAATGTTGGCATTTGAAAGATCAGATTAATTAAAGAAAAATCCTTATGATCAGAAATTTTCAGACTAAATTCTTTCTCCTTCCCTATCTTCCCTGGTGGCTCAAATGGTAAAGCATCTGCCCACAAAGAGGGAGACCTAAGTTCAATCCCTGGGTTGGGAAGATCCTTTGGAGAAGGCAATGGCAACCCACTCCAGTACTCTTGTCTGGAAAATCCCATGGACAGAGGAGCGTGGAAGGCTACAGTCCATTGGGTTGCAGAGTCGGACACGACTGAACGACTTTGCTTTGCTTTTCTTTCTCCTTAACACACTAACATATTTTGGGACCTGTGTTATGTATGACTAAACATACAGCTAAAAAATTATACAAGCAGTGAAAAATTCCTATGAGAGGCAAGGATTTAATCATTTGCAAGTTTTAAAACACTTATATTTATCATGTAAATTTTATGGTTTTACCATCTTAATTTTTGACCTAGACTGTTTTTTTTTTTTTTTTGCTTATCCTCAGTCCAAAAGAGATAAGAAAATTTTATCTGTTTTTGAAAAAATAAATTCAATTAAGAGAAAGACACACTTTCTATTTGAAGCAACTTCACTTAAAATGGCTGAAATTTAAAACATATTCAATTTTAAACAGTTACCGTGGCCTTTTTAGGTGACCAAAATCAATATATCATTGTCTGTGGATCCAACTTAAAGACCACCTTTCCAATCTATTCCCTCATTCCTCATGTCACATTGCTGTGTTAGCCATATGTGATTTCCCCCTTATCCAAATCCTCATGATAATTTTTATCTTTTAATAGTCAACATTGTTTGCCTTATAAGCAACATCTTTATATTGTTTGTTGTTCAGTCGCTAAGTTGTGTTGTGACCCCATGGAAGCATGCCAGGCTTCTCATCTCCCACGGTTTGCTCACATTCATGCCCATTGAATTGGTGATGCCATCCACACATCTCATCCTCTGTCGTCCCCTTCTCCTCCTGCCCTCAATCTTTCCCAGCATCAGGGTCTTTCCCAAAGAGTTGGCTCTTCACATCACATGGCCAAAGTTTTGGAGCTTCAGCTTCAGCATCAGTCTTTCCAATGAATATTCAAGGTTGATTTCCTTTAGAAGTCATTGGCTTGAAGGGACTCTCAGGAGTCTTCAGCCTCACAGTTTGAAAGCATCAATTTTTTGGTGCTCAGCCTTCTTTATGGTCCAACGCTCACATCTATACATAACTACTAGAAAAAAACATAGTTTTGAATATATGGGCCTTTGTCGGCAAAGTGATGTCTCAGCTTTTTAATATTCTGTCTAGGTTTGTCATAGCTTTTCTTTCAAGGAGCAAGTGTCTTTTAATCTTTATGTTAGGATTCATTATTCCTATTTCGATCTTAAGCTCATTAAAGAGTAGAAATATTTCTTCTCTTTGGATCCTCAACAGGACCTAGATAACACAATTAATTGTTGAATTAAATCTCTGACAAATAAAAATAATACACATGAATTTGTTTTTGCCATTGTGTTTTTCATTTCATTACTAATAACACTTGTAAAATTCCATGGCTTTTAGCAGCATGAAAACTCAGCAGTTATACAGTAATGTTTATCTCTTGAAAATCCCTTTCTATGTGATCTTATTTTTTTTGTCATTTCCCAGAATGATTCCTAGATCCCACTGATATAATATTCTTCATACATATGTATATATGTATGACTTATTCATAACCACTCCTGTGCCATCATCCAGGTGGCTTCCCAGGGGGCTCAGCAATAAAGAACCTGCCTGCCAAGCAGGAGACATGAGTTGAATCCCTGGGTTGGGAAGACCCCCTAGGGAAGGGAATGGCTACTCACTCCAGTATTCTTGCCTGAGAAATCCCATGTTCAGAGGAGTTAGTGGGATATAGTCCATGGAGTCAAAAAAGAGTCAGACCCAATTTAGCAACTAAACAGCATCAATAATGGTACAATTCATTGGCTTATGTACTTTCTTCGAAGAAGGCTCTCATAATTAATATCTCTTAATTTGGGTCAGTTTTCCAAAGGGTGGCTCAGATGGTAAAGAATCTGCCTGCAATGCAGGAGACCTTGGTTCAATCCCTAAGTCAAGAAGATCTCCTGGAGAAGGGAATATCAACCTACTCCAGTATTCTTGTCTGGAAAATCCCATGAACAGAGCCTGGTGGGCTACAGTCATTGGGATTGCAAAGGCTGGGACATGACTGAGTGACTAACAGTTTATTTCAACATATATTTTTTATCCTTTTTGTATGTAAGGAAAATATTCTGCATTTTTCTTTAAAAATGTGATCTATAAGATTCACTGGTTCTCAGACTCTAATTGACATAAAAGTTATCTAATATGTTTGCTAAAATGGATAGTCCTGGGCTCTGTCATGAGAGAGAACAAGAACAGGACTCAGAAATCTAAACATATAAGAGGTACCCCCTGGTGATGCTGATGATGGTGTCCTTTGCTGTTACCTTGGGAAATCCTGGCAAAGCAGAACACATTTCTAAGAGTGAGGAGATCTGGATTCTAGAGCCAGCTCTGATTCTAGGCAAATTCTGTGGTTTTGTGAGCCCTAGCTTCCTCACCGGTGAAGCAGAAGAGTTGGACCAGATGTTTCTCAATCCCCTCTGATCGTAAGTTTTTTTTTTTTTCTTTTGTGATTTTCTTCCAAACATAGTCTAGTGATAAGCAAGGAGCAGATCTTCAAACTGCCCCAAGTCCCAGGAATACAGAAATCTTGAGTCCCAGGTCTAGCTCTATGATCTTAGGCAGGTTTCTCCCTGCTTGTCTAGTTGTTCAGTCGTGTTGACTCATGACCCCATGGACTATAGCCCACCAAGCTCCTCTGTTCATGGGATTTCCCCAGCAAGAATACTGGAGTGGGTTGCCACTCCCTTTTCCAGGGAATCTTCCTGACCTAGGGATTGAACCCACATTTCCTGCATTGACAGGCAATTTTTTCTTTTTTAAATCACCGAGCCACTAGGGAAGCGTTAAAGGTAACTGCTTTGGCAGTGAGCCAGGTACGAATCTGCACGAGGAGACCCCACTGGATTTCAAGTCCAACACCTTAACCACTTGGCCATTGCTGCCACTTCAATATCGAAAAGTATTTGATTTTATTCCAGTATTTCTTGTGTGACTCATTTTATAAACTTGGCCTCATGCAAGGTAAATCAAGTACATAGAAAGGCAGTCAGAATAGAAGGATACTGTTCTATAAGGAGTTAGCCCTTTAGTGACTACAATATTCTGATTTTTCCCCCAGTTTTCCCAAAAGAATAATTTTTAAATCAAGGAAAATGATTGAAATTATCTAGGAAAGTGAATTTGAATATTATATTGCAATGACCAGATTTATAATTGGCAGAGTTCATATATTTTTTAACAAAAAGGGAAATTCCCAGTAACTCTGTAAAATACCTCTCATCTTGCCAACTTTCACAGTTCAGAAAAATATTCAAAATAGACTATCAACTAAATTTTTCCTCCCAAGATCAGTATAAACAAACTTAGCCAACCTTACGAACCACAGGAATTACTGTACTTTTATAAAAGCACTGAAAAGAATTGTTTAAAAATATAATGAGACTCTTTGTAGTACACTGTATTNCTCTCATCTTGCCAACTTTCACAGTTCAGAAAAATATTCAAAATAGACTATCAACTAAATTTTTCCTCCCAAGATCAGTATAAACAAACTTAGCCAACCTTACGAACCACAGGAATTACTGTACTTTTATAAAAGCACTGAAAAGAATTGTTTAAAAATATAATGAGACTCTTTGTAGTACACTGTATTATAAGTAGCAGCCTAGAGAAATAGTCTAGAACTAAAATTTCATTTTACCTTAGCAAGATAGGAACTATTAAAAATATACTCCATTTAAAATTGATGGACACACACAAACCGCTAAAGACAAGAAAAATCTAAGTAAGGCCAGTTTTTCCATCTGGATGTAATATAATCCAGTGAAATGATAACAAAATATTGGTTTTGGTTTATATTTTTTGTGTGTTTTATGTAATATTTCACTGCCTTATGGGGACTCTTCTGTTAGTCTATTAAGAAATACCCAGTGTTGACATTCAATTCACTATTTCAAAAAACATCTTACTAATAGCTTGCTTCTTGCAAATAGAAATTTGCTTCTTTTGGCAATTTGGTCTTTAGTCATTGACAGAAGTTAAATGGCACATAGCAACAGGATTTAGGAACCCCAGAAGTACAAAAGGGCTGTTTTGATAGTCATATTTAAATAATCATAACCTGTATGCACAATAAAACAACTTCTTAGTTGGTATAACAGCATTAATGACAAAGAATCCCTCTTGTGGGCCACACATGCAATCGCTCACATACACACATACATCCCCCAGATACAGGGACAAAGAGAGAAGGCAGTACTTCCTCCATGACAGACACTGTCTTGTACCTTTCATGCATTATCTCACGATCACTGTGAATTAACACATGCACTAGGATTTAAGATGTGTATGCTCAATTCCGAAATTCACAAGCAAATTAAAAAATCTAAATAATTTACTCTATACAGCAACAAATGGAACATCAGTTGTTATTTTTGTAAGAATTATTGGCTATCGTTTTAAAAACCTGGAGTTTATTTCAGAATCCAGCTCACAGACCTCCCTGGTGGCTCAGGGGATAAGAATCCGCCTGCCAATAGAGAGGACAAGGGTTTGATCTCCCCGGTCCAGGAAAATCTCACATGTCATGGAGCAACTAAGCCCGTGTGCCACAATTACTGACCCTGGATGCTGCAACTCCTAAAGCCCGAGCACCTCACTTCAGTGATGGCTGCCAACACTGGAACCTGCAAGTGCAGGTTCATAGATCACAGAGGGAACTTATTAACATTTCGAGTCCCAGCATCATCCCTACTCCACCTTCCTATAGACCTACTAAGTCAATCTCTGGGTTGGAATGAAGTTCTAAAACCAATGTCAAGCACATGAATTTGACACCTACTCATCTAAGTCAAAGAGAGAGGGAACAGAGCTAAAGCCAGATTGATACTTGATGTTTGATTAATCACACTGAACCATGTGTAATAATTCTTTTAGAAGCAATCATTTTCAAACACACTTTGTGGAGCCATTTTCAGATGTATTTTCAGGAAGGGTATCAAACATTTGACAACAAAGTTATTAAAAATATTTTTATGTACTTAAAATATAATAAAAATAATAAGCACAACTAAATAGTATTTAATCAACTAAACAATTTTAATTAAATAGGGACCATGGTAGAGTTACTTGTGAAATCAGGAATGGAGTGTCTTCTGCCATCTCCAGCCTTGTATTTGAATTTTTCAAGAGTGTGTCACTGTCTGTAACTGCAGAACAACTATAGTTCTGCAGGCCTGTGTCTCATATGAGCATTTCATATGCTCATATGAAATGAACCAAGTAGGTATATTACTACAGATTCCATATCCCTCACTCAATTAAATGCCAGGTGAATTCAGGCATGTTTGCTCAATACAGGCTCTTGCATGTTAGAGTAAGTGACCGAACAACCTTTATATTTATATTTTTTAAAAAAGTATAATGTAACTATTATCTAAAGACAAGAAACAACAGGTGTTGAAGATGTGTTGGTGCGAATGCAAATAGGTGCAGCTACCGTGCAAAAGGAGGAGAGGCAAGATAGGAGTAGGGGATAAGAGGCACAAGTTGTGTGTGTCTGTGTGTGTGTGTTTAGTCACTAAGTCGTGTCTGACTCTTTTGTGACCCCCATGGACTGTAGGCCCCCAGGCTCTTCTGCCATAGTGTTTCCCAGGCAAGAATACTGGAGTGGGTTGCCATATCCTTCTCCAGAAGATCTTACAACCCAGGGATCGAACCTGTCTCCTGTTGGCAGCTGGATTCTTTTCCATTGAACCACCTAAGAAGCCCCAAGAGGTACAAATGAGTATGTATAAAATAAATAAGCCACAAGGATATATTGTATAACACAGAGAATTAGCTAATATTTTTAAACAACTTTAAATGGAGTGTACTTAAAAAATATTGAGTCACCATGTTATACACCTGAAACTAATATTGTAAATCAACTATACCTTAAAAAAAAAAATAATAATTTGCCTATTTATTTAGAAAAAAAGTGGAGAAAAAGATAAAGTCCAGCACTTAGAAAATTTGTCTGGCATTTAGTAAATGTTTAATTAATTTTGCTTATTGAATGAATACATGCATTTAAAAATTATTTAGATGTATCTAAGATTTTTGCACTAACGTGTCTCAAGAGCGTTCCCTCATCATTGTTAAAGAAATTTCGCCCTTTGGATAGACTTTAATATCTTCATTTCTTTATAACTGAACAATTGTTTCCAGTTTTTTAAATCATAAAGAGCACTGTGATGAATGTAGTTTCACATAAATGTCTTGTGATTCGTTCAACACACTTTTCTAGAATTGGCATTATGGGATCAAATAATATTATCATTAAAAAAAATTTTAATATTTACTGTCAAAGAAATTTCCAGAACGTGTATTCTGGAAATTCAATCAGACCTGAATGAGGATGCCTGTGCACCTTTGTAGCATTGACTGCTATGTATAGTAAAAAACTGTCAATTTGAAAAGCAAAAATTTATTTTGTTGTCTTAATTGGATTTCTTTGATTACTAATGAAGTTTAATGTATGCTCCTATCCATCACTTCTTTGAATTTCTTTCACTGTGTGTTTCTGCTACATGATTAGTAATGTATTAGTTGATTCATATCAAATCTTCAATTATTAAGGATATTAATTTGCTGTCATATTTTACAAGCATTTTATCAAGTTTGCCACTTGTGTTTTAATTTTATAAAATTTCTACATATAATTTCTACCTTTTTATACTGTCAAATTTGACATTTGGTCTCTCTTTCATGACTTTTGTATCTAGAAACTCCTTCCCTATTCTAAAACCATTTCATATGTACAAAAATACTTTCTTGGAGCCTGGTAGGCTGCAGTCCATGGGGTCACTAAGAGTCGGACACGACTGAGCAACTTCACTTTCACTTTCACTTTCATGCATTGGAGAAGGAAATGGCAACCCACTCCAGTACTCTTGCCTGGAGAATCCCAGGGAGCACAGAATTGGACACGACTGAAGCAGCAGCAGCTACTTTATATGGTTTTTAACATGTACCATCAACTACTACTTTTCTTGGTGTTCTGCTTGAGGTTAGTATAATGTATACTTTTTTCTAAATAGTTTTTCTTATACCATTTATTGAATGACGCACCACTTTGCCATTGCTTGTGAAGCTTTTCTTATTACAAATTATGTTATTTCACATATAATAGAGTCAGCCTCAGTTTTACAAACCTTTAAATTTTCTACCATGTATGACATTATACAAATATCTCTGCGCTTCCCAGGTGGCGTCAGTGCTAAAGAACCTGTCTGCCAATGCTGAAGACATAAGAAACGGGTTTGATCCCTGGATCGCTGGATCTGGAAGATCCCCTGGAGGAGGGCATTGCAACTCACTCCAGTATTCTTACCTGGAGAATCCCATGGACAGAAGAACCTGGCAGGGTACAGTCCATATTGTCACAAAGAGTTGGACATGACTGAAGTGACCTAATACACACACACACACACACACACACACACACACACACACAAGTATCTCCACACATCTCATAGATTAATTTTGATTATTTGATTTAGTTTTCAATAAAGTTGTATTTTATCTGTGTAGCTCCTCCCAAACAGGTCACACATTTTCTTGGTGTCTGTTGTGCCTAGTGCAGAGGTTGGCACACAGCAACCACTGAACATATGGTTGTGGAATTGCATGAACTTCTTTCATGAGAAATGTTCTATTCTGTGAAACAGAAGAAGGACTGGAAAGCGGGTTACACAGACTGTGTTGGCTACATTAGTTTCTTTTCCTTCTTTCTTTTTTAAATAAACACTAATAAAACAGGATTGATATCTCTTGAAAGCTCTAGTAAGGCAAAGGAGATTTTCCAGAAGGTGGTTGCATCCCTTCATTAAAAGCATCTGTGTCACAGCCACTGGCAGAAACCCAAACAACCTGAAGTGGCTGGCTCTGGGAAATCACAGGGAAAGAAGCCGGCCAAGTTCTGAGATGGAACAACGTGTAAAATCACACTTCATCTTAATTTGATGACCCAGAGGAAAGATCTTTCTGTCTCATCAAACGTTATAAAACAAGGTGATTTATGATGTCCTTGTGAGCCTAGTAGGTAACAAAAGCAATATATAATGCTATTTTGTAGACTTGGCATAAGACTCTGCTTGTTATGATATTTTGTAATTAATTTTTCTACTTTAATTTTCTCTATATATGATCAGTTTCATATTTGGAATTTTATAATAGATAACCCATTTTCAGTAAAACTTTCCTAAAGTATAAAAGGAAGTCCTCTGGGGATATCATCTTAGAGAATATTCACAGTAATGAAGTTGTATATCTCAAAAGATGAATATACTTCTTCTCCAATATGATAAATAATTACTGAGAGTCAATTCTAGATGGTCTGTTTAGTGCGGTGGTGAGAGCACTGAAAATCATAGATGAACTCTTGACTGATTTTTTTTTTTTTTGGAATAGTTCCCATGCTTACATATGAAGAAGAGAGTGACTTATCCCCTTGGGAATTCACAGCACATCAAACCAAATTAGGAAGCCAGGCAGCTGTGACCTGCTTTTGTAAGGGCCAAGAAAGCTATAGAGTTTCACTATCAAACCTTGCAGCTCAAAATGATTCCCTGGTTCCCATGCCATTTGGGACATAGGAGCACCTCACCAACTCAGAAAACACCACTCTGGACTTGTATATTTTCTTACGTTATCCAGAGTTGTATATGAGGAAATAAAGACTTTGATGTGAGAAATCTTGAGGATGACAGTCTGCAGAAGAGGAAATGAAAATAAGAATTAGAATGAACAATGTTAGCCAGTAAGAACTTGTATTCAAACTTTATCTTATACTGTGAAAAAACTGACCTTATATGGTGATGATAACCCTCATGAAATGAGCTCTAATGCTAATGTTCGTCTCATGGATGCTGAACTGTAGGAGGCGGAAGTCAATCAACTGGCTGTTCTGCCGAGTCTGACTCAGTATATTTTATTTTTCATTATTTTGGAGACGCTTTTGGGAAGGATAGGAGTGTGAATGAATATCAAAATTAGAGGTTGGGATAAGAATATAGGGGAGAGTTGAAGCTTTTTTTTTTTGGAGTAGTAGGAGGGGATATGGAGAACAGGTTAAAAAGAGACTCTAGTTTTCTGTTATTTGGGGTTTGAAAATATTTTCCAAATTCTGAAGCCGTCACAAACTACAAATAAGTATGGCTTTTGGAACCTAGTTAACATTCTCTGAAGGCACTGAATAAAATGGTGAGTTATATTTTATTCTCTTTTATTGGCATATCAGTCTTGTTTCTTGAAGAAAATGAAAATCCCTTCCTGCAATCAATTCCTTACGTAGTTTTCCTAAAAAAAAAATAAAAATACAAACACTCAGAGTATCCAGTATGCATTCTTTTGTGAAAAATTTATAAGAGAATATATCATAAGGCAAGCAGCTTAATAAGCAAGGAATTTTTCCTGTGCTTATTTCTGTAAAAAACTCTAGTATTATTTTTATTCCTAGTTTGGTGACAAGCAATATGTTCTCTTGGCTTTTGTTCAGGGGTAAAGCTTGCAAAACCGCCTGTTGGTTTCTTTCATTGTTATTGTTGCCGCTGGACGAGCTTTCACCACCACTGTATCACCCCATCAACCTCCTGAATACACCCATTCATCTAAGAAAAGCGTTAATTCCAAGATAACCTTTGCCATCTGGACTCTCCCACAGAGTGTTAGGACGGAGACTGAAACAAGAGACAAGTGGTGGTGAGTTAGAAATAGCTTATTTTCCAAGGACCTCCATTTCCTTACTTACACTGCACTAAAAGAGGAGTGAAACCAGACCAAAATATTGTCCCCAGCACGCCCTGATTTTAATAGGTGGTCCTCCTAGGCGTCCGACCACTCCCAAGCTCTTTCTGCCTTACTCTCTGTCGCTCTTTATACAAAGCTTTAAAATGAATTAGGAACTCTGCTGGTTCCTCCCAAGAGAAAAAGAATCCACCAGCAGCAACTACCAGCACCACATTGTTTACCAGAACATAAAGTTCGGTAGAAATCCCACAGTGACGTCATCCCCCAGCACTTGCTGATGAAGCTGGAGATGTTTCCAAGACATTTTCAACTGGATTGGGCACTCTTTTGCAGGAAATGGTCAACCAGCTCTCACATCAAAGGCCTTTCCTTTACTAGGTTGTGTTTAGCTCATAAAAGAAGTGGAAAGTAACCTAAATCATAGACTCAGTCTAAATTGGTACTGATAGGATTCCAAAAGCACTTCATGTGCTGGGATTAATTTGCTATGGGTTGATTAGTTAACTATAATCACTGATATTTAGGTGAATCTCCTTTTGAAAAATTGTTAAACTAGGAGAGTCATGCTATGGGAATATAAAAATGCTTAAGGAGACTAATACATGGATAACACACAAAAATAGTCCTGGAGAGAGACTAGTTTTGCTGGAGGTCAAGCCACAAATGGTTTGGAAGGAAAATTGTCCATATTGATAGAGAGCATCGTGTGCAGCTGGGAGCTGAAAACTAGGATCAAAGAAATAACTTTTCAAAAGATTAAAAATTTAGAAACATTTATTTAGAAGGAAAAAGTTACCTGGAGAAGAAATAATATGGTTTATACCACCCAAGGTGCTACACTTTTACTTGATTTTTTTTTTTAATCTATTATTGGTAAAGGCTGCTATATTATAATTGTAAACAATGCTATAGGGGAATAAATAGATATAGAGGTATAGCCACATTTCTATTAGCAGAAATACATTAAGGCTTCCCGAGTGACTCAGTGATAAAGAATCTTCCTACCAATGAAAGGGACACAGGTTTGATCCCTGATCTGGGAAGATCCTGTATGCCATAGGGCAACTAAGCCCATATGCCACAACTACCGAGGTCCAAGAGTCTCGAGCCTATGCTTCGCAATAAGAGAAGCCACTGCAATGAAAAGCCCACGCCGCTCAGCTAGAGTGTAGCACCAGCTCACCAACAGAGAAGAGCCTGTGTAGCAATGAAGACCCACACAGCCTAAATAAGTAAATAAAATTATATATTAAAAAATACATCATAATCTTGATCTTTCTTCTCTCAAGGAAATTATTGGTTGACACTAAACATATCCTTTTGAGTTATTATTTAATTTAAATAGATGACCAAACTAAATTTAGCAAGGACTCATTACCAACATGAAAAATGTTTGACTATTTTAATGCTACTTAGGAAAACTGAGACAGAAATATAGAGTGTAAGAGTTAGGAGACCTATAGCTAAGTCTGGTTTTCTTATAAAATAAGGATAACTATTTACTTGAAAAATCTATTTTAATGACAAAATAAACTAAAGATCTTCATAAATGATAATAATAATGATGATGACAAAAACAATAGGTTAAGTTTTACTGAGTGCTTGCAACATGCCAGGCACTACTGTCACCTGAATTAGTTCGTTTAATTTTTACAACTCTCTTGTAAAATAAGTACTATCCTAATAACCGTTTAACATATAAAGTGAGTCAAGGAAATGTTATATAGTTTGCTTAAGGTCGTTTAGCTATTAAGTGAAAGAGTTTGAATTTAAACTTGGGACTTGTTTCCAGAGCTACTTCCCACTGTAAAGCATATATTGAAATACTAGGAAAAACAAAATACACTGTGTTTTGCCTAAAGACCACCTATGTAGTAAACACAAGTACCCTACTGGGGCTTAAGCGATCACAGTGGGGAAGTACTATTGTCCTGTTGAGAAAAGAATAAGTCTATGAGTGGCTGTAGGGAGTGATAAAGCCATTCACAGCATGGACAAGATTACTTAAGTGTCTAATTTACATAATATTTAATAACATTTTATCAGGTGTTTGTATCTTAGACTTTTTTCTCTTAGCAAGATTCAGGAAGTCATAGATAGCCAGAGTTACAGATGTAACATCCAGAAGACTGGATCCTTAAAGGTTCCTTGTTAGGTGAGAAGGAACAAAATATTCATTATCTGCTGTTCATTTTCAATTGAAATTGACCTAAAAGACTTTCAAAACAAGGAGGCTTGCAGTAGCACAAGGGGAAAGATTGGCTTGGATTGCTATCCTCTCATATTATAGCCAGAGGAGTTTTTTTTGTTTTGTTTTTTTCTTTCCTCTTTATTTTGAGAAGACATTTGTGATTCTTTCCATAAACTGAACACAGATTTACCCTGGAGAATGACTCCCACATACCACTGACCTGAGAAAGTGATATGATATCTTGATGCTTTCATATTTCCCACTATGAGGAATAATAATATAGGGAATGTTTTAAATTAGTACACAATGCAATTATCTTGAAAAAGTTACCATAAGACCATAGAGGAAACGAACACAGCCACAAATAATGCCCATGTTAAGATGTAGCTGCAGACTTACAGTGATAATCCAGGAACATTTCATTCATTATAAAATGTTAGATGCCATATTTCAAACAAGACAGGACTCTGTACTTTCTGCCCAAGCAGAAACAGAATGCCTTAAAATCCACAGATACGGTAATTCTATCTTAAACAAACACCTTTGTAGCATCTCTGTAAATCATACACAAGAACTGTCTATGATAAAAAAGTAAATTTGCTTCAAAAAAAATTGGCATTTTAAATATTTTTCAAATCTCCTTTATAAAATACATCCTAACGTAAAATATCATCCTACGGGAATATAAACTTTCACAAGACATATGTTACCATTGCAAATACTTTCACTCTGCTTTATAGCTGCACATATATAAGTAGCAGGGAAGAAACAAAACTGGAATTCTGGTTTCAGAGATGACACCAAATGTGAAAGATGAAGAAAACATCTGAAGCCTAAGGCTTCGTTCTTTCATATTCACAAAAAATGTGATAGGTAGCTTCCCTTCCCAGCCACAATGAAGAAATTGGTAGTGATGAACTCATCTGGCTGCAATAATGGAAAGATGGCAAAATATTCAAAGCAATTGCTCTTAGATATTGGAAGTCACTAAGCACAGATTCCTGGTCTCTGAGAGGGAGCAATCTCTTGATCAGAGTTCCCTGATTGTCCCACATCTCTGCACAGACACAGGGAAGTGAAGCCAAGGCAGCACACAGTGGTCTTGCTAAGCTAAGGAGGAAGATACTCTTTGGGGCTGATGGACTGGCTAGAATTTTGAAGGATGCTCCTCAACAGAAGAGAACTGGAACCTGCATAAGGAAGAAACAACAGAAATCTGCAGGAAGATCCCTTTAAGACTTCTGATAAATACTAACATATTCATGCCTTAGAGCTTCTTTACTCAGCAGTAAAGAATCCTCCTGCAATGCAAGAGATGTAGGAGATGTAGGTTTGATCCTTGGGCTGGGAAGATTCCCTGGTGGAGAACATGGCAACCTACTCCAGTATTCTTGCTGGAGAATCCCAGGCACAGAGGAGTCTAATGGGCTACAGTCCACAGGGTCGCCAAGAGTTGGACATGACTGAAGCAACTGAGCATGCATTCATGCTTAGGGCAAGATCTGTGAGGTATAGCAGAGTGGAGCTACTAGGGAGCTGGGCCAGGAATGAAGACAACAGGGGGAAACAGGGTTAGGAGTTCTGACCGGCCAGAGTAGACACTGAGCTCTGGGCTTGCCATTGAGATATGAAAATCTCCACACTTCAGGATTAAGGCCATTCTTATCCTAGAGTAAGGGGTACTCAAAACTTGCCCTTACAAATCTTAAAGACAAGCCTTGAACGAATCAATTGCTTTATAAGTACCTTTAACTTCCTACAGAAAAAAATTCAATATTTATTAAAGGAGGACAACACAATTCAGATTCTCAGCAAGATAGAATTCACAAAATCTAGCACACCAAAAAACAAGAACAAAAACAAAAACAAAAAAACACCAAATGTGCAAAGGATTAGAAAAAAGATTGATAGAGGCAGATCTGAAATGATAAAAGGTGTTGGAATAAGCAGACAAGCTAATACTCCAAAACATCTCTTTTGTATACTCAAGTCCTATTCAACCTTGAAGGCTCTGGCCTTGGAAACAATAGTTCTATTTACTTAAATGAACAGTAAGTTTTTGAAGTCAGAGGCCATAATTGTCTCTAGCAGAGAAGCCAATCTGGTTCTAGCAGAAGTCATTAAGAGTAGAGCAGAAGAGCTTACCAGGTTAAATTATTATTATCTTTGATAATAGATATTATCAAAGGAGTTAAAGGAAAAAGATCAATATAATGACTAAATAGATGACAAATTTCAGTAGAAAACTGGAACTGAAAAAAACACCAAATGAAGCTTTTAGAACTGAACTTTTCAATATCCTAAATTAAAAACTTATTTGGTGGGGTTTGGCAATAGATTTGACATGGCAAAAGGAAAAAATTATGTGACAATGAAAACTGGAAAATAAAAACTATGCAAAATTGACACACAAAAAGAAAAAACATGTAAATATTCCCTGCAGACTTCTGTAAAGATTTACAAGTTAATTTTGAAACATAAGTGAAAATGTGAAGGATATAGAATAGCCAAAAAACTCTTAAAAAAGAACGATTTGGGGGGATTATTTAAGTTTTGTTATAAGCCTTCAAAAATCAAGATAATCTACTATTACCATATCAAAAACACACAAAAAATAATTTTATGTCTCAGACCTAGTGTAAAAGTGAAGACTACAAAGTTTTCGGAAGAAAACATAGAATATCTTTGCAACCTTAGGGTAGGCAAAAATTTCTTACATAGGATATTGAAAAGAATGACTATAAAAATATTTTTAATAAATTAACTTCATCTAATGAAAACATTTGCTCACCAAACATGTATTTGTATTTTATAAAATATATTCATTAAAGTGTATTATAAATTACATTAATATATTATAAAGATATACAAGTAATATATATTTACTTGTATTTTATTATGCTTCTTCCAAGCCACACACAGAAACAAGGAATTGTATGCAAAACTATGTGAAAAAAAACCCACTACAGATTAGTCAATTGATTAGAGTTCAGCAATAAACAGATAACTCAGTAAAAAAGAAAAAATACTTCAGCAGACACTTCATCAAGGGAAAACATACAAATGAACAAATAGTACGTGATTACTCATCAGTGAAATTCGGTACCACCACAGAGAAGTATCACCAGACACCCATTAGAAGGGCTAAAAAAAAAACAGCAAAAAACTGAAAAAAAATCTGACAAGGATGTGGAACAACTGAAACTCATACTTTGTGGGTAGAAATGCAAAGTAGGAAAGCCACTTTGGAAAACAGCTTGGCAAGTTCTTCTAAAGGTAAACATATACCTACTCTCTGACCGAGCAATTCCACTCCTAGCTCTTTATTCAAGAGAAATAAAAATGTGTCTTCACAAAACTGCTTGAACAAAAATATCTGCAGGAGGTTTTGGCTGGATGGCATCACAGATTCGATGGACGTGAGTCTGAGTGAACTCCGGAAGATGGTGATGGACAGGGAGGCCTGGCGTGCTGCGATTCATGGGGTCGCAAAGAGTGGGACACGACTGAGCAACTGAGCTGAACTGAACTAAGACAAAACCTGGGAACAACTAAAATGTTAACCAACAAGAGAATGGATAAACAAATTGTAGATTTTCCGAACAAAGGAACGTTACTCAGAAATTAAAGGAAATGCCCATTGCAACTTGGATGACCTTCTAAACACATCAGGCTAGGTGAAAGAAGCTGACCATAAATAAAGTATACTTTGCATAATTCCATACATATGAAGCTCTACTACAGGAAAAGTAATCTACAGTGAAAAAAACCTATAACAGTGGTTTATGTGGTGGGAGAAGATTGATAGTACAAAGGTACAGCGTACAAAGGGAATTCCTAGCTAATTGGCTTTTGTCTATACATTGATCTAGTGTGGCTTACATAAAGAGAGTACATTTTCAACTTGTCTAACTCTATCATGTAATATCATTGTACTATATACAAATTATGCCCCCTAAAGAGATCTATTAGTGACATTTCCAAGGAAATGCAAATTAAATTCACTGTATTTCCACAGTGAAATACACTTACTGACACACCTATGAGAACGGTTAAAATTAAGGAGACAGATAATGCCAAGTACTGGCAAGAAAGTAGACCATCTGGAATTCACACATATTGCTGATGGGAATGCAAAGTGTTATAGTGACTTTGGAAAATGGTTTGGCAGTTTTTTTTATAAAGGTAAACATACACTTACCCTATGACCATTCCTAGGTATTTATTCAAGTGTAGTGAAAACACATCCACGCCATGACCTGTTCACTGAAGCTTTACTGTTAACAGACAAAACCCCAAAAGTACATCACTGGGGAATGGATAATTAAATTTTTGTATAGCTATACATTGGAATAATAATTAGCAGTAAAAAGAAGTAAATGCTGAGAGGGTCAACAACAGGGATGAATCTTAAAAACATCATACAGAGTGAAAGAAACCAGTCTAAAAGGTTACCTGTTGCTTGATTCCATGTCTCAGAAAGACAGAATGAAAGAGACAGAAAGCAGATTCCTGGCACCAGGGGCTCGAGAGCGATGAATGGAGTCGACAGCAAGGGAGCAGGGGACATTTTTTGGTGTGATGGAAATAAATATTTTTTTATTGTGTCATGAAATCAAAAGACGCTTACTCCTTGGAAGAAAAGTTATGACCAACCTAGAGAGCATATTGAAAAGCAGAGACATTACTTTGCCGACTAAGGTCCACCAGTCAAGGCTATGATTTTTCCAGTAGTCATGTATGGATGTGAGAGTTGGACTGTGAAGAAGGCTGAGCACCGAAGAATTGATGCGTTTGAACTGTGGTGTTGGAGAAGATTCTTGAGAGTCCCTTGGACTGCAAGGAGATCCAACCAGTCCATTCTGAAGGAGATCGGCCCTGGGATTTCTTTGGAAGGAATGATATTAAAGCTGAAGCTCCAATACTTTGGCCACCTCATGTGAAGAGCTGACTCATTGGAAAAGACTCTGATGCTGGGAGGGATGGGGACGACCAAGGATGAGATGGCTGGATGGCATCACTGACTCGATGGGCGTGAGTCTGAGTGAACTCCAGGAGTTGGTGATGGACAAGGAGGCCTGGTGTGCTGCAATTCATGGGGTCGCAAAAAGTCCGACATGACTGAGTGACTGAACTGAACTGAACTGAATTGTGTCCTGTATTCAGGTGTATACAGTTTTCAAACTTAAAAGGGTAAATTTTAGTGGATTTAGTTATACCTCAATAAAAAGGCAAGTAATTTGAACAGTCACTGTAAGATCTTTACTTCTGAAGTGGTGACTATATCCCTATACTGCTTAGGGTCAGCAACTGTGAAGACTTAGGTAGGAGGGAAAAAAAGTGACAGGGCTTAAAGCTGTAGGCCATAAGAGAATCAAATAAATCTCATGGCCTCAGTTTTGGGCCAGTAAGATCTCTGGTTAACACCATATTCCACTCAAGTCTACATTTCTGAAAAGTTTTCTGTCAATCACTCATCACTGGGTGGGTTACAAAGTAAAGAAAGTGACACAATCACTGTCACCCAGGAATTTATAATTTTAAGAAACTGACAAGCTCATCATTCACATAATGAGAATAGGATCATGAATAAGCTTACATATCTCTTTTCATGCCTTAAATGGTGCCTAAAAGCTCTGTTCTGTGTAAATAAGGCATATTCTTCCAAGGAGCATATTTTTTTTAAGCAAACTGTATCAGAGAGGATAACAAAAAGTAGGGTTTTACTAAAGCAAGCCTAATTGCTTATAATTTGAAAAACAAGTTGCATGGCAGCTCTTCCTGGTACACATCAAATGAGAAAGGGCAATTTTTTTGATACCTTCAAAGAGCTCTTTTTGAATCAGAACACCTGATTCAAAGGTAGGACAGGCAACAGCAGGATTTCAATAAGAGAGGTTATTTCAAATGGAGACTGGCAGGATAAAAGTAAGGAGGAGTGTTTCATTCAGTAAAGAGTGGCTGCAGTAGAAGCTGGGCGCTGAAGATGAAATCTATGGAATTCCAGTTAAGCTGTGTTTTCATATTAATGACAGAACAATAAATGAATGAGGCAGAAGGCCCAGGGGGGCCTGTGGTCCTGAGCAAGTGAATGAGATGGCAGCTGGGCACTGGGCAGTTGGCATTGTGAGTAGCAGTGCTGGCCCTGCTCTACGATGGCCTGAGTTTGAATCCAGTTTGAATCCAGGTTCTTACCAGCTGTGTGACTTTGGGTAAGTTACCAATGACCTGGTGTGAATCCTGCTGAGTAGTGCCCGACTCTTTGTGACCCCATGGACTGTAGCCCACCAGGCTCCTTGGTTCATGGGAGTTTTCAGGCAAGAATACTGCAGTGGGTTGCCATTTCCTCCTCCAAGGGATCTTACTGACCCAGGGATCACACATGCATCTCCTGCACTATTAGGCAGATTCTTTACCTGCTGAGTCAACTCAATTTTTTTGTCCAGGTTATTTGGAGAGAAGAATTACTCTTGCCTGGAAGATCCCATGGACAGAGGAGCCTGGTAGGCTGCAGACCATGGGGTCGTGAAGAGTCAGACACGACTAAGCGACTTCACTTTCCCTTTTCATGCATTGGAGAAGGAAATGGCAACCCACTCCAGTGTTCTTGCCTGGAGAATGCCAGGGATGGGGGAGCCTAGTGGGCTGCCATCTCTGGGGTTGCACAGAGTCGGACATGACTGAAGCGACTTAGGACTAGCAGCAGCAGCAGCATTAACCAAACGTGAGCTTATTTTGCAGATTTAAAATTTAATTATGTGACGTCTTCATTATAGAGTTCCTGGCACATCAAAAGTGTTCAATAAATAGTTGTAATGATTATTAATGCAAAGAGAATGGGATCAAGAGTCAGACATAGGTTCAAGTGTAGGCCGATAGGCTACGCTGGTTCACCTGAGATATTTCCTTCTTCTAGCACCAAAACTCTGGGGCCCCAGGAAACCCCAGTCCTGGGCAAGTTGGACCAGTGATATCCCAAGTTCTAGATCTACCATTGACTGACTGTGATCTCATCCCTATTTCCTAAATTGGGGTCACAATTTCTTATCTGTAAAATGGGAATGATAAAAGCAGATTTCTACAATGATGAAAATATACCTGAGAAGATATCTTTGTAATCTAAAAGATATTTTAAAATATTAATTGTTGTTATCAATAGCACACTTGTCACTTTTCTTCTAAAGGCCCCAAATTATTTTTCTCTTTCAGCTTTTGCTCAATTTATTTTTCTTACCCAGAATGCCCTTCTACTTTCCCTCTGTTTTCCACTGATGACCTCTCTTGTCTGTTCTCTCAATTTTTTCTTTCAGTTTTGCTCTTTTTCTAATTCTGCAATTTATGTCTAATAGAATATTTAGAAACACTAGGTAGGAGATTCTTCGCAATAACGTCAAACTCTTTTCTATCAGTTCTCTACTTAGACTGGTCCTAGTTTTAGATGCACAGAAATGTGTGTGAGTGTGTATGGTGAAATGTAGGGGCTCAGTTGAGAGCATATAAGCACTTTTACATCATTCACTTTTAAAAGTTTCTTCTAGTTTGAAATTCTATAGCTCAAATACTCTGACTTCTTTTTAAAAACATTTCCACATATGCTTTCAGCCCACAAATCCAAAGGGTCATTAAATAGAAATACATGCAAACCACAAATACGAGATACATGAAATTTTAAAATTTCTAGTAGCCAAGTATTTCTAGCAGTTAAAAAAATGATCATTCCAACATAGAACTCATATAAAATTATTCATGAAATGTTTTCCTTTTTTAAATCCCAGTTCTTGGTATGTATGACCTGTGGTGGACAAGACCATCCAGTTGGAGAAAAATTCACCACCCATCTGAAATCAGAGCACATGCTGGGTTTGCTTATGCTTTTCCCCTGAACAGCTGTGGGTATGGAGATTTAAGAGACTACCTAGAATTTTCCTGCCACAGTTAATTACTCATAGGGATAGCTTATGACTTAATTAGAGCTCTCCAGTCTTCTTGCAAATAAAGACTATGTTTAATAAGATGTTCACTGCAATTATTGAATCCCTTTTCACAATCAAATGTTTTTGCTTCTTCCTTTTATTCTAATGTTTTAAATATTTTTCCTTCAGTGTAAAGATTTATATATACTGGCCTGGTAGAGCTTTGTGCTATCAACTATATAATTACTAGTAAAGTGAAAGAGGAGAGTGAAAAAGTTGCCTTAAAGCTCAACATTCAGAAAACGAAGATCATGGCATCTGGTCCCATCACTTCATGGGAAATAGATGGGGAAACAGAGTCAGACTTTTTATTTTGGGGGGCTCCAAAATCACTGGAGATGGTGATTGCAGCCATGAAATTAAAAGACGCTTAGTCCTTGGAAGAAAAGTTATGACCAACATAGATAGCATATTGAAAAGCAGAGACATTACTTTGCCAACAAAGGTCTGTCTAGTCAAGGCTATGGTTTTTCTAGTGGTCACGTAAGGATGTGAGAGTTGGACTGTGAAGAAAGCTGAGTGCCGAAGAATTGATGCTTTTGAACTGTGGTGTTGGAGAAGACTCTTGAGAGTCCCTTGGACTTCAAGGAGATCCAACCAGTCCATTCTGAAGGAGATCACCCCTGGGATTTCTTTGGAAGGAATGATGCTGAAGCTGAAACACCAGTAACTTTGGCTACCTCATGCAAAGAGTTGACTCATTGGAAAAGACTCTGATTCTGGGAGGGATTGAGGGCAGGAAGAGGAGGAGACGACTGAGGATGAGTTGGCTGGATGGCATCACTGACTCAATGGACGTGAGTCTGAGTGAACTCCGGGAGTTGGTGATGGACAGGGAGGCCTGGCATGCTGTGATTCATGGGGTCACAAAGAGTCGGACATGACTGAGCGANTTATGACTTAATTAGAGCTCTCCAGTCTTCTTGCAAATAAAGACTATGTTTAATAAGATGTTCACTGCAATTATTGAATCCCTTTTCACAATCAAATGTTTTTGCTTCTTCCTTTTATTCTAATGTTTTAAATATTTTTCCTTCAGTGTAAAGATTTATATATACTGGCCTGGTAGAGCTTTGTGCTATCAACTATATAATTACTAGTAAAGTGAAAGAGGAGAGTGAAAAAGTTGCCTTAAAGCTCAACATTCAGAAAACGAAGATCATGGCATCTGGTCCCATCACTTCATGGGAAATAGATGGGGAAACAGAGTCAGACTTTTTATTTTGGGGGGCTCCAAAATCACTGGAGATGGTGATTGCAGCCATGAAATTAAAAGACGCTTAGTCCTTGGAAGAAAAGTTATGACCAACATAGATAGCATATTGAAAAGCAGAGACATTACTTTGCCAACAAAGGTCTGTCTAGTCAAGGCTATGGTTTTTCTAGTGGTCACGTAAGGATGTGAGAGTTGGACTGTGAAGAAAGCTGAGTGCCGAAGAATTGATGCTTTTGAACTGTGGTGTTGGAGAAGACTCTTGAGAGTCCCTTGGACTTCAAGGAGATCCAACCAGTCCATTCTGAAGGAGATCACCCCTGGGATTTCTTTGGAAGGAATGATGCTGAAGCTGAAACACCAGTAACTTTGGCTACCTCATGCAAAGAGTTGACTCATTGGAAAAGACTCTGATTCTGGGAGGGATTGAGGGCAGGAAGAGGAGGAGACGACTGAGGATGAGTTGGCTGGATGGCATCACTGACTCAATGGACGTGAGTCTGAGTGAACTCCGGGAGTTGGTGATGGACAGGGAGGCCTGGCATGCTGTGATTCATGGGGTCACAAAGAGTCGGACATGACTGAGCGACTGAACTGAACTATATGCTAACTTATTAGTTAATAACTTATTTTTAAACTCTTGCTTATTTATGCTTCTGATTCAAGAATGTAGGTTAATTATACAGAGTAATACTCTCATATGTTTTAAAAGTTTGGGATTACTCTTAGAGAAATTTTCTTTAGATCATGAAGTAATATTCTTGGCTGTGTAGAAGTCATGTAATCAAATAAAGTTTAAAAATACAGTTAGTGAGCATTCAGATGTATCCATAGCCTGTACCTATGTTCCTAAAGCAGTGACTGTGACCCTGGTTTGTAGAGAAGTGGGACTCATGGGTATCAAGATGGTGCCAATGTCATCTTAGCGCAAGACACCGGCAGATGTGAAGTTAGATGCCTGCTAGGTATTGTAGTGAGTCTTCTTTGGAATTTATGCTTCATACCCTTCCTGGTGTGAACTCATCTATAGTCACAGTTTTGACTGAATATTGTGTGTCAGGCTCAGACGTCCTTCCTAAATTTCAAGCTTGTATTTCTAATGGCAATATTGAGCCTTCTCACCTGTTCCCATAGACACCTCAAAAGCAATACACCAATCAGGGATCTGGGCTGCAAGTAACAGAAATGTGCTCTGGCTATGTCAGCAGTTAAGGGTGGTAAGAGGGGTAATTGGTAGCTTCTGCTATATATAAGCAGGATGAAGGGCTAGATGTGCTCTACTCATCCTAGACCCACTCCTGTGATCACATCTGCTTGTTTGTTGAGGATCCCAATGGTGCAGCTGCTGACTTTTAGATGCTGACTCTTCCATTCTTATCCCTACCAGCCCTGGGCTCTGCATCTTACCTTAGCATTGGTCCCTGTTGCCCAGATATCTCATTTTCCATAGCAACTGCAGAGTACAGTTAAAAATTATACAGACAACATAAAATAATATAACGATGGAAAAGTAACATGTATTATTGTGAAATATCATACACAGAGAAGACTGTATAAATACTTATGTGCATTTAAAGAATGTTAATAGAGGACCCATTCACCCTCCTTAAGCACAGGAAGAGAACATTACACCACCACACCTTTGATATTCCTTCTGTTTTTTCTCCACACTCACATCCCCCCTCCATCTATCTAGAGGAAACATCCATCATGAAAATAGTATCATCATTACCTTCCTTTTTCTTCTTCACTTGACCCATCCATATAGATATTCCTTAAACAATCTGTTATTTCATGTTGTTTGGTCTTGAACTTTATGCAAATGGAAATATTTTGGACACTGCTGCTTCCTTCTTCCATACTTATATATTTCCAAGCTTTCTCCATGGATGTAGCTGTATTCTTTTCATTTTTACTGTGGTATGGTACTCTAAATGTCTGAATATTCTACAATAGGTTTATCTTTTCTGCTGTTGATGAGACACTTGGGTTGCTTCCATTTTTTTTTTAAACTATTTGCAATGATGGTCTTATGAACATTCACCCACATATGTGTAATAGTTTCTCCAGGTAAATACACAGGAGTAAAATAGCTGGCTTGTAAAATAGATATGCTTTATAATTTTCTAAGGAAATTGAACTAACTCATATTCCAATGAGCAATAGATGAGCCTTTTTGTTTCTCTGTAATACTTGAAATTGTTGGATTTTTAAATTTTCACCAATTTGGTAAGTGTAAAATAATATCTGGTACAAACTTAACTTTGCATTTCCTGATTTCTGGTGCAGTGGAGCATCTTTTCAAATGTTTGTGGGCCATTTTCATTTTCTCTGCTGTGACATGTCTTTTCAATCTTTTGCCCGTGTTTTCTCTACGGGGGAATTAGTTATTTTTCATATTGAGTCTTTCTAAGAAAGTTATGACCAACCTAGATAGCATATTCAAAAGCAGAGACATTACTTTGCCAACAAAGGTCCATCTGGTCAAGGCTACGGTTTTTCCAGTAATCATGTATGGATGTAAGAGTTGGACTGTGAAGAAAGCTGAGCGCCGAAGAATGGGCGGTTTTGAACTGTGGTGTTGGAGAAGACTCTTGAGAGTCCCTTGGACTTCAAGGAGATCCAACCAGTCCATTCTGAAGATCAGCCCTGGGATTTCTTTGGAAGGAATGATGCTAAAGCTGCAGCTCCAGTACTTTGGCCACCTCATGCGAAGAGTTGACTCATTGGAAAAGACTCTGATGCTGGGAGGGATTAAGGGTAGGAGGAGAAGGGGACAACAGAGGATGAGATGGCTGATGGCATCACTGACTCAATGGACGTGAGTTTGGGTGAACTCTGGAAGTTGGTGATGGACAGGGAGGCCTGGAGTGCTGCAATTCATGGGGTTGCAAAGAGTCAGACATGACTGCGTGACTGAACTGAACTGAACTGAAGAACATGATATATATCTTTTTATTAAGGTTATACTTAAAACCTTCCAAAACTATTTATTCAATAAATTTCATAATTTTCTCTTTAAAAGTCTTGTTTATGTTTTGTAGTATTGTTAGGTACTTTATACTTTTCTATTAAATTATAAATGTAAATTAAAACTACATTGTCTGCTTTTTTCCATGCATATAAAAATGGAATTGATTTTGTATATTCAATTTTTAGTAGCATATTTTGAATATTCTCTTATTAATTATAGTAGTTCAGGAATTCCAGACCTGAGCATGGTAGAGTAGCATTTATTGGACAAAACTTCTTTTTCTGATAATAACTAGATCACCTTGGTTGACTGAAAGCACTATACAACAATAAGAGCAAGTAAAAAATGGGATGATAATTATCGTTGAGAGAAGGGGGGCTCCATATTTCTCTGGGATGCCAAGGAAGAAGTGTGGTAAAGCACAATTTTACTGGCTTAA
>SJYA01001556.1:2147058-2162038 GCA_006410615.1 Neotragus moschatus | reverse complement strand
AAAAAAAAAAAAAAAAAAAAAAAAAATCAGGATCAAAACCAAAGACAGCAAATTGAATTAAAGATAACTGTGTGAAATAGAGGAGAACTGAAGGAAAACTGTAAGTGCAATAGAAATATCTGAATTCTCACTGGGAAGAAAAAAGACCCAAATTAATACTGTAGAAAATGTAATCAGAGATAGGATAAACAGGAACTGAGAAGGGAGTTAATAAAAAGTGTTGAAAGTAATGAAGGCAAATATGATAGATATGGAGGACAACATAATAAAAAAATCAATCTAAAGTTGTTCTTAAGAGAACAGCTGATGCTCCTAAGAAGAAATAAAATGGAGTAATGAAGACTCAGTTAAATATTTTTGTGTGTGTGCTAGAAAGATTTATATACTCAGATTGAACATACTCACTATGCCCTAAGAAGTTAAAATAAAAACATAAAAGGGACGAGTTCATGCTAACAAATAACCTGGCTGAGGTTTTTCATTTTTTAGAAGATAAGGAAAATGTTTTTTATAAAAAACATGAGACAAGAGGGAAAAATTAGTAACAAAGGAACAATCAGATTAGCTTTGGATCACTGTGGACAACATCAAATTCTTGAAGTCAAATAGAAAACAGCTAGAATTGGAAGTTTAAAAGGATGTTAACAAAGAGTTGTACACAACATTAAATTCCAGAAATCATGCAAGGAAATAACCAAGAGTTTTGAGATGAAATGACTGTTAATGAAGAACCACAGACCCAGATAGTTGTCATCTATGGACAAATATGAAAATGATGGAAGGACTTTGTGGTATGTGCAATAGTTTGGAGAATCTATTGTCCATAGATATTTCTTTAAAAGTTTGCAAAAGGCTTTTATTGCAAGTGAAAAGGGAGGAATCAAAGACTGCTATAAGCAAAATTGAGTCCCAAAACAAATAGTTATATCCTTGGTCTTATGTCATAAGTATATTCTTCTTTCATAAATAAGAATCACTGTTCATAACACAGAAAGAGCTTTTATAAATCAATACAAAAATAAGTATGCTAGTAAAAAATAGGTAAAGGATATAAACAGACAATATGGACAAAATGCCATTTTAATAAGCCATTTTAGAATATGTTTAGTCATAAAGTGTATCAAGAACATACAAGCAAAACTAATAAAAGAAAACTTTTACATTTATTAGTTTTAACTTAATTGCATGGTAGATTTACATAAGATGCTAGCAAGGGTTCAGGGAAAATGAGATTCTTATTTACTAAATTGCATAACTCTTCTGAAGCATAATTTGGCAGTATGTGTCAAAAATCTTGAAAATGTTTATACCATTTGTCATCACAATTTTACTTCTAGGATTTTTTCCCCAACAAAATCATAATAATTTATTCCCAAATGTAACTACAATAATATTAGTCCTTGGATTCTTTATAATGGAACATAAACAAACTAAATGTCCAATAATAGGAGGTTAAATAAATTCTGTACATAAATTTCTGACCATAACAAATGGTTTGTAGGAATTTCTAGTCAAAATAAATGGCTAAGCTTTTTTTTTCTTTTTTTAAGTATGATCTCAATTTTGTGAAAATGTTTTTCTCTTTCATTGAAATGGCTAAAATTCATCTATGTTTTATGGATAGTAGAACTGTAGGATATATGAATTATATGCTATGTGCTGAGTAAAGTCTAAGTGCTCTATAATTATGTCACTGCATTCTTTAAGCTCAGGGATATAGCATTTCAAATAAAATACTATATCACTAGAGGGCATGACTACTGGTCACTATTGGCATATATTTTATAACTTTATTTTCCAAAAATCTCACAGTTACTTTCATAAGCAGAAAAATGAGGTTTGTGTCTTTTTTCAAAGAGTTTAATTAGGGGGGCAAATATGTGCGTATTAATTCATCAAATTTCCGTGATGGCTCAGTGGATAAAGAATCTGCCTGGAATGCAGGAGATGTACAGGGATTGCACAGGGTTCCATCCCTAGGTAGGGAAATCCCCTGGAGTAGGAAATGGCAATCCACTCCAGTATTCTTGCCTGGAAAAATCCCATGGACAGAGGAGCCTGGTGGGCTACAGCTCAGGGGGCTGCAAAGAGTCAGACATGACTGAGGAACCATGCATACACATGATAAATTTCTGCTGNCACAGGGTTCCATCCCTAGGGAGGGAAATCCCCTGGAGTAGGAAATGGCAATCCACTCCAGTATTCTTGCCTGGAAAAATCCCATGGACAGAGGAGCCTGGTGGGCTACAGCTCAGGGGGCTGCAAAGAGTCAGACATGACTGAGGAACCATGCATACACATGATAAATTTCTGCTGGAGTTTATAGTATTTATAGGCCAACAATGACAACTATAAACCAAAAGTGTGAGTTTCCTGTCCAATACATTTTACTTTCTTCTTCCTTATAAAACGAATGCTAGTTTTGACCTGTATAGCATGTATCCTGCCACAGTTGGACAGACATGCTTTTAAAAAATACACTATTTTATTTTTTCACTGTGGTAACGTTGGTTTATAACATTATATAAGTTTCATGTGTACAACAAACTAAACTTTTAGAAGAGATATGCTTTTAAAACTGTCTTCCAGCTAGAGAACTATTTGCCGTAGTTCTAATCAATAAGACATGGGAAGGAGTTTCCTATGTTTTATTGATTAAAGGCTTTTGCTTATCCTGATATAATCAGCAAAAATGGTTTCTAAAGTTTCTCTCTATTCTTCATGCCTTTAATCCGGATGAGATGTCTGGAACAGCAGCAGCAATCCTGCAACCATTATAGGTGAGAAGCTTGAGGAAAAGACCAGAAGTCTTGCAGAGATGCTGGCCCTGACACAATCCGGCTATTGAGTCAAGGTTGGCTGCCACTTCAGACCTCCGTGAGAGGAATAAACTCTGACATGTTTAAGACCCTGTGAGCCAGGTTTTCTATTGTTTGTAGGCAAATGAATACTGATAAGCCATGGTACTGAATGGTTTCTGATTTTGTTTTAGTCGCTAGGAAGCACTGCTAGTCAAATGCCCAAACTGAAGTAAGTAGTTCAAGTGCCACTTCTCCCTTTATGTTGTCTCAGTCCAATATTTATTCTTCATTGCCTAGCTTTATATTGTTTGTGTTAAAACCTCAAATCCTTTAGCAAGTTGGTGAGATCCACACACTAAATAAATGTGCACTTTCTCTGTCGTCAACTGGCCTGTCATAACCTTTCTCTTCTGGAGAGTTCATGCTCATGGGTGTATTCAACACTGACTTGAAAACAGGGCCATTCATTCTGGTGCTTTCAGCAGGCAATGGGCTTTGAAAGAGAACAATATAAAAGTGGAAGACACTATTCCTTTTCTTACAAGACACGAAATTAAGTTGAGAAGATTCAAGCACAGACTTTCGTCCTCTGTGTTTGTCTTTCTGTTACAGACACCACACACACCTCACACTTCTAAAGTTTCAAATAAGTTGCATTCAACAAGCACTCTCAGTCTCTGCCTGTGCCAAGACCTGTGCTGGGTTTTGGAAATGTGAAGGTGAGAAAGACCTTCTTACCTCCTGAGGCTCACTGAATAGGTGAAAATGCACCTAACTATGAGCAGTGTTGATGCCATGCTGTTGTAAATGCTCTGGTGGGAGTGGGGGTAGGCTGCTGTGTACTGGGGTGTACCGGGAAATCCTTCTTGAAAGGACTAGGACTTTTCTAGGACTTTCTAGATGGGAAGTCCATCTAGAAAGATGAGGGGTACTAAGTACATTGGAGACTGTATTTCAAGCAGAGGAAAGAGCATGGATACATGCTGAAGAAGAGGGAGTTGATAGATTATAAGTGTTTAACGGTTAAACAGTTAAAGGAAGGCCAGAGATGGAGCTGGAATGCAGGCAGCAGAGAGTCGAGGGGGACTTTGGGAAGCATGCTGAGGAACTGTTAAGTGATATGAGCTCTAGGGTACAGCCTTGACTTGGAAACCAGACTCATTTTGGCTTAATTCTCAGCTATATCACAATTTTGGCACTCTTAGGCAAATTCTTTCATCTCTCCATTCATGTCTCCTTTTCTTCATCTATAAGATAACGATAGCAATTTACACTTTATAGTAGCAACAGTCTTAGTAGATATGTTGGAAGCATTACAGTAGCTATACGTAAAACATCTAACGCAATACCAGACACATAGTAGATACTCAATAAGTGGTAGTAATGATTATAACTGAAGGGTTTAATGTAGAAAATTGCCTTGGTCAAATAGGAACAGGGGTACAATAAGACTCTGGGCTGTAAATGTGAATGCTAAAGTCACAAGAACTAACAAAGTACAGACAATGGCATTGGTTGGGCCAATTCTAGGAGGCAGTGGCTTGGAGTAGTTATCTTGGGACCAAAGGGAGATGTTTCTGGCGGTGACCCAGAGGACGGAGTCAACCTATTTTGTAGGAGTCAGTTCCTGTGAACTAAGGCTTAAATACGTTAGCTCTACCTCCAGCTCTGACGCACCATGATCATGAATTCACCGATGCAAGGAAAAGTTGTCCTCTCCCCACATGTTCACATACCCGTCCCTCGGCACGCTCTACGTCCAACCTCTCTAGAAATTGTCCTCATTTGCTCAACAGTTCAACTTCTTATAAGAGGCGCTAAGTATTTTTTTTTTTCCAATTGGAGGTTGATTACTTTGCAATATTGTGGTGGCAAGAGGCTCTAAGTTTTAAATCTTGTTTCAAAGAAATATATCAGATGCAGAGAAAGATGTGTGAAAAAGGGTGAGACATTCTCAAGATGTCTGTTTCACAGGAAACAAGAAGGTTGGTACAACTGAACAGGAAGAAATACGTGGGGCAGAGATATGAAAGGTGATGAAGCACAGGCCAGTAGGAGAGCAGCTGAAGAAGCATGAAATAGAAAGCTGTGTCTTTTCTGCTGAAATCTCCCTTGTACTCTTTTCACTTTCTACCTTCTTCCCTTGGCCCCTCCAAGAACGCCAAAGCTGATGACTTAGCAAGCCCTGTCAGTAAGCAAGAGAAGCCTTTGTTTACAGGTAGAAAGCTCTGCCTGGCTACAAGGAGAGTACTTTTTAGCCAATATGCCCAAACTGTTCTTGCCCAGAGCAACCCTGCAGAGACTTACAACCACATTTCATTCTGATCTTTCTTAGAACACTTATTGGCAAGCCTAGCACTGAACTTAAAGAGCACTGGATAAAGGACTTCTTTCTGGATCAGGAATGGGCATATTAGTGTAACTGAATCCCCCACTGGCCTGGCAATGGTGGCAGCTCTTGAAGAGAGGTCTTGGGATGCTGGGTCTCTTTCTAGTCTGAAGGCAGATCCTTCTCTCCCTGATCTAGTTATCATGGCAACTTACATTTGGCAGCAACTTCATCTTGTGTGTTAAAAGTAAATCTGAGTTTGTTTTCCAGGACTTGATTAAACAGCATTGATTTTGAACATGAAATCCTTAGCTGGATTTTTTTTTCCTTCATGTGTCTCATGCAGACAACATATATTTGGGTTGTGCTTTTTTTTAAAAAAAAAATTCATTCTGCAAACTCTTTTTTTATGTATTTACTTATTTTGGCCATGCTGTGCAACAAGTGGGATCTTAATTCCCCAACCAGGGATCAAATCCGTGTGCCCTACATTGGGAATGTGGAGGCTTANTGCATGGTAGATTTACATAAGATGCTAGCAAGGGTTCAGGGAAAATGAGATTCTTATTTACTAAATTGCATAACTCTTCTGAAGCATAATTTGGCAGTATGTGTCAAAAATCTTGAAAATGTTTATACCATTTGTCATCACAATTTTACTTCTAGGATTTTTTCCCCAACAAAATCATAATAATTTATTCCCAAATGTAACTACAATAATATTAGTCCTTGGATTCTTTATAATGGAACATAAACAAACTAAATGTCCAATAATAGGAGGTTAAATAAATTCTGTACATAAATTTCTGATCATAACAAATGGTTTGTAGGAATTTCTAGTCAAAATAAATGGCTAAGCTTTTTTTTTCTTTTTTTAAGTATGATCTCAATTTTGTGAAAATGTTTTTCTCTTTCATTGAAATGGCTAAAATTCATCTATGTTTTATGGATAGTAGAACTGTAGGATATATGAATTATATGCTATGTGCTGAGTAAAGTCTAAGTGCTCTATAATTATGTCACTGCATTCTTTAAGCTCAGGGATATAGCATTTCAAATAAAATACTATATCACTAGAGGGCATGACTACTGGTCACTATTGGCATATATTTTATAACTTTATTTTCCAAAAATCTCACAGTTACTTTCATAAGCAGAAAAATGAGGTTTGTGTCTTTTTTCAAAGAGTTTAATTAGGGGGGCAAATATGTGCGTATTAATGCATCAAATTTCCGTGATGGCTCAGTGGATAAAGAATCTGCCTGGAATGCAGGAGATGTACAGGGATTGCACAGGGTTCCATCCCTAGGGAGGGAAATCCCCTGGAGTAGGAAATGGCAATCCACTCCAGTATTCTTGCCTGGAAAAATCCCATGGACAGAGGAGCCTGGTGGGCTACAGCTCAGGGGGCTGCAAAGAGTCAGACATGACTGAGGAACCATGCATACACATGATAAATTTCTGCTGGAGTTTATAGTATTTATAGGCCAACAATGACAACTATAAACCAAAAGTGTGAGTTTCCTGTCCAATACATTTTACTTTCTTCTTCCTTATAAAACGAATGCTAGTTTTGACCTGTATAGCATGTATCCTGCCACAGTTGGACAGACATGCTTTTAAAAAATACACTATTTTATTTTTTCACTGTGGTAACGTTGGTTTATAACATTATATAAGTTTCATGTGTACAACAAACTAAACTTTTAGAAGAGATATGCTTTTAAAACTGTCTTCCAGCTAGAGAACTATTTGCCGTAGTTCTAATCAATAAGACATGGGAAGGAGTTTCCTATGTTTTATTGATTAAAGGCTTTTGCTTATCCTGATATAATCAGCAAAAATGGTTTCTAAAGTTTCTCTCTATTCTTCATGCCTTTAATCCGGATGAGATGTCTGGAACAGCAGCAGCAATCCTGCAACCATTATAGGTGAGAAGCTTGAGGAAAAGACCAGAAGTCTTGCAGAGATGCTGGCCCTGACACAATCCGGCTATTGAGTCAAGGTTGGCTGCCACTTCAGACCTCCGTGAGAGGAATAAACTCTGACATGTTTAAGACCCTGTGAGCCAGGTTTTCTATTGTTTGTAGGCAAATGAATACTGATAAGCCATGGTACTGAATGGTTTCTGATTTTGTTTTAGTCGCTAGGAAGCACTGCTAGTCAAATGCCCAAACTGAAGTAAGTAGTTCAAGTGCCACTTCTCCCTTTATGTTGTCTCAGTCCAATATTTATTCTTCATTGCCTAGCTTTATATTGTTTGTGTTAAAACCTCAAATCCTTTAGCAAGTTGGTGAGATCCACACACTAAATAAATGTGCACTTTCTCTGTCGTCAACTGGCCTGTCATAACCTTTCTCTTCTGGAGAGTTCATGCTCATGGGTGTATTCAACACTGACTTGAAAACAGGGCCATTCATTCTGGTGCTTTCAGCAGGCAATGGGCTTTGAAAGAGAACAATATAAAAGTGGAAGACACTATTCCTTTTCTTACAAGACACGAAATTAAGTTGAGAAGATTCAAGCACAGACTTTCGTCCTCTGTGTTTGTCTTTCTGTTACAGACACCACACACACCTCACACTTCTAAAGTTTCAAATAAGTTGCATTCAACAAGCACTCTCAGTCTCTGCCTGTGCCAAGACCTGTGCTGGGTTTTGGAAATGTGAAGGTGAGAAAGACCTTCTTACCTCCTGAGGCTCACTGAATAGGTGAAAATGCACCTAACTATGAGCAGTGTTGATGCCATGCTGTTGTAAATGCTCTGGTGGGAGTGGGGGTAGGCTGCTGTGTACTGGGGTGTACCGGGAAATCCTTCTTGAAAGGACTAGGACTTTTCTAGGACTTTCTAGATGGGAAGTCCATCTAGAAAGATGAGGGGTACTAAGTACATTGGAGACTGTATTTCAAGCAGAGGAAAGAGCATGGATACATGCTGAAGAAGAGGGAGTTGATAGATTATAAGAGTTTAACGGTTAAACAGTTAAAGGAAGGCCAGAGATGGAGCTGGAATGCAGGCAGCAGAGAGTCGAGGGGGACTTTGGGAAGCATGCTGAGGAACTGTTAAGTGATATGAGCTCTAGGGTACAGCCTTGACTTGGAAACCAGACTCATTTTGGCTTAATTCTCAGCTATATCACAATTTTGGCACTCTTAGGCAAATTCTTTCATCTCTCCATTCATGTCTCCTTTTCTTCATCTATAAGATAACGATAGCAATTTACACTTTATAGTAGCAACAGTCTTAGTAGATATGTTGGAAGCATTACAGTAGCTATACGTAAAACATCTAACGCAATACCAGACACATAGTAGATACTCAATAAGTGGTAGTAATGATTATAACTGAAGGGTTTAATGTAGAAAATTGCCTTGGTCAAATAGGAACAGGGGTACAATAAGACTCTGGGCTGTAAATGTGAATGCTAAAGTCACAAGAACTAACAAAGTACAGACAATGGCATTGGTTGGGCCAATTCTAGGAGGCAGTGGCTTGGAGTAGTTATCTTGGGACCAAAGGGAGATGTTTCTGGCGGTGACCCAGAGGACGGAGTCAACCTATTTTGTAGGAGTCAGTTCCTGTGAACTAAGGCTTAAATACGTTAGCTCTACCTCCAGCTCTGACGCACCATGATCATGAATTCACCGATGCAAGGAAAAGTTGTCCTCTCCCCACATGTTCACATACCCGTCCCTCGGCACGCTCTACGTCCAACCTCTCTAGAAATTGTCCTCATTTGCTCAACAGTTCAACTTCTTATAAGAGGCGCTAAGTATTTTTTTTTTTCCAATTGGAGGTTGATTACTTTGCAATATTGTGGTGGCAAGAGGCTCTAAGTTTTAAATCTTGTTTCAAAGAAATATATCAGATGCAGAGAAAGATGTGTGAAAAAGGGTGAGACATTCTCAAGATGTCTGTTTCACAGGAAACAAGAAGGTTGGTACAACTGAACAGGAAGAAATATGTGGGGCAGAGATATGAAAGGTGATGAAGCACAGGCCAGTAGGAGAGCAGCTGAAGAAGCATGAAATAGAAAGCTGTGTCTTTTCTGCTGAAATCTCCCTTGTACTCTTTTCACTTTCTACCTTCTTCCCTTGGCCCCTCCAAGAACGCCAAAGCTGATGACTTAGCAAGCCCTGTCAGTAAGCAAGAGAAGCCTTTGTTTACAGGTAGAAAGCTCTGCCTGGCTACAAGGAGAGTACTTTTTAGCCAATATGCCCAAACTGTTCTTGCCCAGAGCAACCCTGCAGAGACTTACAACCACATTTCATTCTGATCTTTCTTAGAACACTTATTGGCAAGCCTAGCACTGAACTTAAAGAGCACTGGATAAAGGACTTCTTTCTGGATCAGGAATGGGCATATTAGTGTAACTGAATCCCCCACTGGCCTGGCAATGGTGGCAGCTCTTGAAGAGAGGTCTTGGGATGCTGGGTCTCTTTCTAGTCTGAAGGCAGATCCTTCTCTCCCTGATCTAGTTATCATGGCAACTTACATTTGGCAGCAACTTCATCTTGTGTGTTAAAAGTAAATCTGAGTTTGTTTTCCAGGACTTGATTAAACAGCATTGATTTTGAACATGAAATCCTTAGCTGGATTTTTTTTTCCTTCATGTGTCTCATGCAGACAACATATATTTGGGTTGTGCTTTTTTTTAAAAAAAAAATTCATTCTGCAAACTCTTTTTTTATGTATTTACTTATTTTGGCCATGCTGTGCAACAAGTGGGATCTTAATTCCCCAACCAGGGATCAAATCCGTGTGCCCTACATTGGGAATGTGGAGGCTTAACCACTGGAACAGCAGGGAAGTCCCAAATCCTTAGCGTTTACTGCTCATTATCATTATGAGTAGATTTCTAATCATTGATTGAGTTCTTTCTGGATGATACAAAGCTTTTTTATATTGCATGTGGACCTTCTCAAAGCTGATGGGCAACCTTCATGTTACTGTCAATTCAGAGACTAAATCTCAAAACAATTCATCTAATTACTTAATTTTTATTTAATTACAGGACTGTCTTTATTGAAAAAAAAATAAACAGGATTGTCTGCTTTACTTGATCTAACTGCTTAACTGTATTTTTAATGAGAATTCATCAATAATATTTTATTACAATCCCATCTCACATTAAAAGGCATTAAATTAAATGAGCCAATATTTAAAGGTAAACTATAAATATTTCTCTGAGAAATTTTTCCTTAAAAACTGTAAAATCAAACTGTAGTTTTTCAGGCTAGACTGGAATCGTATTTCAGACAGTAGAAACTAAGACTGAATCCACCTAGGGAAAAATGTTCCCATATTTAGCAGGATTCATCTTGTACTGAGGTGTCCAAATGTTTCATTTTCAATTTGAAATACATGTTCAAGGTGTACTGTACACTTCAACACAGCTGCATGGAAAGTTAAATATATGCCATAAAACCCCTTTGGATAGGTTAATTGTGTGGAGCTCATTGGAATCATGCAACTGAAGTGCACTTTGGATGGAGGGAAGATGGCTTTTGTTGGGGGCTCCTCTCTCCCTGTGTTTCCATTTATATCATGTTTCTTTCTTAGAATTCTCTTGTTTCTTTGGAGTGCTCACTTTAAATCACCTTTCAAGAAAAATGGGAACAACTTATAATTCTTGTTATGTGGCCTTACTGAGACCTTAAACTGTTTGATTTCCCAGCTCATTGGAATTCTCCATACTTAAACTCATATGAAGCCAAGAGTCAAGGTATTTTTCACTTACATTAGTTCATAACATTTACATGTGTGCATGGTAAGTTGCTTCAGTCATGTCTGACTTATTGTGAAGCAATGAACTGTAGCCTACCAGGCTGCTCTGTCCATGGAATTCTCCAAGCAAGAATACTGAAGTGGGTTACCATGCCCTCCTTCAGGGGCTCTTCCTGATCCAGGTATCGAACCCACGTCTCTTACATCTCCTGCATTGGCAGGTGGATTCTTTACCACTGAGCCACTGGTAGCCCTCATAACATTTAAAATAGTGTAAATTAATGGTATAGATTAAAAGTAATATAAAATGCTATATTTGAAATAGAATTGTAATAGCTAGCTTACAACAGTTAACAAATACATTGCCCCAAACTATTTGATGTAGAGATAATGCCCATAGGTATGGTCAATGTTTTGACCTAAAATATTTTTAAAATGTCAAAGTAAGTTTGAGAAGAAAACTTTCTGTGATTGATTTTGTTACTGAGATTCAAGTTTTCATAACTGGCATCATCTTAATGGCTCCTTCAATTAATTTTTAGAAGTAGGTGGGATATAAATTATGCATGAATATATAAATGGATCAGGTTTTAACTAGAATAAATGCCTTTGGTGACAGCTTAAAAGAGCCACTTTTATAAGTCAGCTTATAACATCTATTTTTAAAAGACTTCAAAATTTGAAGTTAAATGTTCTCTTTTTACTTCAATGACAATGGTGTAATTATTCTTGGGATTAAGTACATATTGTCCCTATTAATTTCTGGATAACAGACTATCAAGTCGAAGATTCTATAATTGCATACCTGCTATGTGCTTGTCATAGCAGGAGACACAGGATGAAAAAGAATGATTCCCGTTTCTACAGGTGTTTGTCATTTGGTAGAAAGTCTAAAAGAAGATGGAACAAGGTAAGTGCATAACTGAGCTACAGAATCAACATATGTGAATTCAAGGAGGGGCAAGATCATAGTAATAGGTTGATATCTCTAAATACCACTCAAAACTCCTTAAATTCTGTTTAATTTTCAGAACTCAGTATGTTCAGTCAACAAACATTTGAGAACCTATAGTAACAACAGAAAAGAAAAAAATCAATTCAAGTCCATATATAANAAAGTTGAAATAAATCAATAAAGAGGTGCATATTTGCTTTCTTGGACTTGGTGCAGCTTGTCTAACACCAACTAGAAAGGGTAGGCTGTAGTTGCTGCTGCTTCATTTGATCCTTCTCTGTGTTCTCCTCCTTCTACTCATTTTTTGTCAATCTATAGCAATTTCAGGGAAGACGGTGCCGATTCCTTGGTGAGTTTAGGATGCATACTTAAAAACGCCAGGTGTACTAATTGCCGTGCTAGGTTACCAGTGGAATCAAGCTGCACCTTTGAAGCTGTGCACATTTTCATCCTTCTGTTTCATCTCTAGTAGGACATATCCTGTGGAACATGAATCATTTACATTCACCAGAGTGAAACAAATCAATAGCAGTGCTCTGATCTGCTTCTTTAGCCTGTCTGAATGCACAAAAGACCCACAGCTCCAAACACCACAGGGAATGCCTAGAATCTGTCTAATAAGCTTATTATGTTAATAAATCAGAGAGTAAACAATTTTTTAGGAAACTCTTGACTTGTCTACTACATCCCAACATTATGCTTCTTCAGAAATCTCTGATAATAGAACTTCTTTTTTGAAAATGTCATTATCAGAAGTTTATAAATTCTTGTGAATTGTGTGCAATACAAGGTGAAAAAGGAATATAACTGGTACCCTCATGTCCCTGATCTATCCACACTGGGAGGCTGGTATGAAAAAGAAATGAGACTTTCCAGCTGGAGCAAGCTGGACAGGAGGGGCTGAGCCAGGGTCCTCCTGGGTCAGGTTGGCAATGGTTCAGCAAGAGCCTGAATGTGTTTAGACCTATCCTGATGTAGGCTTGGGGCCTCTGTTGGTGGACCATATTATTCAAATCTCAGGCCTTTTCTAAAATGAGTCAGTTTCCTGAAGAGAACTTAAAGAGGTTCTTCAGAATCTGCAGTTTGGCTTGACCCTGGAAGATCAGACTGCTGAGTGAAGAGATTCCATTTACATTCTCAGGCAAACTAGAAAGTTCCGCTCCAAACAAGTTAAGCTGAAAACAAGTAGAATGTGTTGCCACCATAGTAAAGGAAGATTAGAGACAAAGAGTAAAATTAAGTGGGGTGGGAGAAAGGCATGAGATACAGGGATTCCTTCACTGTAGGTTAATCATCTCTCTTTTTTAAAGCTTTATTGAGGTATAATTTATTCACCATAAAATTCATCCACTGTAAGTCTAAAGTTCTTTGATAGTGTATCCAGTTGTTCAAGTTTCTCCACATTCCAGCTTTCTAAAATTTATTCTTTTAAAGATTTTTTTAATGTGGATTATTTTTAAAATCTTTATTGAATTTGTTACAACATTGGTTCAATTTTATGTTTCGTTTTTTTGGCTGCAAAGCAAGTGGGATCTTCGTTCTCTGACCAGGGATCAAGCTCACACTCTCTACATTGAAAGGCAATGTCTTAACCATTAGACCAGCAGGGAAGTTGCATAATCTGTCATCCTCTGAATTTCCTATTGTCCAGTTTGCCATGAGTCCCTACCTCCAGCTTCAGCAGCCATTCATTATTCATCTGTCTCTGTCTTATACATTTGCTTTTTAAAAGGTATTTTATATAAAAGTGGTCAATATGTGGTCCTCTGTCTGGTTTATTTCACTTAGCACGATGTTTTGGAGGTTATACAATTGATAAATAATATTCTGTTTTACTGATTTTCCACATTTTATACACTTATCAGTTCATAAACATTTGTATTGTTTCTAGTTATTGGTTATTACAATAAAGCCTGTACGAAAATTCATGTACAAGTCTTTGTGTAGAAATCTGTAATTTTTCTTGTGTGGTTAACAGTGGAGTTTCTGGCAAACATGCTTACCATATGGTAAACAAATATAATCAATATGTTTAAGAAACTGTCAAACTGGTTTTCTGAAGCAGTTACACCATTTTACATTCCCATCAGAAAGCTATGAGACTTCCGGTTTCTCTATATCTTCACCCACATTTGGTATTGTTAGGTTTTTAGGAACATAACCCTTTCTAGTGGGTATGTAATGGTATCTTGGGATTCCCTGGTGGCTCAGATGGTAAAGAATCTGCCTGCAAGGCAGGAGACTCAGGTTTGATCCCTGGGTCAGGAAGGTCCCCTGGAGCAGACAATGGCTACTCACTCCAGTATTCTTGCCTGGAGAACTCCATGGACAGAAAAGCCTGGATACAGTCCATGGGGTCACAAAGAGTCTGACATGACTGAGTTACTAACACTTTAGGGCTCTTCTGGTGGCTTGGTCAGTAAAGAACCTGCCTGCAATGCAGAAGATATAAGAGACCGTTTTGATCCCTGGGTTAGGAAGATCCCCTGGAGTAGGAAATGGCAGCTCACTCCTGTATTCCTGCCTGGGAAATCCCATGGACAAAGAAGCCTGGCAGGATACCATCCATGGGGTCACAAGAGTAGAACATGACTTAACAACTAAACTACCACTGATGGTATCTCACTGTGATTTTACTTTTCAGTTTTCTAATGACTAATGATGTTGAACACCTTTTCAACATGCCTGTTAGCTATTTGAATGTCTTACATTTTGGAGAGAGAAATTTACCAAGCTCATCATGTCACTTTAGCCAGAAGTCTCACTCAATTCCTGCTTCTTGAAATGTTCCCTCTCTGTGCTGTGGGGCACCATGTGCTTATATATTTCATCCTGTCTCTCTGGCCACTTGTCATTCTTTGGTCACACCTCTTCTTCCACGTGACTTTTAAAAGTTAGCATTTCTCAGGACTTAGTTTTTAAATTCTCTTCACTTCTGACTTTACTGTTTTCTCATTCATGTTATTTTACTTCAAGGGCCATAGCCATGATGTTAATTTCCAAATTCATATCTGTAACCTTGTCTTCTCTTCAGTTATAGTCAGTATACTGACTGCCTCCATGAAAAACTTCACTTGGATAGCTCACTGAAATCTTAAATTCCAAAACATGCTCCAAATGAAACGAACGTTAATCTTCTCTGAAAACCTTCTCGCTCCCTTTCCTCC
>SJYA01001556.1:2078091-2142240 GCA_006410615.1 Neotragus moschatus | reverse complement strand
CACCATTTTACATTCCCATCAGAAAGCTATGAGACTTCCGGTTTCTCTATATCTTCACCCACATTTGATATTGTTAGGTTTTTAGGAATATAACCCTTTCTAGTGGGTATGTAATGGTATCTTGGGATTCCCTGGTGGCTCAGATGGTAAAGAATCTGCCTGCAAGGCAGGAGACTCGGGTTTGATCCCTGGGTCAGGAAGGTCCCCTGGAGCAGACAATGGCTACTCACTCCAGTATTCTTGCCTGGAGAACTCCATGGACAGAAAAGCCTGGATACAGTCCATGGGGTCACAAAGAGTCTGACATGACTGAGTTACTAACACTTTAGGGCTCTTCTGGTGGCTTGGTCAGTAAAGAACCTGCCTGCAATGCAGAAGATATAAGAGACCGTTTTGATCCCTGGGTTAGGAAGATCCCCTGGAGTAGGAAATGGCAGCTCACTCCTGTATTCCTGCCTGGGAAATCCCATGGACAAAGGAGCCTGGCAGGATACCGTCCATGGGGTCACAAGAGTAGAACATGACTTAACAACTAAACTACCACTGATGGTATCTCACTGTGATTTTACTTTTCAGTTTTCTAATGACTAATGATGTTGAACACCTTTTCAACATGCCTGTTAGCTATGTGAATGTCTTACATTTTGGAGAGAGAAATTTACCAAGCTCATCATGTCACTTTAGCCAGAAGTCTCACTCAATTCCTGCTTCTTGAAATGTTCCCTCTCTGTGCTGTGGGGCACCATGTGCTTATATATTTCATCCTGTCTCTCTGGCCACTTGTCATTCTTTGGCCACACCTCTTCTTCCACGTGACTTTTAAAAGTTAGCATTTCTCAGGACTTAGTTTTTAAATTCTTTTCACTTCTGACTTTACTGTTTTCTCATTCATGTTATTTTACTTCAAGGGCCATAGTCATGATGTTAATTTCCAAATTCATATCTGTAACCTTGTCTTCTCTTCAGTTATAGTCAGTATACCGACTGCCTCCATGAAAAACTTCAAAAAACTTCACTTGGATAGCTCACTGAAATCTTAAATTCCAAAACATGCTCCAAATGAAACAAACGTTAATCTTCTCTGAAAACCTTCTCGCTCCCTTTCCTCCCCATTCTCCCTTCCTTCCCTCCCACCCTCTGTCTCTTCCCTCCCTCCCTTTCTTCATTGCTCCACCTCCTTCTGTTCTCCTCTAGGCATCTCCATTAAAGTAAATGATACCATGTGTTCAGCTGATCTAGCCAGAAACCTGGGACTCCTGCTTGATACCTTGTCTTTGTCACATTCCACATTCAGCCTTCACCAATTCCTGCTAATTCTATCTTCAAGGTATGCAACCATCTGTCAATTATTTCCCATCTCCTTTCCCCCCCATCCTAGTACTACCAGCATTTCCAAGAGGGACTGCAAGTATCTCCCTCAAGATCATTCTCTACACAACAGAGAAAGATATATCTATTTTAAAATACGATCACGTTGCCCCCTTTTACACACACACACACTCTTAAAATCCTTTAACTGCCTCCCATTTCTCTAAGACTAAAATCTAGGAAACAAAACATATAACCTAGAAGGCTGCTGCTGCTGCTGCTAAGTCACTTCAGTCATGTCCAACTCTGTGCGACCCCATAGACAGCAGCCCACCAGGCTCCCCCGTCCCTGGGATTCTCCAGGCAAGAACACTGGAGTGAGTTGCCATTTCCTTCTCCAATGCATGAAAGTGAAAAGTGAAAGTGAAGTTGCTCAGTTGTGTCCGACTCTTCGCGACCCTATGGACTGCAGCCTACCAGGCTCCTCCATCCATGGGATTTTCCAGGCAAGAGTACTGGAGTGGGGTGCCATTGCCTTTGCTGAGTTGACATATAGTAAGAACAAAATAGGGTCAATAGTACTATAGATAGAGATAAGAGATTACATTCCAAAAGAATTGATATAAGTAAACAAAATGATATATCCATGGAAATCATAAGCATAGTGGAATAAAGAATTAGAGAGTGGTGGGAGATAAATTATCAGAAGGTAGAATGGGACCAGATTATACAGGCATCAAAAGATTGAAAGACTGAACTTCATGCTAAAGAAATTAAAATCCATTGAGAGGAATATGTGAGATATTTTAGTTTATAGATTTAGACTTGACTACAAGAAACTGCTATAAGTTAATTCTTATTTAGAATAAATAACTACACTTTTCTTAAATGTGGATAACTGAAAGGGTACAGATTAACATAACAAATTAAGTTTTTTCAAGAAAAGAAAGCCCTTAATTAAAATATCCTTCATAAATACTGGTTAATTACTAAGTAGAAGCTTTCATTGGAAAATTCTGAAAGAATACAGTACAGATATTTAAATAAATATCAACATGTCAGTGTATAATATGCACTAAACATTCTTTCAAGGTCTCTTACTTTTCCTGGTAGGATTAGAGTTTAGTGAATAATTCTTTTCTCTTAGGTCTATGCAGTCAATCTACAGAGAAATTATAAATACTCAAAAGCAAGACTTTTGTTGTATAAATAGCCCCCAGCACACAACCTTGTTCAGTACAAATACTCAGCAAATACATGCAAATATTTGTTAAGGGACAGATGAAAGAAGGAAGGAAAGAAGAAAAAAAAAGGACAGGGAATATCCCTTAAAATATTGTTACTCTTGCCTAGAGATCTATTTGTCACAGATGCTGCCTCCCCAGAGGGCTATCTTTTATTTTCCTGAACATTTGCAAACATTTAAAGAGAACTGTTTACAAATGGAGATAAGCACTGGTTTTCTGACAGGCTGATGTAGGAAAGTGATATTTCAAATACTGAAGCAAAGCATTGACACGTAATGGAGAGATCAAACCCTGGACAATCATTGCAAAGATGTTTACCATTATATGCACAGGTTTATTAAGATGAAGCTCCAGATCAAGGGGGTGGCAGTGAAAAAAAAAAAAAAAGAAAAAAGAAAGAAAAGAAAAAAACAGATTTTTAAGGCATCATGAAGAAAGACTCTATTGGACACTAAATATTTGACTCCAAGGGTGGAGGATGAAAGAAACTGGGAGATGTTGAGTGTGACTAAAACCTAGACTCGAAAATACAGAAGAATAGAAATATGATGACAGAACTAGAAAATCAAGAGGTGAGTTAGGTCTGAGACTTCAGCAGATCCTGAATGAGACTGCACACAAGTTGGAGTGATGGTGTAAACTCTCTGGCTTTTACATGAGCTGATGTGAGCTCTGCCACTAACTAGCTCCAAGATCTCAGGGATGACACCTAATTTACTGGGTGTACTCTCCTCTTCTGTAGAATGCTACTCGCATCATCTGGGACTATAGTTTCTTCCTACTCAAAGCTTCTATAATTTTACTAACTTGATTCTCAGGAAGATAGCTCAGAGGAAGAATGTGAAGAACAATTGATCTGAGTTCAGAGATCATGAAAAGAATAGTGGAGAGGACAATAAGAAAGATATACATGAGTAGGACCTTAGTGTTCAGCAAGTGCCTGTTGACTCATCCATAAGATTAGAAATAGAGACAAGGGAAGATAGGGCTCCAGAAATACTGCTAGTTGCCATCAATGTGAAATACCACAGCCAGTAAAAGAAAAGAAAACCCAGTGAAAGCTCTTGGATTTGATGTGTAACATGCCAGTGACCCTAAAAAAGTATTGAGACCAGCATACAGGCCTTGACATGAGATCGAAGAGCCCTGACTAAGGAAAGGTACAAGAAGGGTCCAGTTTGAGTGTGGAGGGCCTGAGCATCTTGAGGAGCATTTCTATGCTGTAGAATCAGAAAAATTCTGAAAATTATTAAAAATCAATACATACTAAGTGGTCACTAGGTGGATCCAACTTATCCAGTATGAATCACATCTATTGTTTAGAGAAAATATAAGCCTAGTGTGAATCCTTTACAAAACAGAGGTACTAGTGGTAAAGAATCTGCCTGTCAATGCAGGAGATGCAAGAGACACGGGTTTGATCCCTGAGTTGGGAAGAACCCCTGGAGTAGAAAATAGCAACCTAATCCATTCTTGTCTGGAAAAATCCCAAGGACAGAGGAGCCTGGTGGGCTACAGTTGATGGGGCTGCAAAAAGTTGGACATGATTGAGTGACTGAGCACCATTCCTATAACTTATTCCACATGGACAGTGGTGGTAGTGGTTTAGCTGTTGTGTCCGACTCTTCTGACCTCATGGACTATAGCCTGCTAGCCTCCTCTGTCCATGGCATTCTCCAGGCAAGAATACTGGAGTGGATTGCCATTTCCTTCTCCAGGGGATCTTCCCAACCCAATGATTGAACTTGAGTCTCCTGCATTGAAGGTTGATTCTTTACTGACTCAGCTACGAGATAATTTTGGCACCCAAATTCTATGAACGTGTGGGATATGAGCTGCTAAGATTCAGAACTGCACTCATCTCACACGCTAACAAAGTAATGCTCAAAATTCTCCAAGCCAGGCTTCAGCAATATGTGAATGGTGAACTTCCAGATGTTCAAGCTGGTTTTAGAAAAGGCAGAGGAACCAGAGATAAAATTGCCAACATCTGTTGGATCATCAAATAAACAAGGGAGTTCTGGAAAAAACATCTATTTCTGCTTTATTGACTATGCCAAAGCCTTTGATTGTGTGGATCACAATAAACTGTGGAAAATTCTGAAAGAGATGGGAATACCAGACCACCTGACCTGCCTCTTGAGAAACCTATATGCAGGTCAGGAAGCAACAGTTAGAACTGGACATGGAACAACAGACTGGTTCCAAATAGGAAAAGGAGTACGTCAAGGCTGTATATTGTCACCCTGCTTATTTAACTTATATGCAGAGTACATCATGAGAAATGCTGGGCTGGTAGAAGCACAAGCTGGAATTAAGATTGCCTGGAGAAATATCAATAACCTCAGATATGCAGATGACACCATTCTTCTGGCAGAAAGTGAAGAGGAACTAAAAAGCCTCTTGATGAAAGTGAAAGTGGAGAGTGAAAAAGTTGGCTTAAAGCTCAACATTCAGAAAACAAAGATCATGGCATCTGGTCCCATCACTTCATGGCAGATAGATGGGGAAACAGTGGAAACAATGTCAGACTTTATTGTTTGGGGCTCCAAAATTGCTGCACTGGTGATTGAAGCCATGTAATTAAAAGACACTTATTCCCAAAGACACTTACTCCTTGGTAGGAAAGTTATGACCAACCTAGATAGTATATTCAAAAGCAGAGACATTACTTTGCCAACAAAGGTCCGTCTAGTCAAGGCTATGGTTTTTCCAGCAGTCATGTATGGATGTGAGAATTGGACTGTGAAGAAGGCTGAGCGCTGAATAAATGATGCTTTTGAACTGTGGTGTTGGAGAAGACTCTTGAGAGTCCCTTGGACTGTAAGGAGATCCAACCAATTCACTCTGAAGGAGATCGGCCCTGGGATTTCTTTGGAAGGAATGATACTAAAGCTGAAACTCTAATACCCTGGCCGCCGCATGCAAAGAATTGACTCATTGGAAAAGACTCTGATCTGGGAGGGATTGGGGGCCGGAGGAGAAGGGGACGACAGAGGATGAGATGGCTGGATGGCATCACCAACTCGATGGACATGAGTTTGGGTAAACTCGGAGTTGGTGACAGTCAGGGAGGCCTGGTGTGCTGCAGTTCATGGGGTTGTAGAGAGTCAGACACGACCGAGTAACTGAACTGAACTGAACTGAACTGAAGATTCAGAATGTGCAAGCATCTATCTATACTAATATTCAGAGATTATTTTATGTAAAATGTTTACAAAATAAAGTCATATTCTGTGTATTAAATGAGTTCTTCCTACCAAATACAAAATAAAGCTGAAACCCCAAAGACTTTGCTGATATAGAAGTCAACCATGCAGATTTAGTCCTGTCCATTCAACATGGTGAGGTAGGGCAGAAGCTGATGAGAAACCACTCTCTTTACTGGTGATCTGGATGTACTGGAGTGTAGGATAACAATGGGAGGGGCCTCAGCACTGCTAGGGTGGCCCTGAAACAAATGCTGTAGGTCTCAGTGGAGGACATTTCGTGACCTGGGACTATGTGAAATTTTCATGTTTATTTTGACCCATATTTAAAACCCTACAACAATCTGCACCAAGGGCTGAGAACACAGCTTAGCTCAGTGTCTGGAACATGTGAGCACTTGATGAAAATTCTTTGAATAAAGCAGGTTTCCCCTTAATCTCATTGACAAAGTTCCTTCACGATAATTGCCTTGTTGACTAAAGCGTTGTGTATTTCAGGCCCATATTTCAAGGAATAAACATCATCAGATTTTACAGACACAACTAGAAAGCACTTTTCAGAAAAAATTATTTTACTTTCCAATGACTTTATGGCCCAGGAGAATTAATACAGCTTATTAATAAAGATCAGACATCAAGAGATGCTCTGGCTTATTTAGCTTGACTGAATTAATACTATTTGAGCAATAGAAAAAACATAAGCCTCTATGGGCTGAACCCTTCAGGGCCTCCTGTTGAAGATTTAATGTCACTACCTTCAGCAGAGCTGTTAGAACACCTAGAATATGTCCAGTTGATGTAGTAGCTTTCTTTAGCTGATAGTGACCCATGTACTTAGGCCATGTGTTTAACAGATCTTTGGGAAGAATGTCCCACTTTTAGAATATGTGTTAAATAATATTTNGCCTCCTGTTGAAGATTTAATGTCACTACCTTCAGCAGAGCTGTTAGAACACCTAGAATATGTCCAGTTGATGCAGTAGCTTTCTTTAGCTGATAGTGACCCATGTACTTAGGCCATGTGTTTAACAGATCTTTGGGAAGAATGTCCCACTTTTAGAATATGCGTTAAATAATATTTTAATGGTGGTCATAAGTTGTTTATGACCAATCTATTCTCCTAAATCAATGACAAAATTTAAATAGGAAACGACAAATTTCAGTGTGTCAGTAAAAGGAAACCATGCTCAAGAGGGACCTGGATCCCTTGACATTTGAGGAAATGTCTGGAGTCGTTGAGGATGTTTAGTCTGAAGAGTGGAGATTTGTCTTCCAGTCTGTCTTACGAAAGGGAGAGGACATCTGTTCTCTGTTGTAACAATAAAGAGAGAGGCAGACATGGATTTCAGCTCAGTCTAATGGATACTTAATAGTAACTGGAAATGTCAAACTACTGGCCACCTAGTGAAATATCGAGGTCTCCATCAGTCATTGAAAGTTTCCAATAGGGAAAGGTGACAATCTTCATTCTCAGTAGAGAAAAGATCTAGATAACAAAATAAAAATTACAAATAAAGGGTGGTAAAGAGCTTACCTTCTGAAGCTGCATGGTACATAAGTACAGAAATTGCTTTCAAACCTGCATGGACACTGCAAGAACTGAATACTTTATCATCATCACCACTGTTTTGTTTGAGAAGTGAAAATTGCTGTACCTGGGACTCTTAAGGGAAAAAGTTCTGCAATCCATCTGTTCAGTCTATGAAGTATATTTATGATTGAATAACGTTTAAATTGAGAAAATTCTTAAGGGAAAGTGGCAGAAAAATTGATGAGTGGCAAGAGGGAAATTGATAATGTTCAAACTGAGAGAAACTGGAATCTGATTTGATATTGAGGGAAAACAAAGAAACAAAGGGGTAGGGAACAGAAGAAACACAGAGGGAAAGAAAGTTGAAAACAATGTTTTCTCAGCTGAAGACTTTTTTTTTTTTCTGGTGTCGAAACCCAGGAGACTTATTTTTTTTTTTTAAACATGAATTATGAAGAAGACTTTAGTCAGCACAGTGAGGAACTCAGAGAAGGAGACAATTTAACAAAAGTCTTTGTTCCCAGGTGATCACACTGCATGCTAATAAACAAGAACTTGGTGTGCTGTGGTTATCCAATATGAGAATTAGCCACAAATCTTTCACATAACAGGCTTTGAGAGATTCCCCTAGATGAATCAGGCTGGCTGCTCCTCCTGGCCTTACTTTCCATTCCAAATCTAATCACTTGCAAACTTCAATCTGGTTTAAGGAATGGTTCCAAAGCATATTGTTCAAAATATAGTAAAAGAATTTTAGCTCAACATAATAGAGTATAGCCATCCCTTGCTGTCTGCAGGGAATTGGTTCCCAGATCCTCCTACGCAACCCTACCTTCCTGGGGAATACCAAAATTCATGAATTCCCAAGTCCCTTATATAAAATGGCATAGTATTTGCATATAACCTATGCACATCCTCCCATACAATTTAAATCATCTCTAGATTACTTACAATGTCTAATACAATGTAAATGCTATGTAAATAGATGCAAATATAATGTAGATGTTATGTAAATAGTTGCCAGAGGCAAATTAAAGTTTTGCTTTTTCGAAACTTTCTGATATTTTTAGGGGGGAATATTTTTGATCCACAGTTGCCTGAATCAGGCAATGTGGAACCTGTGGGTATGACAGGCCAAATGTACACTTACTCTAACCCTGTTTCATAAATTAAAGCCAGCAGGAGGATTAAGGAGGTTAAAGTAAGCAAGTCTTCCTCAATTTCATTTTAATGAAAATTTCAAATGCTTTTAAACATCATGTATCAAAGAATTGTGTAATTATTTCAATTACACAGCTATTTCAACTACATTTTTCTAGAATATTTTGAGTTTCTCAAACTAAAATCCCATATTGCACAAAGAAAAAGAAAGGAAAAGTCCAGAGATGCTAATGGTTTGCTAACAGATTGAATCCTGGGGTCTGTGCAATGCTTTATTTATTTTAAAAGTTGACTTTATTAGCCTATAACCCCTCTGGTCTTTAGGCAAATAGCCACTCTAGATTTACAGATCACTGCAATGTGTGTGTGTGTGTGTGTGTGTGTGTGTGTGTGTGTGTTAGTTACTCAGTCTTGTCCAACTCTTTGTAACCCCATGGTGCCTACCAGGCTCCAATGTCCATGGAATTCTCCAGGCAAGAATACTGCAAAAGGTATTTGCTATTAAAATCATATTACAGGACCTGGATATTAGCATGTAGATGCTAGCACTGGACTTTTTATTTCTTTTATTCAACATTCTGATTCTACAACAAACTCTCTCAAAGACATGCCCTCCTCCCCATGTAGCCTGATAAAATAGCACAGGCCACCTGCAAGTTTCGAAATTGAAATGTCATAAAATGAAACGATGCATACCCTTCTCTGTGGAACCTCTGTATCTCCCAAGCTCTGAAATACATTGAGGAAAATGTGCAAAAACCAAACCTGGTCTAAGATTTACCCTGATGTTAGGGGAAGCACACTGATTGAAACCACCCACCCTGGCCAGGCACCACAGTTGAAGGAGTCTTTTGAGCCTAGAAAAGAAAACAACAGTTTCAAAAGCCCTTGCTGAATCATCTAACTTTGGAGAAAACAAAACAGAACTTTAGGTCTCGCCCTGATGCTCCAGGCCGGTTTCATCTATCTGGGACTTATCACCCCCCTGTCCGGAAACCTTCCACCCTCTACACCTGCTCAGAAGACTTATCACCCCCTGCCCAACTACAAATGCCATCTCAACTAAAAACTACTCAAAACATCCTGCCCGATTAACTTTTCCCTTATCGCTTCCACAAGCCTCCCTACAAATATGGAGCCTCCCTGATCCCTCTCCGCACTCAGCCTGGTCATTAGGCCAACTGTCACCCCTCCTTGCCCGAATAAAGGTAACCTACTTCTGTTGAGGTCATCTTTCCTTTTTCTGCCTCAGCCTGAACTATACCTTACAATAGTAACCATTTGCATGGGTTGTTTTATGACAGGAGATCCTAATAAGGAATACGGAACTAATAAGCCACCACCAACCGGAAGGGTTCAGGAAAGGAGACACCTTGTGTCCATCCACTNTCCTTCCACTCACTTTGTCTCTGTCTTACTGAGGTTCTGTGTACTCCCACCGAAGGGTCTATATGCCCTTGAGTCCTTCCTTGTCTCAGGATGTGCTTTGGGGGCAACCAAAACTAAGACAGAAGTTATTGACTAGTAAAAGCTAGAGCATAGGACTGGGGTTTTAGTATCTATTCAGAAGAAAACTGGAATTGAGAATCTTATGCTAGCATGACCCTGGGCCGTCCCTCAGGGAAAGAGAAATAAGGGTCTTGGCTCATCATTCCAGGGAAATAACAAGCCAATTTTTCTTTTTGTTATAAAGGGAATATAGGAAAACTCACATGAGCAATGGAAAAACAAGACCTGAGTCTAGTATTTGAATGGCATAGGATTGTAAAGTGTAAAACANGAGAAATAAGGGTCTTGGCTCATCATTCCAGGGAAATAACAAGCCAATTTTTCTTTTTGTTATAAAGGGAATATAGGAAAACTCACATGAGCAATGGAAAAACAAGACCTGAGTCTAGTATTTGCATGGCATAGGATTGTAAAGTGTAAAACATGAATGTGCAGACTGGCTCTAGAATGGTAAAATTACTAGGACACTGTTTGGAAGAAAACACAAAACATAAAATATGAAAAAATAAATCTCTGGTGAATATAAGCTAAGCAATTAAAAGTACCATAAAGCGAAAGCAAATTAATCAAAAAAGAGTTAGCAGACAGGAGAATTGGAACATTTTGAAAGAGTCCATAAAACAAGTAGGCTAAACATTACTAGAGATAAATGAAAGGAGCAAAATAATAAGAGAAGCAATGGGACACTGACACAAGAATTGATAAATTTTTCAAAATAAGATGAGAAGTAAGATAATTAAAGATGAAAGCTCAAATATGGCTTTTAGACCTTGCTCAATGGGACCCCACTCCAGTGTTCTTGCCTGGAAAATCCCAGGGATGGGGGAGCCTAGTGATCTGCCGTCTATGGGGTCGCATAGAGTCAGACACAAATGAATGACTTCACTTTCACTTTTCACTTCATGCATTGGAGAAGGAACTGGCAACCCACTCCAGTGTTCTTGCCTAGAGAATCCCAGGGATGGGGGTGCCTAGTGATCGGCCGTCTATGGGGTCGCATAGAGTCAGACATGACTGAAATGACTTAGCAGCAGCAGCAGCAAAAGGTTATGGAACTGGAAAAAAAATTTAAGGACAGTGTTCACAATAAAGTGAAGTGAAAGTCGCTCAGTCGTGTCCAACTCTGGGACCCCATGGACTATATAATCCATGGAATTCTCTAGTTCAGAATACTGGAGCGGGTAGCCTTTCCCTTCTCCAGGGATCTTCCCAACTCAGGAATCTAACCAGTATCTCCTGCATTGCAGGCGGATTCTTTACCAACTGTGCTATCAGGGAAGCCCTGTTTACAATAAAGTCTAGTGCGCAAAGATATGGTAAATATGAAAGAGTGTTTGAGAAAAATGGATAATAGAACAGGAATGTGGAACATATATATGTCACAGATGTTCAAGAAACTGAGACAGGGTAGTAGATAACAATTTTCAAAGAAAGGGTGGCTGAAATTGAAACGTATTTGATGACATATGTGAAATGTAGGCTAGGAGAAATAAGAGTCTGAAGAAAGGGAGAAGTAAACCTAGATGTTTTAGTGAGCTGCAGAAAGACGGAGTGCAGCAGCCCTCGATTCTGGTCCCAACAGAGAGAACCTGCCACCAGCAGGGCGTACGCTGACAGCCAGCGGTGGCTGCACCTTCAGGCTCTACAGCAGTGGTCGCTGGGAGGCCACGCTCTCCCCAGCTGGCTCTCAGCCAGTGTGGGCCACGATGTGGGTACCACACTTGAACCTTTCCGGTGCAATGCCAAACTCCTCTAGTAAGAGAACCCTACATGCTTGACCAAGGCTCTCAGAGTTGCCCTGCAGGCTACCTCTTCCTACACCAAATGCCTTTTGCAGCATCAGATCTGTATTATGGTTTGAAAGCTTTCGCCATCTACTCCTGCTACCGTGGCCCTTTATCCATTTTTCCCAAGAAATTCTTTGTATTTCGGTAATTCTGTAATTCTGTCTTGGAATGTGCTTTGCACAGGGCCTGAACAGACAGGAGAGAAAACCTTAAAAGCAACCAGAAAAGACAATGCACCACAAAGAAACTACAATTAGACTCACAGAAAGAATTATCAGCAACACTAGCAACTAGAATGCAACGGAATATTGTCTTCAGAGTGTTGAGAGAACATGACTCATACTGAGAGAATTCTATATCCTATTAAATCATCATGCAAGAGTGAGGATTAAAAAGAATATTTTCAGTCTAAACATTGAAAGTATTTACCACTTACTGATCCTCAAAGAAAGAATATGAACTTGAAAAGAAGGAATGAGCTGTAGGAAACAGTGTTACAAAATGTTGAAAACCACAGGTAAACTTAAATAAGCATTTACTATAAAAATTTTTTAAAAAATAATGACTTAGGAGGGTCACACAGAGTTGGACATGACTGAAGCGACTTAGCAGCAGCAGCAGCAGAGTTCAAATGATAGATAAAATAACACAATTGGAATGTATATGGACATAATTTGAGATAAGATGATTTAAGTAAATTCCTTACATTATTCTGGGATATGATGGGGATATTGAATAAATATTAATTCACTTTGATTTTAACTTCAGTGTGAATGTTAAAAAATTTAAGGGTACTGAAATCATAAAAAAACAAAATGTCTAATCTCCAGACTAGTAGAGGGAAAATGAATTAAAAACACTAAAATCTGGTGGAAGAGGAGGGAAGGGGGAGAGGAGCGTTGGGATAAATTAGGAATATGGGATTAACAGATACAAATTACTATATATAAAATATATAAGCAACAAGGATTTAACTGTATAGCACAGGCAACTATATTCAACATCTTGTAATAACCTATAATGGAAATAATCTTTAAAAAAATTGAATCATTTTGCTATATGCCTGAAACTAATACAACATTGTAAATCAACTATATTTTAAATAAAATAAAACTTCAAATCCATCCAGTAGAAAGCAGAAGAGTAAGAAATAACAAAAAACTATAATGAATGAAAACCAAAGTTAAAACTGAATAAATAAAATGTAATGTATATATGGATTTAACTTGACAAAAGACAAAGAATCTGAAACCCAGTTAAAAATTCAGCGATGTTATCTAAAGAGAAACACCAAAAATATGCACTTACAGAAATACTGAAAGTAAGAGGATTAAAAAAAAAAGATATTTCAGGAAAATAGAAACCCAAAGAGAAACAGAATACCAGATTTAAATATTAGAATATTATTAAAATATTATTAATATTATAATATTAGATGGGATAGACATCATGACAGAAAAGTAACAATCACCAGGAATATTTTGAACATTCACCCACTTACCAGGCAAACCTCTAAGTATATAAAGCAAAAATTGACAGAAATACAAGGAGAAATTCACAAATCCATAATCACAGCAGGAGATGTTAACATACTTGCTGCTGTCATTGATTCAGAGTCAGAAAACTAGTTAAGGGAACAGACTATTTTGACAACACAGTTAACAGGCTCCAGCTGATGACTTTACATAAACACCGTTCCAATAAGTACAGAAAATATATTCTTTTCTTTCTCATATTGATTTTTTTTCCACAAAAAGTAGCAACTTAAGCCACAAAGTAAGTCTCAAAACTCAAAAAATCAAACAGTATCTAAGAATCATTTTACATAAGCAGCATTCCCTGAAAACAATGCAGCGATTTTAGACAACAATAAAAGAGAGCCATCTCTTTTTCAGCTTCCACACTTAGAAATTTAAAATAACCACTTCTAAATCATTACTGAATAGAATACAAATCGTGCAATTTACAAAATACTTGGAAAGAAACCACAATGAACATATCAGAGTTCAAAGATTAAGGAGTCCAGCTAAAAAGGTACTTGGAGGGAAATTTCTAGTTTGAATTGTATAAATTAGGAAGAAAGGTTAAAGCTCGCAACAGAATAACCAAAAGTCAGAAGAAGAATTGAAATAAAGACAGAAATTAATCAGGAAGAAAAGAAAGCAATAATAGAAGCTTCACATCTCAGGTATGCCCCAACCTCTGGGCACTAGCCTTGCTGTGCCCTCTGCCCAGAACGTTGTTTCCCCAGATATCTGCATGGTTCACTCTCCCAACTTGTCTCATGTCTTTTGTAAAGTCACTAATTCAGTGGGATCTTTCAAGCGCCCTATTTAAATTTTCATATCAACTTCCCAACATCCCCCAACCATCCTCCCTGCTCTCCTGTTTTGTACAGCAGTTATAACCAGCTATCATCTTTTACACATGCATTTTATTTACTGTGTGTGTTCCCCCACTACCTAGTTCTCTCCCTGCTGAATCTACAAGTGCCTAGAACAATGTCTAGCTTAGCAGTTTTCAATAAATATTTGTTAAATAAAGATCTTATAGCTGAGTTAGGTGGTGGGTATATAGATATCTGTCATGTCATCTTCTATACTTTTCTATACATTTGAAATCTTTGCAATTAAAAAAAAGGAAAGTTTTTTAGTAAAGAAAAATATCTAGGTCTATGAAGTATTAAAATGATTATCAGTATTGACATTTTCATATTTTTCCAGTTTCATGTTTATATTGCTTCTACGGTCACAACAAAATAATGTCCACCAAAATAAATCATATGTGCCTAGTTCACATATCCAATAAATTCCACTACTATTTTAAAAGACCTATTCTCCAGAATTAGTGAAATTCTCAGAACTATATCATACTTTATTAAAGATCTTAGTAAAAGAACATTGAAGAATTCTTCAAAAACAATTTAGGGGAAAAAAAACTCTCCATAATCAAAATATTCACAAGACACTGTATTATTTCAGTGAAAATTCAGAGATTATCTTTGGTCTCAAATGCTGACTCCAAAATTCCTAGAAATTAAGGGTCACTTGAAAGTACAGGGAAAATATCTTTATTCCCATTCTTAATATTTGCATCTATTGTGTCATTTTGTTTTTGTTGATGGTTCAGAAATTCAGATATGTGTTCTGAGGAGGAAGTTTACAAGCTTGTGGTAGAGAAGGGGGAAGGAGATGAAATAATGGTTGCCATTTACTGCTAGATCACTGAGTCTGTTTTGCTCTCCGATCTGTCCTTCTATCTTCAAAGTAAGTACAATAATCTGATAGCTTTTTTGTAGCAAGCAATTGTGTACATGAACCAGAGTGAATTTTTCAGGGCTTGCAAAACGTATTCATTAGCACAAGAAGAATTACAGAAAATTAATTTAAATCAGATGGTGAAAATACTAATACATTAGACAGCACATGCAAACACAAAAATGGTGCTGTTACACATAACCCTTTTTTATTCATAGAATAAAATTATCTGAGAAAAATCCTTAGTCCAAGATAATTGTAATCTGATTGTGAGGTTTTCAAAAACAGAATTTAAATGAAAGATCTGGATGTGAGGAAATGAGAAATGTAGCACATTCACTCCAGAGTGATATGTAAATCAGGTTATGTTTTCCAGAGTTCACACGCACACTTATTATTGAGTGTGCAATTAAACAGAGTGCAATGTCTTATGTATGAACTGACCAAAAAGCCAAGTAAGTGGATGGAGAAGTGAGATTCCAGGTGAAACTAGTGGGGTAGACTTCAATTAATGCATTTACACAGTTCTTAGTAGTCTTTATCTAAGAGACCCCACTTCCAACATGGAATGGATTTGTCTTGTGAGACTTCTTTAAGTAGGAGAATCCACAAAGTTGGATTTCCTTCTGTTGTCTTGAAGCAAAGGGCGCTAATCAGACAGGAAAAAAAAAAGGAAACCTCTGATTTCTAACCATTTAAAAATATTCTATGCACACCTGTCTTTGATGACTGCATTCATCATTAAGCTATACAAATTGTATGGCACAAATATTTTTATCTGTATGCTTTTTGTCTGCCAGGATCTTACATGAAATCAAAAGTATTCTTAAAAAGACAACAGCAGAGTTATGGTGTGGATGTTACTGTATGAGAAACGTTCAAGCAGTGTCTTTGGAAAGTCATTGATAAAAATTTGAAATCTTAAACAGGAATTCTTCCTGGTTTATCCTATGGAGCAGCAGTGAAATACTAAATATTTATTTGTAATGAAATTCTAGATTGCTTTCCAGAAGTAAATTATAAGGATGCTACTGATTATATTTACATAAGAAAAAAACGTTCTAAGGCAACTGCTCTGCTCTGCAAGCACTCAAGCCCTTAAGAAAGCTGGAATTAGGTCATTTTTTGACAGCTCACTGAAGCATCTGTTATGAAAAATTGGAAGAGCTAATGAGATGACCTAACCACAATGTTATTATGAATAGAACTTATTATGAATTGTTGGAATTAGTTGTTTTCTTTCTAATTCGTTTCTCATATTATTCCACAATATTAAAATCCAGCCATTCATATTTCCCTAAAGATCATGAATTAAAGAGACTATAGCTGACTCATATTGATGTATGGCAGAGGCCAGCACAATATTATGAAGCAATTTTCCTTCAACTAAAAATAAATAAGCTTGGAAAAAAATAAACAAAGAGATGGTATGAGACTATAAGATAAAAACAATAATACAAAATACTTAAGAGTTATTTGGATTTTTCTACTCCACATTGCCACTCATCAATACATATTTTACATATATATGTACACACATGTATGTATCAGTCTATTCTAACAATAACACTGTGAGTTCAAAAACGAATGGAAACTGAGTCAACAGTTAGTTACTTCCTTGGGATCACAACACCGGTGAATGTCAAACCTAAGGCTAGACTTTGATTTTCCTGTCTTTCCTCAGCATTCTTCTTAATTCAGACACCTGTGTTTTCTACAACCACTGATATATCTTTTATGTAAGTGACCATGGTCATGGGAGTGCTTTTCTCTGCCCACTGCCATCTCTACCAATAGGCAACTCTCTATCCTTACTTGAAGGAGAAGAAAATGTGTGCCTGGTAGCTTAAGAAACTGAAACAAGTATTTCCATAAATGCTGTTCATTGTGTTGTTCAGTGCCTATATGTTCTGGGCACGGTGATTTCACATCCTTGTGACATACATAGGCTTTGCGGGTTGACTGGAAATCAAACTGTCATAAGTATATAATATAGTGCCTAGGGAATGATTTTTGCCAGTTCTAGACTTCTGTATCAAAACAAAAACATTCGTAAATCATGCCTTTGTAAATTGGAGGTGCCATCCTTTCATAAAGAAGGCTGAGCATCAAAGAATTGATGCTTTCAAATTACGGTGTTGCAGAAGACTCTTGAGAGTCCCTTGGACTGCAAGGAGATCAAATCAGTCAATCCTAAAGGAAATCAACCCTGACTATTCACTGGAAGGACTGGTGCTGAAGCTCAAGCTCCAATACTTTGACCACCTGATGCAAAGAGTTGACTCACTGGAAAAGATCCTGATGCTGGGAAAGATTGTGGGAAGGAGGAGAACAGGGCAACAGGGGATGAGATGGTTGGATGGCATCACCGACTCAATGGACATGAGTTTGAGAAAACTCTGGGAAACAGTGAAGCACAGGGAAGCCTGAAGTACTGCAGACCATGGGATCTCAAAGAGTTGGACACGACTTAGCAACTGAACAACAACAATATCCTTTCATATGAAGGTGCTAGGTGCTAAGTCACTTCAGTCGTGTCCGACTCTGTGTGACCCCATAGATGGCAGCCCACCAGGCTCCCCAGTCCCTGGGATTCTCCAGGCAAGAACACTGGAGTGGGTTGCCATTTTCTTCTCCAATGAATGAAAGTGAAAGTGAAAGTCGCTCAGTCACACCCGACCCTTAGCGATCCCATGGACTGCAGCCTTCCAGGCTCCTCCGTCCATGGGATTTTCCAGGCAAGAGTATTGGAGTACAATAATGGCACAATTTAAAGCAACTGAGCTCTCATTGCTGCTAAGTCACTTCAGTCGTGTCCAACTCTGTGTGACCCCATAGACAGCAGTCCACCAGGCTCCCCCATCCCCGGGACTCTCCAGGCAAGAATACTGGAGTGGGTTGCCATTTTAGGGGCCACATATAACTATGATTGTGCAAAAAACATCTAAGAGTAAACATGGAGCAGTGTATTTATACCACAGTTTCTTTGTGCTCCACTCAAGTATGTATGGAAAATTTATATGTTGGGGGTTCAAGGTGGAAGCCTTAATCCCTTCCTACTAGGAATGTATAAAGAGGCTTTCATGTCTACAGAGCCTTCTGGAACACAAGCTCTGGCAAGGCTCCAACAATATAGGCTGCTACTGCTGCTAAGTCACTTCAGTCATGTCTGACTCTGTGCAACCACACAGACAGAAGTCCACCAGGCTCCCCTGTCCCTGGGATTCTCCAGGCAAGAACACTGGAGTGGGTTGCCATTTCCTTCTCCAATGCATGAAAGTGAAAAGTGAAGGTGCAAGTCGCTCAGTTGTGTCTGACCCTCAGCGACCCCATGGACGGCAGCCTTCTAGGCTCCTCCACTGTCCATGGGATTTTCCAGGCAAGAGTACTGGAGTGGGGTGCCATTGCATGTAAAACCCAGAAGTATATGCATTTGAATCCTGGATGCTGGTGGAAGGCTTAGTCCCCCACCCTCTTCCTATTTACATTGTCCTCTTAGGTGATCTCAGCTGGTGCTAAGGCTTTAAATAGCATCTGTATTGACAGATCTAATTTCAGTTCTGAGCTCTCCCTCAGCCCTGCATCTCAAATATGTCCTAAACAGCACTCATACCTTCCTCTTGCACCTCCCTTCTCCATCTTCATCCTCCCCGAGTCTTACACATCTCATCAATAGTACCTGCAGTGATGCAAGCCAAGAATCTAGACTTTATCGATTATTCTTTATTTAATTGATATGTACACAAATTACATAGTACTGACTACTGAACCCGGTTCTAAGCGTGCACACACATAGAGACACATACAAACACACAGTAAGTCTGTAGCAATCCTGTAAGGAAGGCACAGTTAGCTTCTTCCTCCAATTTTACAAATTGGAGAACAGGTTTTTTATCCAAGGTTACTTGCACAAGGTTACAAAGCTGGTAGGAGACTGAGCCAGAATGTAAACCTAGGGAGCCTGGCTCCAGATTTTGGGATCATAAGCACTGTGCCCCGCTACCTCTCCTTTAGAGCCAGTCTACTATCCATTCCTATCCACTACACTGTCAGATACTCACATCTGAACACTAACCATACTCCACTCTCTCTGACTCAAGCCAAGTAACTTTTACCTCTCATCACCTGCAGCAACTGACAGCCACCCATGCTGGCTTCCATACCCCAGCCTGAACAGTCCATTCTCTGTACAGGAGCCAGTGTCATCATTTTAAAGCACTAATCAGTTGGATCTCTTTCCTGTCTCTTTCATTTTGGTGGGCTTCCCATCCACTGTGAAAAGGGTACAATTCAGACCATGCCTGTGGAGGTTCACATGGTCTGGGGCTTGCCTAGCTCGATCCACATTTCTCCTTCCATCCTAGAATCTCATCTTGCTCCGGCAGCCCTGAACTTTCTGTCTTTCAAACAGTGAAATTTTATTTTGTTCTTGGAGTTTTGCTCTTGCTCTTTCCTCCGCCTGGATCACTCTTCCTCCTGGTCTTTGCATGGCTGCATCCATTATATTATCTCAGTTACAGGTAAGACTCCATTGACCTCCCAGTTACACACCTGCACCTCTACTGCCAGCAACAAGGCATCTCAATACCCTGCTTTATTTCTTCACAGCATTTAGCAATATCTGAAATGATCTGTCTTATGTCCTTGCTTACGTGTTAACTCTCAGGCTTCTCTCACTAGAATGCAAGCTCCATGGAGATGCAGACTTCCTCTCTTCTACTTTTATATCCCCAGTCCCTATACCACATGAGGCTCCAAATACTTGATGGTTGAATCAATGAATCCTGGTTCTGTCATTTAGAAACAGTGACCATAGGTTAGTTATTTAACTAATGGGAGTCACAGTGTGCAGTCAAAAGGGGACAATTACACCCATGTATTTAAAGATCTTCTGAAGATATTTAGAGATTTAAGCAGAAATTAGAATTTTTCTCAAGACCATAGTGCCCCTGAATATAAGATACTAAAGTTTTGGATCAATTAACAGTTTGTTATATGTGCATATCTTATATTTCCCATCAAGTGAAGTCTAGACCAATCCCAGTTCTAATATCTAACACAATTACTTGTAAACATAGATTATCTTAATTAAAGCAATAATATTATGTGCCAGTTAGCATCTGGCTCTATACTTGCATATGTGTAGTTGTATATACACACACAAATACTTTAGCTATATCTGTACCTATATTTATATATCTATAACCATCTATCTTGAAAGTCCCTTGGACTGCAAAGAGATCCAACCAGTCTATTCTGAAGGAGATCAGCTCTGGGATTTCTTTGGAGGGAATGATGCGGAAGCTGAAGCTCCAGTACTTTGGCCACCTCATGCGAGGAGTTGACTCATTGGAAAAGACTCTGATGCTGGGAGGGACTGGGGGCAGGAGGTAAAGGGGACGCCAGAGGATGAGATAGCTGGATGATATCACTGACTCGATGGCCGTGAGTCTGAGTTAACTCCGGGAGTTGGTGATGGACAGGGAGGCCTGGCGTGCTGTGATTCATGGGGTCGCAAAGAGTCAGACACGACTGAGCGACTGAACTGAACTGAACTATCTATCTATAGTCACATGGATACCCACATATGTACATGAACTTGTATATCTGATTTTTTATCTAATGCTCTTATAATAAAAAAATATATTATTTTATTTTTAAATAAATAATAATTATTATTAAAAGTAAAACAATAATAATTGAGCCAGCATTCTTAAGGCATCTAGGCCAAACTAAACAAGAGAAAATTTAAAATATCTGGCCTAAAGTTAAATATCAGTTAAGTTCATGTAAGAATTAACTTATGATTGAATACTGGGCATGGATCTCACGCTGCTTATGCATGACACAGAAGTCAAAGATTCACCGTATTACAGTTTTGGATGTTCATGGAAGCCTCCTAACCAATATTCCTTCGAAATTGTCTCCACCTACTGATTCATCAGGCCTGCTTCTTGATAAAATATAGGCATTAATAGGGATGATAGTCAACATAATAGTGGTAATGTTAATCACTCAGTCTTGTCCAAATCTTTGCCACCCCATAGACTGTAGCCCAAGAGGCTTCTCGGTCCATGGAATTCTCCAGGCAAAAATACTAGAGTGGGTAGCCATCTCCTTCTCCAAGGGACCTTCCCAACCCAGGGATCAAACTCAGTTTTCCTGCACTGCAGGCAGATTCTTTACCATCTGAGCTACCATGGAAACCCTAGATAGTTAATGTATTTAAACACTAGCTTGACCAGAGGCAAAAGATGTATATGACCATCTTGGCATCAAGCAAAAGAACACTGGCTCAGGACAAGAGCAAGGATGCAGACAATATTGCACTAAACTCAGCCATACACAAAAATCCTCTCCTAGCCTGGAATTCTATTTTTTTTTTTTTAAAGCTATAAGACTCTGGTTTGGAAATGGTGACAAAATTTTCAGCCTGTTTCACAGTTAGGAAATAATTGAAGTCATCTTGGTTAGTCAAGATTGCATGAATAACCTAATGCAGGTCAAAATTAACAGGTTTATAAATGTTTTAAAAATTTAAATTCAATGCATTAAATTAGTTTAAAATTTATTTATAAATTCTTTGTTGATTTCTTTAAGAAAAAAACTAAATATTTGTGCTAGAAACAGAACAACTTACTCATATACCTTTTAACAAGAATTTGCAGTTAAAAATTGTGCAAAACTGCTAGTTACACAAGAGTTTGTAATAAGTCCTTGTTCTTACTCTATAACGTGCTAAAGCTAAAAATGTCTTCTCAGTTTAACAATTCATGGAGTAACACATAAAGCTTAGTCTTTTGGCCTAAATATTAAGTCAATTTTCTTTCTTTTCTATTACCTGTAACGAATGATGGTATCAATACAAAACAGCACACTTTATAAAACATACCACTGATTAATATGTTTTAGTTTAATATGCTTTAGCATACATTCAGTGATATACTTGAAAAGCATTAAACATCAATTCTTTTTAAATTTCTATTTTTTAAATTTCTATTTAAAAAAAATGACATTATGAAAACTAGAAATATACATTTATTTAAAAGCAAATCAACAAAGCAGGATATTTCAAGCATATTTTTCTTAACTGTTTATGGTCTTTTTCTCTAAAGTACATTTTTTCAGGCTATTTTTAATATTACTTGTAAATAATTTCATGATTGGACTCTAGATTAAGGACTTGGCACACTTTGCATTTATTAGCTATAACTTCAAGCTCATCTGGGCTCCAAAGATAACCCAGCACTGGAAAATCTGCATAAAGCAGTACTAGAAAAACACAAATGCCCAAGAAAAGCCAACAAACTGCCAGAAGCAACAGATAAATACAAAACACCAAAAACCTGGTTTTCCATAACTAATCGGACATTGACTCTAGCTTAGCTAAATTTAATCCCGGTTATAGTATTTTGTTTGCAACTATTTGAATAATAATTAGAACAGTTGCACTCATCTCACATTCTAGTAAAGTAATGCTCAAAATTCTCCAAGCTAGGCTTCAGCAGTATGCAAATGGAGAACTTCCAGATGCTCAAGCTGGAATTAGAAAAGGCAGAGAAACAAGAGATCAAATTGCCAACATCCAGTGGATCACAGAAAAAGCAAGAGAATTCCAATAAAACATCTACTTTTACTTTATTGACTATGCTAGTCTTTGTGTGAATCACAAAAAACAGTGGAAAATTCTTAAAGAGATGGGAATACCAGACCACCTTACCCAACTCCTGAGAAATCTGTGTGCAAATCAAGAAGCAACAGTTAAAACTGGACATGGAACAACAGACTGGTTTCCAATCGGGAAAGGAGTATGTCAAGGCTGTATACTGTCACCCTGCTTATTTAACTTACATGCAGAGAACATCATGAGAAACACCAGGCTGGATGAAGCACAAGCTGGAATCAAGATTGCAGGGAGAAATATCAATAACCTCAGATATTCAGATGACATGACCCTTATGGCAGAAAATGAAGAAGAACTAAAGAGCCTCCTGAAAAAGTGAAAGAGAATAGTGAAAAAGTTGGCTTAAAACTCAATATTCAGAAAACTAAGATTATGGCATCTGGTCCCATCACTTCATGGCAAATAGATGGGGAAACAGTGGCAGACTTATATTTTCTTGGGCTCTGAAATCACTGCAGCCATGAAATTAAAAGACGCTTGATCCTTGGAAGAAAAGCTATGAACAACCTAGACAGCATATTAAAAAGCAGAGACATTACTTTGCTGACAAAAGTCTGTCTAGTCAAAGCTATGGTTTTTCCAGTAGTCATGTATGGATGTAAGAGTTGGACCATAAAAGAAAGCTGATTGCCAAAGAATTGATGCTTTTGAACTGTGGTGCTGGAGAAGACTTTTGAGAGTCCCTTGGACTGCAAGGGGATCAAACCAGTCAATCCTAAAGGAAATCAGTCCTGAATATTCATTGGAAAGACTGATGCTGAAGCTGAAGCTCCAATACTTTGGCCACCTGATGCAACGAACTGACTCACTGCTAAAGCCCCTGATGCTGGGGAAGATTGAAGAAAGGGGAATGGGATGACAGAGGATGAGAAGGTTGGATGGCATCTCTGACTGAATAGACATGAGTTTGAGCAAGCTCCAGGAGTTAGTGATGGAGAGGGAAGCCTGGTGTGCTACAGTCCATGGAATTGCAAAGAGTTGGCCACAACTGAGCGACTGAACTGAACTGATTTGAGTAATATTTTGCTCATTCCACAACATAGCTATTGTACTGAAAATAAAATATTTTAAGTGTTTGTTTACAACACATATGGACTAACACACAATGTCTCATTCAGAGATATTAGATTTCCTTGAGTGGAACTAGAAGCTGTGAAACAATTTGGATAATGAAAGTTGCTAATAGCTCATGGTAGCTAATTCATATCAACTACTAAATAAGATAACTCCTAGAGACTGAAGGACTGGGAAGCCTGCTGTGCCACAGTCCAAGGGATTGCCAGCAGTTGCACATAACTTAGCAACTAAACAACAACTATATAAGATAACATTAGTTTCCATGCATAAAAGCCATAAATCAAGCCTTAAATGATACATTTTGGTGGATATCCTTGATTGGAAATATGCAGTGCAGATGAAAAATTGTCTATTAACAAATAGACATTAACAAATAACAGTTATTTAACCTAAGTTCTCTTTAGGATATTAGCAACCTCCAAAATGATAATATTTGTCAAAGTACTACTGCCAAATAATAATTATAAAGTAAGGTAATTGCACTGATGCAATTGTAATTCTTTGTTGTAAACATTTATGTAATGGTTATAGCACTGCTTATAGTGAAATATGGGAGGTAAATACATACTTATCTTTATCTATTTAGCTTATGATTTGATTACAACTTCTCATTTTAAAATTTATTTCAGATATAAAAGATAATTAAATTTTTAACAAATTAAGAATTTACTTCTGGTGTATACTGAGGTCTTTTAATGCATCTTTCTATATCTTTTTAAGAAAGCAATGAAAGGAAAAAAAAAAAGATAGCTGCATAGTACTTACTTAGTATGTGCCAGCCACTGTTCTAAGCACATCAGATACAGTCATTCAACACAAAATCAGGTTAAGACAATCAGGACTACTAATAACAGTAACTTGGCAGAAACAAATGTAAATACTACCTGGTGAAAGAGAATATAACACTAGGCCTCAAGTTCTCTCCATAGTTTTTATATGTAATGTCTAGTACCTAATCAAAAATAACCAGGCATATGAAAGGCAAGAAATGTGAACCCATCAGGAGCCCTAAAGGACAATAGATACAGACATGATATAAATAAAACAGTTATAAAGACTTCAAAATAATACATATAATACATACAAGGATGTGATAGACAAAACTGAGAATATTGTCAGAGATCTAGAAGCTAATAATACCATCATCATCATCATCATCATATAATGAAAACATATATTATATGAAAATATAATAATAAATACAAAGAAAACCTCACCTAAGCAATCTTCAGTCGTGTCCGACTCTGTGCGACCCCATAGACAGCAGCCCACCAGGCTCCCCCGTCCCTGGGATTCTCCAGGCAAGAACACTGGAGTGGGTTGCCATTTCCTTCTCCAATGCAAGAAAGTGAAAAGTGAAAGTGAAGTCACTCAGTCGTGTCCGACCCTCAGCGACCCCATGGACTGCAGCCTTCCAGGCTCCTCCGTCCATGAGATTTTCCAGGCAAGAGTACTGGAGTGGGGTGCCATTGCCTTCTCCTCATAGTAAAACTACTGGAAATCAAAGCTATAAAGAAAGAATTACAGATAGTTTTTTAAAAAAGGACAGCTTGCTTTTAAAAGACTAGTAGCAATGACATATATACACTACCATGTGTAAAGCAGATAGCTAGTGGGAAGCTGCTGTGTAACAGGGAGCTCAGCTCGGTGCTCTGTGACAACCTAGATGGCTGGAAAGAGGAGGTGGCAGGGATACTCAAGAGGAAGGAGATACATGCATACTTAAAGCTGATTCACATTGTTATGCAGCAGAAGCCAACACAACTTTGTAAAGCAATTATCCTTCAATTAAAAAAAATTTTTTAGGTAGACTATTTTCTGGCATCAACAGAAACAGTGAGTTACAAGACAATAACATCATAACGTGGGGGAAGAGAATTACCAGTTTAGAATTTTCTTCCCAGAAAAAGTACATATTAGAAAAAGAGTCAATACATTTCAGACAAAACAAAACAAAACAAAACTGGACCAAATTATTACTATACTAAAGAAAATCCTATATGTAATCTCAAAGATGCAGGAAGAAATGAAGAGTATATAAGACTATATGAAACCATAATAACAATAATTATTGTGGAATTTAAATTATATAAAATTAAATACCTAAAAATAACATATAATTCAGAAGAAGCACATAAGTAGTTAAGGCATTCATTCTAAGGTTTTCAAGTTTCCCACAAAGTGATAAAAGTTCTAATTTGTTTTGTACTTTGATTAGGTCGAAGACGCCTCTTGTAATGTCCATGGTAACCAGTAAAATAATGTAAAAGTATGTAAAAATAACAAGCTAATAGGAAAAGGGCAATGGAATTACAAATATATTCATTCAATCCAAAAGACAGCAAAGAGACAAAAAGAAATATAGAACAGGAAGGGAAAATAGCATAGTAAGTCAGCATATTTAAATTCAAATATATTATTATGACATTAAATATAAAATGACTACTCCACTGAAAAGAAAAATACCAGATTGTATAATAAAACAATATTTACTTATCTGATGCTTGTAAAGAGAGATATCTAAACCACAAACATATAGAAAATTTTAAATTTAGAGAATGAAAGAGAAGTCACACAGACACTAGCTAACAGAAAGCTAGTTGTATAGATTTTAAAGTTGACTCGAAGGTGAAAATCGTTAATAGAAAAAAAAAACAGGTCTCATAACAAGACAGATTTCAGTTCACCATGATGATATAATAGTTCTAAATTTGTATCTAACTAAGCATCTGTCATCCTTTTTTTTTTTTTNCCACCTGATGCAACGAACTGACTCACTGCTAAAGCCCCTGATGCTGGGCAAGATTGAAAGAAAGAAGAGAATGAGATGACAGAGGATGAGAAAGTTGGATGGCATCACCAACTCAATGGACATGAGTTTGAGCAAGCTCCAGGAGTTGGTGATGGAAAGGGAAGCCTGGTGTGCTACAGTCCATGGAGTTGCAAAGAGTTGGACACAACTGAGCAGCTGAACTGAACTGACCTGTATAGGTTTCCCTGGTGGCTCGGTGGTAAAAATCCACCTGCAATGCAGAAGACTCTAGTGTAATCCTTGGGTTGGGAAGATCCCCTGGAGAAGGAAATGGCAATCACTCCAGTCTTCTTGCCTGGAAAATCTCATGGACAGAGGAGCCTGGAAGTCCATGGGTTGGCAATAGTCCAACACAACTTAGCGACAACCACCACCAATTGACTTGCATAGAGTGCAGTACCTAATAGCCAGAGTCCAAATTCATTTCAAATGTATGTGAAACGTGTAAAAGTTGACTATATGTTGGATCATACATATAAGCTACACCAAATCTCAATGATCTAAATCATAAATTATCAATTATGAATCATGACCACAGCAGATTATACTAGGAAACAGTTATAAAAAGATAACTATAAAATCCCAATATGTTTGAAAATTAATAAATGCACAACTAAATAATCTAAGTCTCCNCAACACAACTTAGCGACAACCACCACCAATTGACTTGCATAGAGTGCAGTACCTAATAGCCAGAGTCCAAATTCATTTCAAATGTATGTGAAACGTGTAAAAGTTGACTATATGTTGGATCATACATATAAGCTACACCAAATCTCAATGATCTAAATCATAAATTATCAATTATGAATCATGACCACAGCAGATTATACTAGGAAACAGTTATAAAAAGATAACTATAAAATCCCAATATGTTTGAAAATTAATAAATGCACAACTAAATAATCTAAGTCTCCAAAAAGAAGTTAGAAATTGTTTTGCACTATCTGATCATGGAAATACTAAATTTGGGGATGCAAATTAGAGAAAAATTTATTGATTTAAATGTATATATTGAAAAAGAAGAAAAAATGAAATGCTATGAGCTAAGGAAAAAAAAAACCCTGAGAAAATAGAAAAAAACTTAGGAAAATAAATCTAAAGAAAGAAGAAAAAAGGAAATAATAATGGACTAAAACAAATAAATAGACAATAAATACAAATAAATAAAGAGATTTAAAAAGTCAAAAGTTTTTACTTGAAATATCTAATAAAATTGATCTTGGCAAAACCATTGGAGAAAAGAAAAACTGAAGTGGCATAAAAACTAAGAGTAAGAATAAAAAGCCTAAAAAGCAGAGAATTATGAACAATTTATGCTAATTACTAAATTTTTATAAAACTACTAAATTTTGACCTAGAAATACACAACTTACCAAAACTGAAAATAAAAGTAGAGAATCTGAATAACCCATAAAAATTAGTAAAATTAAAATTGCAACTAAAATCTTGGCCACAAAATATTCCAGGACTAGATGGACTTGATTACACTAACAAATAGTTAAGAAATAAATGGCATGAATCTATATAAATTTATATAAATCTCCCTCCTTCAAATTTTAAAAAGGCAATATTTTCTAACTATATTTATGAGGTCAATGGAAACTGGTTGATCTCAGAAAGGATAACTTAGACTTATTTTTCTTAGTGAATATAGCTGCAAAATCCTAAAAGTTATTAGCAATCCAGAAACAACGTAAAAATGGATTAAAAAATATCAGAACACATCATGACGAAACTGGAATTATTCCAGGATTTCAAGTTGGATTTGACATTGTAAAATTAATCACCATCTCAAAAGAGTAATAGAGAAAATCATATGGTAGATATCAGAAAAAATATTTGATAAATCAAATATTTATTCATGGTAACTTGCAAACTAGAAATAGAAGGAAACTTCCAAAGTATAGACAATATCATACTTAATGGTAGAATGTTGAAAAGTTTCCTTCTAATATTGAAAACAATATACTACCCACTGTTATCTATTCAGCAATTTACTGAAAATCCTAGCCATTACAATAAGAAAAAAATGTCAATATTTAAGAAGAATATATACATGCCTACCAATATTCTTGGATAATATGACTGACTACATAGAAAATCGAAAGAATTGACAGATAAATTACTACAATTTCCAAGTGAGTTCAACAAGGCTGCTGACAAATTGATATACCAACATTTAATTGGTTTTCCATAGTGACTAACAACAAAGAACTATATATTGGTAACAAAAATTAAAAATTAAAATTGAAGAGATACTACTTAAAATAACATCAAAATACCAGCTGCTTAGTAATATATCTAGCAAGGAATATGCAAAATGAACACAAAGCAAGCTATTATTAAGAAAAACCACTGAAGACCTAAATAAAGGGAAGAATATACTACCTTCATGAATTGAAAGACTCAAGGAAAGATGTCAAATCTTCCCAAATCCATCAATATCCCAAAAGTGTTATTTTTTCTTTTTTTCAGGGAAGAATCTTAATTTAAAAATTTATATGGAAATGTAGAGAACCCAGAAGAGAAATAAGTGATTTTACCAACAGGAGAAAAATATTTGTACAATAAATAGCAATCAAAGGTATCAAAATATATTTTTAAAATTCCTATAAATTAATATATAAATGACTTATTTAGACAATTCACAAAGAAGATATTTACATGGCTAATATACATGTGCAAAAGTGTTCAAACTCATCAATAGCCAGGAAAATGCAAATTAAAACCACCATATACTAATCACTATATACCTCCCCTAAATGCTAATTTATAAGGTTAGTGAGGAACCTCATAAATTAGCATTTTATTAACCATACATTGTTGGTGGGAGTGTAAATTGTTTTAACCATTTTGAGCAGTTCTGAATTTTCTACTGAAGTAAAACATAAACATTCTCTGTGGCCCAGCAACTAATTCCTAGGCATATGGTCAGCAGAAATACATGTACTGGTGTATCAAAAGACAGGCATAAGAATGCTCAGACCAGTACTATTCAAAATATTAAAAACCAGAGACAATTGAAACATTTTTCCATAGTAAAATGGATGAATAAATTGTTGCATAGTATCAGATAATTAGATACTATGCAATAATGAAATAAAATACAGCTGTATGCAACAATCTGCTAAATCTCACTGTATAATGATGAGTGAAAAGAGTGGAGGAGGCGTGATGGGATTTTTGAAGTGACAATTATGTAATAATGTTCTCTTTCTGGGCTTGGATAATGTAGTGGTTACACAGTGTTTCGCTTGCAACTAGTGAACCATTCTGTACATTTATATCTTTTGAGTATTTCTCTGCATATGTGCTTATACTTTAAAAATAAAATTAAAACTCTATTGCTCTTAAGTGTTTAAAGCACCCCACAATACTATGTCCAAAATAGTTATAACTCTCCATGAAATAATTTTTATAAATGTAAGCAAACAATACCACTTGATACATATATGATGCTTACTACCTTTCATACATTACTTTAAGCACTTTACAAATAAAGTGCATTTGATCTTCTCAACAACCAGATGAGGCAGATATTATAAACACCTTCATCTTATAAATAAGTAGAGTGCTGCTCAGAGAGACTAACTGGCTCAGGATCACAGAGCTAATCAGTAAGCCACAGTGAACTGTGCCAGATTCCGCACTGTTTACCATTACAGGACACTGCCTTCCAGAACAAAACTTCTGAAGTTGAAAGTGTCAGATTTAGTCACTGTGAATGAATTTGAAATGAAATAATGTTTCCTCGATACACTGGAAACTCCTAAAAATATTTCAAGTAGATTGATTTAACATTTTGACATAGATATTTTTATTGTAAAAAAAATTTTAAACTCTTTTTCTATGCTTAGAATGATCAAAGATGGATTTTAACATAATGCTTTTGAAACACTGAAAACAAACAAACAAAAAAACCTGTCATTTAAGAAGCTGGGATTCAATTTCAACACTATTAGTTTTAACTTCTGTGAACCTCGGTTACCTTGTCATTAAAATGGGCATAATGCTGCCACCAATAAAGCAGTCTTTACCATGCAAAAAATAAAAGTAAAATGGGCATAATGAATCCTTTCCTAATAGGAAGATTCTGAGGAAGAACTGATTTGACATTTGTGCTCTGAACTAGGTGACTAATATGAAAGCCGATCCAACCGTGTGTGGAGAGAGTGTTAGAAATTTTGCAACATAAATGTACCTCATTGTAAACTCACATTTAAGAGGCTTAAGAGTCAAAAGTGCTAAATAACAAGGCCAGCATTTGGAACTTGAACTCAGAAATTCAGGATACAAGGTTAGTTTTTCTTGAAAAAAGTTTGATCCTTATTGTTTTCTTCCTGTTTTCCCTTCTCTCTCCACATAATATATGAAAACTAAATTTTTAAAAAATAATGTATTATTACCATTTAATTCAATAAATATATTTGACCTATTTTTTAAAAGACTTACATTAAAGGAGACATCTTTTAAATAGGCTATGTTCTCCAATTCACTGTTTCTGACATGAATACCATTTTAAAAGTTTTTATGTACATTTGTTTTCAAGTTTAAGAAGGGTTTGCCCTCTATCTTTCTCATGCACTCACACAGACACTTAGCGGCAACAAATTAATGAAAAAGAAGATAGTCATTCTCAGCTACTCTATTATTAGCCATTGGATTATTTTTAAATGATCAACAATTTTTTTTCTTAGAAAATTAAGAGAAATGTATAGAGAAAAATCTAGAATGTCATTCACGTCTCCTATCATACAAATTTCTGTTTTGTGTCTATCCCTTTTAACTTAAAGATTGTTCTTTACTTCAAGCACAATAAAAAAAGGTCTAGAAAAACAGACAATGAAAATTACTAAATAATTTAAATGATCAATACCTTTTCCAAATCAAACTAAAACTAAATTGAAATTATTTTTATTTCACTGAAAAACAAGACCACTAGTCTGAAGGACATGGAAATATACTGTATTTTTATCACAGGGAAAACAACTTTTTCCTTAAATATAATGATCTTTTCTAAATCAAGGCATTCTTTAGACTTCTGTATTACTGCAGCATCTCCTCTTACAAGAATGCATCTACACTTTTGTAAATGACTGAGTTCTTTCATCTGGCTGGACACAGCTGGCAAGTGGCATAATGGGAAAGGGAAATGAAAGTTTTTTTTTTTCCTCCTGAAAAACCAAGAAATGTATAAATCATATTGAAACTGAAGCGTTTGTTGCTTGCATTACTGTGCAAAATACACATCTTAATACACACAGTGTTTTCTACGGTTTTATGAATAAATGATATTATAGCATATTTTAATTTAAAAAGTCTATGATGGGTGGTTTCCTTAAACACTATTTGAGTAAATACAGTGTTACTATAGTGTTAAATATGCACATATTTAACTTGAGAAATTAAACCAAACTAATTCTAAAACAGAAAGTTTAAAGTGCTCAAACCAATAAAATATATTGAGTAAAATATGTACATTTAGTTTATGGAGAAAAGTCTCAAATAGTTGTCAGGCAGCAGGCCAGCAAGTTTTCTTATGAAAACTCTGAAACACATACGAAAGCTGGAAGGAACTCTGAGCTCAACTAAGACTCTCGTTTTGTACATGAAGACACTGGTGCCCTGAGAAATGATTGGTCCACAGTTACTCAAGCAGGAAAGCTGGGCTATCTCTCTCCTCACTTCAGAGACAAGCTGGTCTCCTCAGCTGTGCCAGGGCAAGGGAGGGAAACACAATATGATTGAAGGAAGAATCTAATGGAGCAATTAAAACATGGAACTCTTTCTCTTGTTATTTTCTAATTTTTTTCTCACCTTTAACTTAAATATCAGGCAAAAATAAAGATACCTATAATTTTTCCATTGCATACATAATAAACTTGTGGTGAGAAAAGTTGAGCAATTCTACTGTATTTACATCCCAGAGGCTTCCATTGTTTTTATTTGAATTTGTAGACATTTTCAATCAGTGTGTGTGAATGTGTATATGTAGCTATACAAATGCTAACGTAGCTTTTTCCCACTTGTCACATCTTAAAAATCATTCCAGATTGTTCATGTAGATCTCGCTTATTCTTTTAAATAGCGATAAGATATTCTAGTCTATGGATTTAAAATAATGAATTCAACAACTCACCTATTATTAGTTTAGGTAGTTTCTGAGTTTTTATATTACAAAGAAGGCAAAAATAAACATTATTTGATATGTTCTTAGACTAAGATTTACTAGAGTCAAAGAATATAAAAAACATTGAATGTTAAGTATCTTTATTTTAGATATCAAATTTTGACCAGTTTAGGGAAGATCCCTTGAAGAAGGGAATGGCAACCCACTCCCATACTCCTGCCTGGAAAATTCCATAGGCAGAGGGGCCTGGTGGGCTACAGTCCATAGGGTCGCAAAGAGTTGGACATGATTGAAGTGACTTAGCACACAAGCACAGGTATATAACCTCCTATGTCTATATCTGAACCCATGGAAATACCTCCTCACACCAAATTAACCCTGGACTCACCTGCCATCTCAAAGGAAAAGAAGAATATTCTTAAAACTTTCAAAGATCCTTTAGCATATTTAAATCATGTATAAGCTTCTGTTTTGAACAAAATCTTTTGTGTGTTTGAAGCAGTACGTAGGTAATGATGATTTTCATCATGTCGAAAGGATGTCTGTTATATTTATTTCTATGTTAATTATGAATCTAAAACACAAAAGCTAATAATAAGAAAAGAATCTGAGCAGGAATTTTAATGAAAAATTTTATGCAAATTCACCAGCCACTAGAAAGGAAAAACTAAAACAAACAAACTTCAAGTTTTATAAGAGGAAACACCATCAAAGTCTCATTACCAATCTTAATTTTTCCATCTTCTCCTTACAAATTCAAGAAAGAGAAGAAAAGGAGACAGGAAGGGAGTTAATATGGATGGACAGGAAAGGATGGAGGGGTATAAATAAAACAAGCTTTATTTACTAATATATTGACTAAGGCTGTTATTTTCATGCTTCCTTACTGTATGTAAATAAATGTACAAAGCATCCAAGAAAGGATTTTAATTTTGCAAATATTGGGGTATTTATTTATACACTAGTATATTAAGAATTATATATTCCTTAACAGACTTACGTGTGTTTTGTGTCATGTTATTTTTAGGTTTATCTGAACGACAAACCTTGCTCCCTATTCTCCACACTTGAGATGTTAACTGTAAATCAACACCCAAGGAGATGCCAGCAAGAATGCTCTGACCCAAGGAGGATCCTACTAGCAGATACTCAATGGGCAATTAATTCACCAAAAACATTCTTCTTCTGAGGATTTTTTGAACTTAGTTATTAACACATGTTCAGTTATTCTTTAAAGAAACCAGAATTGGAGCAGAGGAGATATTAAAGTAAAATATTACAGAAAGCCTAAAACAATGATTGGCACTTAGGAAAACACACTTGTCACATTAAAGTCTCCAGATACAATGAACGCAAAGCATGTCCCTTTACTGTCTGAAGGGGTGCTACAGCCAAGGGCATGTGCATGTCAGCCTCAGAGGAGAGAGATGGAGCGAGGAAACATGGTCTTCCCTGGGGAGCCATAGTCCGCCTATAGAGAAATTGGCCAAAACCCAGGGACTTGTTTCTGTTTTCCCTTGACAATCAGGGTATTTTGGAGGTGAAATTATATAAATTTGGATAATTGAATACAGGCAAACTTTTAAGGGAAGTAGAAGAAATAAAGGATGGGAGAGGTGGAAGAATAAAAAGAGTTTAATGCTAACCAGTCACTATTAACCTATAATGGTGAAGCACAGAATCTGGAAAGGAAAATGGCATCCTACAAGTATTCCAAGATCTTCATCTTAAAGCAGAGGAAATTGAGGCCTCCAAAGTTAAAGAAATTTGCCTTAACTCACACAGTGCTTCTGAGCCACTTTGGGATATTGGTTTCATGACACAAAGCACATTCCTGCCATATGACACTGCATCAGTGGTCAAGCCCATCACAGTTTAGGAAACATTCTTGCTTGTACCAACTGGCTACTGACATCTGGGGTTGCTGTCAAAGTTCTTGAAGGACTCGTGCTTTGGGGAACTCTTATGGTTCCAAGTTCAAGTGATGATGGAGAAACTACCAATGCACTAATTTAATTCACCATCTCAAACCTGTACAACAGCTTAATCAACCAATGGAAAAACTTTGGCTCCCTTAAACATTATATTTTTTATGGATATCACTACAAATATATTATCCACATCTTGACATGTGGAAAGCATATAGTAATTTTTAAAATAAAAGTCTGACACTCACATTTTTATATACAAATAGAATTTTTTAAATTCCCAAATAAGAATGCTATAAAAAGTTTGGTCAAAAAAAGACTGTAAGAAATAATCCAATACAACCAGTTTCATTTATAGGTGATGAAACTGGGATCAAAAGTAAGCAAGTGCTTCCCAGCTAGTTAGAGCCTGAATAAAGGTGCCCACTGGTCCCGTCTCTCTCTGCTGCTCTTTCTCTTGTGCTCCAAGCAGTCTCTTACAAATTAAATCATCTAGATACCTAACCGATTCTTGGAAAAGTGTAACTGCCTTGATTATACACTAGAACGTTGACACATTTCATTGCGCTCTTCATTCAAATCTCTAACATGCCTGGAATATAGTAGATATTGTCATTTTGCGTTATACATGGGCTTCCCTGATAGCTCAGTTGGTAAAGAAATCTGCCTGCAGGAGACCCTGGTTTGATTCCTGGGTCAGGAAGATCTGCTGGAGAAGGGATAGGCTACCCACTCCAGTATTCTTGGGCTTCCCTTGTGTTTCAGCTGGTAAAGAATCTGCTTCCAATCCAGGAGACCTGGGTTCGATCGCTGGGTTTGGAAAATCCCCTGGAGAAGGGAAAGGCTGCCCACTCCAGTATTCTGGCCTGAAGAAGTCCATTCTACATCCCTTTCCCCCCATCTATCCCCCAAACTTCTGTATCATCACTTTAAAGATTGCTAATATACCAAGTGACTCATTGCTTATATACCAGGTGGCACAATAGTAAAGAATCTGCCTGCCAATGCAGGAGACGCAAAAGACACGGGTTTGATCTCTGGATTGGGAAGATTCCCTGGAGTAGCAAATGGCAACCCATTCCAATATTCTTATCTGGAAACTGGCATGGACAAAAGAATCTGGCGGGCTACAGTCCATGGAGCTGCAAACAGTCGGACACGACACACACGCAATACACCAAGTGTGCATCAGTAAGTTACCTACCTCCTCCGATAAATTACCTGCTACCAGTCAATGTGAGTTAGACCACTTAGAACACCTAATAGGTTTTACATTTAGATGTTCTGAAGTCTATTCTGATTCTCACTTTTGATACTTCTCTTTAATATAATGAAGACCTTTTGGTCTTGCTTCGGATTAGTTTACTGCTTAATGTATTCCTTCCAATACCATGTTCTGTGAGTCAACATGCAGCTTCCCCTATGATTGGAGCCTGGTTAACAAATTCAGCTTTGGAAGATTAATTCCTTGTCAGAGGCATTTCCCAGGTGGTACCATCTCACTTTGAGGAAACTTACTTTTGCATCTGTTTTGGGGTAACAGTTTCCTTTGACTGAAAAGAACATCAGTCAGTGTTCAAAATGCCCTCCTAACTAGATTATACGTCAGGTTGGACTTTAACATCAAAAACTTTTTTTCAAAAACAGTTGAAAATACCATATTTGAAATTTATTTAAATTATAATATATGAAGGGTAGTAAATTCTCAGCAAACATTTAAAGAAGGTATTAATTGAGAACTGACAATGGGGAACTTTGTGCTGATCATGTTAAGGCATTACAAAATGTACTGGGGCAATTGTTTTTTCTAAGTTGATGTCTGCTCCTGACACATCTTGGAGTTTTCCACCCTTGCCCTAAGTAACTTGATTCAAAAGAGTTTCTCCCAGTTAATTGGCTGACATATATACAGTCACCACTGATTTTGTCTCATGTTCAACAGAGTTCACTCTGAAACCAGACAGCTTACAGTGTCAGGTGAAAAGCCTTATAAAGAGGATACAGACTTTGGAGTTGCAACTTGTTAACTTTGGGCTTCTACTTCATACACAAAGCGACTTCATTATATGAGAGAAAATGTCAATCAAAATGTAACTACTGACACTCGTCTTTGTTCCACCAGCCAGTAAGAAAAGATAAAGCAGAGGAAATGGAGGAACTGCAGTTAGGCATTTGCAACACACAAAGTCCTTGTTTTCCCTCTAGGCACTGCAGAAAAGCAATTGTCCATTCACAGCACATCCTCTGCATTTCAGGGCTAATATTTTTGCAGCTCTTAACTTGGTACATTACACTCTTACTTAATTTCATAATTTTTTGAAATGCACGACGTGTTTCACACCTTGCTTAATCTTACTGCTAACATGACCCAGTTTTAAAATTTTTTCTTAATGTTGAGAATAGAAACCTTTGAAAAAAATCAAGAAATTTTGGAAACAGAGTAATGGTTTCAAACAATCCTGTCTTACTTGTTATTGCATAACTTTGAGAAGGGTAATAAGGAAATCCATATTAACCATATATTATTTGACTTGCTCTTACAATAATTGACTCTATATAGGAATGATTTTTAGCAGAGGTTCTCCTCAACCTACAATAATATTGTGCCATTGAAAACAACATTACCCTGAGTTTAATTGCCCTGCTTGCTGCAACATTTAGTGGTTTGTGTATATAAATACATATGCCTGCTTTCAGGGGCAAAGAGGTTTAGTCTAACATTTTAATAGTTACTCTAGCCAAACACATGAAGAACAGAACCTATAGATGGTTAATTAGTTCCCAGGATCAATTACTCAAGTCCATAATTAAATATCTCACTCTGCTTTCAACTGTTGTAGGAGAAGACAATTAGCAAATTTGCAGTGCTAATAAAGAAGTTTTATTCTCCTTTATAAATAACAGAGATCTAAGTCATTTGATCATATAGCTCAGTGCCTGGATCTCCTCTGTTGACTTCCAAATTCAGAACATGTTTAAAAATGCAACAAATTGATAAATTGCATTTTCCTCAAGAGTTCATATTTCGGACACATCTTCCATAGGTTTTTTTTTTTAACCTTCAGTCTCATTATTAGCTTTTTTCTCCGTTCCTACTAATTTCTTCATCATCTATCAACCAACATAACAAACTCAAAAGAAAAAGGAATTTCTTTTTCCCTGTTCCACAACCCTCACCAATCTCTTTACCAGTATTTTCCTGTCCTGTCCCACCAAAAAGAAAAACTGACTCAACTCTAAGATTTACATTGGAGAAGAAATATTGCATTCATTAAAAGAAAAAAAACAACCCTCTCAGGAGGGGCTCAAAGAGCAGGGAAAAGGCCAGAGTGTCTCATTAGGCTGCTTGGAATGAAACAGTTAATTCAGGGTAAGTGATAATGTTTAGTCAGTTCGCCTAGAAAAAGGAAGGAAATTCAAAAGCTGGTTGCTGTAGTAACAATCACAGACCAAAAAATATATACATACAGCTTCATTTAAAATAAAACTCCTGCCATCTCTCTCCTGGGATTCTCTCAAGAAAAATGAGTTGCCGCTGAAATCTGTCGTACCTACCTCAACCATTAAACAAGACATTTAACCATAGTGGCAGTTCTGTGACCTCTGAATGCCGTGAAATCTCTGAGCGCTGCCGCTTGCTCATGAAGACTTGTGCTGCGGAATCCAGCAACTTCATCCAGGATTACAAATATAATTAAGTAAGAAAAAATAAGAAAAAAAAAAAAAAAAGAAAAACAAAAGCACACAGAGAGATCGGGAAGGAAGAAAGGAAGGTAGAAAGAGATTCTCTGTGGGTGAGGACACCACGTTTCTCCCAGCAAGCGCTGGGATGGAGCTGAGGCTGCTGCAGCGCCCAGACCCACCGACTGGCTGGGGGAGCAGGCAGCCGGCCTGCTGGGCTGGGAGGTGCTGTCAGTCGCCACAGGCAAGGAAAAGCAGAGACCAATCGGCTTCAACTCTGGCAGCTTACTGGAGTGGAGCCTTTTCTGTTTATGTTTCCTCATTTCAAGAGTGACGTCAAAGGGTTTAGTTTTTCCTCTGCATGTGCTATTAATTTTAAAGTGCTGTGCTATGGGAAGAATGCGTGTGTGTGTGCCTGTGGTGAGCCTGGGCACCCCACTCTCAGGAGAACCCAAGACACATTTTCTATTTTCAGGAATAAATGTTAACAATTTAAAACACCTTGTGGCGAGGTGTATCTGAAAACAAAACAAGCCGAGAAACACTGAGCTTGATGAGAGCGGCAAAGATTTCTATTTTCCCCCAATGCGTGTGTATGTACCTTTGCCCACTGGCCAGCTGTTGCTTGTTTTTGAACTCATCCGTTTTTACCCTTCCCTCAAAGAGTTGTTAATCTTTATCGCCGTGGAGGCAGACTTGAGCCAGTGTGCTGGTGAACGATATTCTGTGTAGTGAAGAACAGAAATTATGTTTATGCTGCTGGTCCCTGCTTTTCTCTCTTTCCTCCAGCTTCTGTGGTGAAGCGTCAAGATTATTCATGCCAGGGAGATCCCTCTTGCAACTCCCCACAGGGACTCATTCAAGAAGCAGGGCACGGGGATGCCACACAAGCATCCCGGGGGCTTCAGCACGTTCTCGCCCAAACTGTGTGAAAGTACAGTTATTTAGGGAGACTTCCTCTACCAGGGCCCCCAGCTCATCCCTATATTTCTCTACCCACTCTGGAAAATCTCGGTGGTGGCCATCTGTTGTTTCTGCCTCCCCCATATCCTCTCCCTTCTCCACCCCCCTCCCCGCCCCATTCTTCTTTCCCCCTCACCACTTTGGAGACTTTCCTTCCTCTATCTAGAGACTGCATAGCCTTTCCCTTAAGCCCCTCCCCTCCAAAAGAACTATAAGGGGCACATGACCAGACTGACCAATCTGATTTCTCCATTGCCTTAGAAACAGACAATATTTTAGGGGTAAGTGCAACTTTCAAGAAAGGTGAGTCTTTTTTCAAATATGAATACAGATTCTTTGAGAAAGAAGGTATTGATAGCTGTCTGAGATTCTGCATGTTAGAGTTAAGTGAGACTGTAGTTGTTGGGGTTCTTCTTTGATGTTGAAGATACCGAAGTGGGAACAAAACAGGTGGTATCTGCTTTCATGTAGTTTAGGTTTGGGAGAAGAGGGAAGACAGGCAATAAAAATAGGTTAATATATAATGCCAGCTGATAATAAGGGCTTTGAAATAAAGGAAAATAAGGGCACAGAGGTCCATCTGTGTGTGCGCATATGCACAAGTGTGTGTTGTTTAAGAAACGATGATTAGGGATGCACGCTTTTAGAGCAAATGGGAGCAAAGGCCTGAATGAAGTAAAGAGCCGTCACCTGTGGCTCTGCTGCCAGGCAGAGGAATAGTGTGAAGGCCTGAGGCAGGTGAATACTTGGCATGTTGAAGAAACAGAAAGGGAAATAGACTGGCTGGAAGACAACGAAAAACAGAAGAAATGGGTTCAGGGAGATATGTCTGGGACAAGATCTGGAAGCATCTAACAGGCCCTGTAGAGGATTAGAATTTATCCCCAGGTGGAAAACCTAACAGACTGTTTTGAACTAAAGAAAGCCTATGATTTCCTTTATCTTCTGTGTGGAAAATAGGCTCTAGAGGAGCCAGAGTAGAGGCAGGGAGACCAATAATGATGGCATTGCAATAACAGCTTGAAGTTGTGTATAAGCAGTGGACAGAATGAGAGGTCCAAATTCTGGAGGGGTGTGTATGTGTATGTGTGTGTGGACTTGGCAGGATTTCAAGATACGGGGTATGAGAGAGGAACCAAGGATACTTCCCAGGATCCTGGCTTGAACAAACAAACAGAGTTGCCACACACTGACTTGGCGAACACCAAGAGAAGAACCTGGTTTTGAAATAAACTGAAGAGTGGCTCTGGACCTTCCTTCAATAGCAACAAACTGTGACCGATTGCCTACTCTGTACCAGGCACTGTTCTAAGTGTTGGAGATGCAGCAGTGAAAAGCACAAACAGATTAACCCAGAAGCCCTTACCCTCATAAAATTTAGATTCTTCTGAGGGGAGAGACAGTTTATAATAGGATACTTAATAGTGATGATAATATGGAAGAAAAAATATGACCAGGAAGCGTTATTGGTCAGATGGAGGCTAGCAATTTTTAACTGAATATCTAGGGAAGGTCTCATTACAAAGGTGATACTTGAACAAGATAAGGAAAGAAGAGGCACAGAGCAAGTGCAAAGACGCTGAGCTAGAGGCATGGTGAGCAGCGGGAGATGGCAATGGGCCTACAGGATGCAGATCAGGTAGGGCATTCTTGATCATTGTAAAGACTTCGGCTTTTATCTGAAAGAAGTAGGTTTCTAAGCAGACTAGCCTTTAACAGGCTCACTGTGGTAGTTGTATGGAGGTCAGACTGGATGAAAGGGAACTGATAGAAGGTATTGAATATTGAAATAAAATAAGCCAGACACCACAGTGGTGTCAGTGGACGGCTTTGATGGCTACAAGTGGTTGGCTTCTGATTATATTTTGGTTTTGGAAACAATAGGATTTTTAAATGGATTGGACACTAGGGATAAAGGAGGTAGATTAGTGAGAGGAGCCACTAACATTTCCAATATGTTGGGTTCCATTAAATGGAAGAATTGTGCTGGCATTGACCAAGAGTGGGAACAGCCTTTGGAGGGAAGATAAAGAGTTTGACAGTGAATGTGTTACCTTTGCCTGTAGGATATCTACATGGAGATATGAAGAGGGTAGTTGAATATATAAGCTTAGAGTTCAGGGAACAGTTTTAGGCTATAGATATAACTTTGGAAGTCACTGTATATTCATGGTATTTGAAGCCATGAAGCTGGATATAATTGCCAGGGAAATGAGTACAGATGAAAAAGCCTCAGGTAGCCTGAGAGTAAGTAGGAAATGAGGAAAACCCAGCAAAGGAGACTCAGAAGGAGCTCCCAAGAGGTAAGAAATAAGCTAAGACTGGGGTATCCTGGAAGCCAAATGAAATTTTCAATGGTGAGCTTTGTAAAACGAAATTTAGATGAAGGTTGAAAATTGACCCTTGAATTTAAAATGTGTAATTGTTTGTGCCCTTGACGAAATCAGGTTTAGTACGGTAGAAAGGGTGAAAGATCAAGAGAGAACGGAAGGATAATTGGGGGTAGACAGCAATTCTTTCAAGGTGGTTTCCTCCAAAGAGAACAGAGAAATGGGGACAGTAATTGGAAATAAAGTGAAATCAAGGAAGCATTTTTAACATAGGAGAAATATCAGCATTTTTATGCTGTCAAAAAAGATCCAGTTGAAAGAAATAATTAGTGTTGCAAGGACAGAGGGAGAAATTATTGGAGCCCAAATGGAGTATGTGATAAGCAGAATAACCTGCCAAAGATGTCCACACTCTAGTCCCTGGAATCAGTTGAATATATTCTATTACATAGTCAAAGGGACTTTGAAGATACAATGAAGGTTATGGATTTTAAGAGAGAGAGATTGTCCTGGATTATCTGGGTGTGCTCAATCTAATCACATGGATCCTTAAAAGCAGAGAACTTTCTCTGACTGGAAAGAGAGGAGAGATGAAGCAGAATAAGAATTTAGAGAAATTCCTAATGTCACAACTATTCAGCACACCACAACTGGCTCTGAGATGTAGGACCTATGTGCAGGGACCAGAGAGAGGCCTCTAGAAGCTAAGGGCTACCCCCAGCTGACAGCCAGCAAGGAAAGTCACCTTAGTCCTTCAGCTGCAAGGAATTGGATTCTTCTGATAACCTGAATGAACTTGGAAATGGATTTTCCTGCAGAGCCTTGAGAAAGGAACACAGACCAGCTGACCCCTTGTTTCTAGTCTTGTGAGACTCTAAGCAGAGTACCTAGCAAGGTCCACCTCCAGATCCATGAAAGTCTGGGTTAATTCATTATAGCAGTGATGACTGGCTTTGGAAAGTAGCACGGATGATTCATCCATAGAAACAGGAGGGAAGGCAGAGTGAATAATAGAAGTAGGGCCAGGTGGGTTGTGCTCATGTTGCACAACTGTGAATGAAAGTTCTTTGTGACTTCTAATTCCTTAGTGGAATAGGAATAAGGAGTATTGACTAAAAGAGGTGTAGGTTTGAAACGAGAATATGCGAACTAGTCATCTGGAGAGTAAAGAGCCGTGTTCTTTGGTCAAGACCATTGAGGGCATATTTGGGTTTAGTTGTCATGACTTAAAATGATACCACACAGCATGTAACCTTTACAATATCTATGAGATGTCCAGAACCAAAGGCGAATTGGTATTCAATGTCATGAGTGTGCACAAAATCACTTAGGGAATGAGAATAGACTCAAGGTCCAAATGCTGGGAGATCCCAATGTTTAGATATTGGGAAATTGAAAACGATCCAGCAACCGAGACCAAAAAGGAGTATCCACAGAGGTAGATGCATAAGAAGGATATAGTGGTCTCTCAGAAGTCAAGTTTCAACAGTCAGTGTTATGGACAGAATTGTGTTTCCCCTGCACCCACTCCTCCCCAAGCATATTTATGCTCTCATCTCCATTGTGACCGTATTTGGAGTTAGGGTCCATAAGGATGTTGCTGCTACTGCTAAGTCTCTTCAGTCGTGTCTGACTCTGTGCAACCCCATAGATGGCAGCCCACCAGGCTCCTCCATCCCTGGGATTTTCCAGGCAAGAACACTGGAGTGGGTTGCCATTTCCTTCTCCAGTGTGTGAAAGTGAAAAGTGAAAGTGAAGTCGCTCAGTCGTGTCCGACTCTTCACGACTGCATGGACTGCAGCCCGCCAGGCTCCTCCATCCATGGGAGTCTCCAGGCAAGAGTACTGGAGTGGGTTGCCATTTCCTTCTCCAGTGCATGAAAGTGAAAAGTGAAAGTGAAGCCGCTCAGTCGTGTCTGACTCCTAGTGACTCCATGGACTGCAGCCTACCAGGCTCCTCTATCCTTGGGATTTGCCAGGTAAGAGTACTAGAGTGGGTTGCCACTGCCTTCTTCCCATAAGAAGGTTCAGTTCAGTTCAGTCTCTCAGTCCTGTCTGACTCTTTGCAACCTCATGAATCGCAGCACACCAGGCCTCCTTGTCCATCACCAACTCCCGGACTTCACTCAGACTCACGCCCATCGAGTCAGTGATGCCATCCAGCCATCTCATCCTCTGTCATCCCCTTCTCCTCCTGCCCCCAATCCCTCCCAGCATCAGAGTCTTTTCCAATGAGTCAACTCTTCACATGAGGTGGCCAAAGGACTGGAGCTTCAGCTTTAGCATCATTCCTTCCAAAGAAATCCCAGGGCTGATCTCCTTCAGAATGGACTGGTTGGATCTCTTTGCAGTCCAAGGGACTCTCAAGAGTCTTCTCCAACACCACAGTTCAAAAGCATCAATTCTTCGGTGCTCAGCCTTCTTCACAGTCCAACTCTCACATCCATACATGACCACTGGAAAAACCATAGCCTTGACTAGATGGACCTTAGTCGGCAAAATAATGTCTGCTTTTGCATATGCTATCTAGATTGGTCATAACTTTTCTTCCAAGGAGTAAGCATCTTTTAATTTCATGGCTGCAGTCAGCATCTGCAGTGATTTTGGAGCCCCCAAAAATAAAGTCTGACACTATTTCCACTGTTTCCCCATCTCTTTCCCATGAAGTGATGGGACCGGATGCCATGATCTTTGTTTTCTGAATGTTGAGCTTTAAGCCAACTTTTTCACTCTCCATTTTCACTTTCATCAAGAGGCTTTTTAGTTTCTCTTCACTTTCTGCCATAAGGGTGGTGTCATCTGCATACTTAAGGTTAAATGAGGTCATAAGAGTAGACCCTCAAGCCAGTAGGCATGGTACCTTGTAAGAAAAGGAGACACCAAACCATCCTCTCTTTCCACCATGTGAGGATATAATCAAAGGCAACCATCTACAAGCCAGGAAGAAAGCCTTCATCAGATATCAATTCTGCTGGCACTGTGATCTTAGAATTTCAGTTTTCAGAAGTATGAGAGAACAAATTTCTATTATTAAATACCCAGACTATGATATTTTGTTATACAACATGAGTGGAGTAATCCTGTCAATTATGTGAGCCAATGAAATCTTGTTTTTGCCTGCAGCCATTTAGGTTGGCTTTTTGTTACTTTTAACAGGGAGTCCTAACACATTGAATATGGTGTCAGTGTTTCTGAGAGGGGACACTTCTTTCCCTGTTATAAGTACTTCACCACTTGCAGCTCGAGAAAACTTTAAGGATTATGTATATACTTGTCTAATCATCTCTACCAAGCACAGTAATATCCATCTGAGACTACTGTGTTTAAAATACTAGCTGGTATTTTGAGGCATAATTATTTAATACATACTTTGGAGTGTTCTTTGAAACAGGATATTTGAAGTGACCACATTTTCTGAAATTTATTAGTTATAAAAATAATCTTAAAAGGAGTTACCTTATTCTAGTCCTTTCATTTTCTTCCCAAATCCTCTTAAATAGCCCATGACTCATAGAAATGACCCCTCTCTGTCATTTTCTCTCCTTTATAATTCAACTCTCTATTTTCTCTATTAATAGATAGAAAATATAATTTTTCTCTTGCTGCATCTCTAGGAAGATAAATTTCTCAGTGCCATTACAGATGTTAAATTTGCTCAAGAAATACTGAGTATATATCATAGGCAGAACCCAGGGGTTAGTGTTCAACATACTACTGGGGAATGACAGAGATCAAGAGGATGTGGCCTCTAACTTTAAAAGTTAAATACTTGGCTTCAAAAATAAGACTATGTTTTATAATAGTAACGAGAGGAAAGATGCAACAAAGGCAAAAAGACACAATGAAAGTAAAAAGACACGATGGAAATCCAGAGAAAGGGGAGATTACTTCTACGTGGGGGAATTTGGGGAGAATGCATATTGATGGAGATTTCATTTATCCTGGAGCAGGAAAACACATGTTAGGTAGAAGGACTGACCTGTTAGTTTCAGTATAATGGGAATATGAGATATGGGAAAGGAATAATATGTTGCAACCCCAACATAGTAGATTAGTGAAAAAGTGTAGAAAGTTAAATCTGGAATCTGACCTTTACTGATTAAGGAATGAGGGATTATTAAAGGCTTGTGACTAGGGAATTAAAATAACACTACTGAATTACTATTAGCTGAATGGTCCCATGCTGGATACAGACAACTAAACTGGTGATTACACTATGGTGAAATATATAACATGAGAGGGGAAGTTCAGGATAGGTTCAGAGTATTTAGGGAAGAAATGAACACCAGATTTTCAACCCCAAAAGGCTTCTCCCTGAACAAAGCCACATCTGAAGTCTAAAGATAAGTAAAAGATATTCTGGTAAAAAGAAGAATACTTGAAATGAATAAGGAGAAATACCAATAGAAATAGGGGGTACCAGGGATGCATGTATGCTGCATGCTGAGATGATAACACAAAGATAGGTGATGAGCCTGGTTCATTCTTGGGACCAAAGTGAGCTCAGTGTGGCTATAGTGAAGAAAGTGAAGACAGTATGCAGTTTTTTAATCATATTCAGAAATTTGGACTTTCATCCAAGAAAAATGGGGACATAATGAAGAGTTTTGTACAATAAACAGCATGACCAGATCTGTACTGAAATGTTAAGTTTATTGAAATATTAGTTTGACAGTTATATGGAGACCAGAAAAAGGAAGTCTGGTGGCTTGACCAGAAGAGAAAGTATGGTGGTTTGGAATAGGGTGGTGGTGATGTGGAAAGGGGATATGAGCAGATTTAACAGTTGGTTAGGAAATGTCATCAATATAATTTGATGATGGATTGAAGGTAAGAGATTAGAGATTTACTGTGGGATGAGGCTAAGGAATGAGACTGTCAAAGAAGGCACTCAAGTTTCAGGCATGACAAATTGTGCCACTTGTTGAGTTAGGTCTGGCAGGGAAGATGTACATTCAGTTTTGACCTCAATATCAAAGTGAAGATGGATATGTTGTTATAAAACTCGGCAGAAAAACTAGGCTTAGAAGTTTTGATACCATGATATTGGTGAAAAAGTCATATGAGCCAATGGGATCATTCTGAAAGTGTGTCTTGCATGATGATAGGAGAGAATCTGGGGAAAAACCAAAAGGAACCCTAATATTTAAGGGGCAGACAAAGAGAAGCCTATAAAAACATGGGCAAAGTGGCAACATGAGAAAAAAAAAAGAGAATATGGTGTTAACGGTTTTTAGCTATGGTTTTTCCAGTAGTCACGTACGGATGTGAAAGTTGGACTATAAAGAAAGCTGAGCACTGAAGATTTGATGCTTTTGAACTATGATGTTGGAGAAGACTCTTGAGAGTCCCTTGGACTGCAAGGATATCCAACCAGTCCATCCTAAAGGAAATCAGTCCTGAATATTCATTGAAGGACTGATGTTGAAGCTGAAACTGGAATACTTTGGCCACCTGATGTGAAGAACTGACTCATTTGAAAAGACCCTGATGCTGGGAAAGACTGAAGGCAGGAGGAGAAGGGAATGACAGAGGATGAGATGGTTGGATGGCATCACCGACTCAATGGACATGAGTTTCACCAAGCCTCAGGAGTTGGTGATGGACACTAACTGCAGGTGTGCTGCAGTCCACGGAGTCACAGAGTCAGACAAGACTGAGCGATTGAACTGAACTGAACTGATGGTGTTATGGAATCTAAGGAAAAATGTGTTTCGGGATGGAACATGTTAATCTGCTGAGAGGGAAACAGAACACCTTTCATACCTAACAATTAGCTATAAGGGGCTTCCCTGGTGGCCCACACAGTAAAGAATCCACCTGTAATGCTGGAGACCTGTGTTGGGAAGATCCCCTGGAGGAGGGCATGGCAACCCACTCCAGTATTCTTGCCTGGGGAATCCCCATGGACTGAAGAACCTGGCAAGCTACAGTCCAAGGGGTCCCAAAGAGTTGGACATGACTGAGCAACTAAGCACAATTAGCTATAAACATTATAACATTATGGAATTGATGTGTTGTTGTTTCTGTTTAGTTGCTCAGTTGTGTCTGACTCTTTTGTGACCCCAAGGATTGTAGCCCACCATGCTCCTCTGTCCATGGGATTTCCCAGGCAAGAATACTGGAGTGATTGTCATTTCCTTCTCCAGGGGATCTTCCCAACCTAGGGATCAAAATCGCATCTTCTGCATTGCAGGAGGATTCCTTACCACTAAGCCACCAGGGAAGCCTAAATAAATAGAAAAATAAACCAATGGAACATAATAAAGTCTAAAAGAGAATCGACTTGTACTAGAACTTAGTACATGATAAAGATGGTATTTTAAATGAGTGAAGAAAGAATTTAAATTAGTAAATGACGTTGAGACAAGGCCACTCATTTGCAACATACATCCAATTTAAACTTAGATTTATTCTAAAAAACATTTACAAATAGAAACTATAGTTAATGACTAAAACATGACCAATCAAAATGTTAAAATTGTTGGAAAATATATGATTGGATGGATACATGTGATCACAAAGTAGAGAAGACCTTCTTCAAAAAGACAAAACAACAAAGGCCACAGAGAAAGTTGATAAGGTATCTTACACCAAAATTAAAGTCTTCTGCGTGATACAAGCCACTGAAATAAAGTTTAAGGCCAAGGGATAGTTTTAAAGATATTTTCAACCTATGTAAAACATACATGATATGCATTAAACATATATAATATGATATATTTTTTAAAAGAGGATCTGGGGGGGAAAAAAAGGAGCACCAGTATTTAAGAGGTAGGCAAAGGAAGAGAAGCCTGCAAAAATATGAGGGAAAAGTAGCAACTTAGGTAGAAAAGAACCTAAAAAAGAACGTGTATCATAGGACCCCTCAAAATTGTGTTTTGAGAAAGGGAAAACACCCGTGGTTTCAAAATTCAGAAGTTTTAAGACTTTAGAAAAAGAGATATAACCTCTAACATCCTCAGGGGATGCTGACCAGCTCATCAGCCTCTGAGCCTCTCTTTCCTGGTCCAAAGCCCCTAGGGTTCTAATCCTCATGCTCAATCTGATCAGAGCCTTCTGGCACAGGCCACCCTTCCAAATTACAACTCGCTCTTCCTGACAACTGATGCTATTTTCTATACCAGCTTCTCCTTTCTGCTTCATTGTAACCCTATCTGCCCATCTGAATCCTTCTCCTTTGGGGCGAGAGAATAGTGAGGGCAATGAGAGCACATCTTAATACCTTTGAAAATGGAATTTTTACTTCTTGGCAGGAAAGCTATTGGTAAGTATAAAGTAAATATTAATAATATTTACAAATATTTTCTGAGTGCCTACCATGAGCCAGGGCTTATATCATCAGCAAAAAATACATTAAGAAGGAATTAACTTAAATTTGACAGAAGAGAAGTATTGCCCCCACTACCAGATTTCCTCCTATGCATTTAAGATCATTTTCTCTTTTCCTCGTACCACTGCTGTTCTTTCAGCAAAACTATTTCCTAAATCAGCTTTTAGAGATTGTTCCTCCAAAGTGCTAATTCAGCTTGAAACCATGGCAAAAACATCAAACAGAAAGAACAACCGGAAAGCAAGAAGTAAAGAACTTCTAAACTCTAGCATTTAATGTTTAACATTAACCATTCCCCACCAGAGCGAATTTGTAAATCACAATTTAGCTTCAGTTACACACTTCCTCCTGTGTAATTGGACTCCTTCTCAGCCTGCAGGCATCAGGAGATCTTTCTGCAGCTCTGCGCTCCCAACCTTCATCCAGCTACCTGTGAGCATACCTTCCTGTAGGTAGCTCCTTGGCGGCATTTTCTAACCCAGTTCTTCACTCATTTTCCATTCATTTGGGGGGCCCATTTTTCATTCTTCTGCTCTCTGCTATCCAACATAGGCACTGTTATCATCTCATCAACTGATTTTCAGAAAGTGTCTACTGTGAAAATAGCAGTTATCTGATAACCTACTCTACACCGAAGTTTTTATAAGAGGAAAAAAACTTGCATTGCTATTTATTTGTAAAATGGAATTTTCTAATCTAGAGATGTGTTATGGGCTGTGTTGTGCCCCCAAGCCCATAGACTGAAGCCCTAACCCAAGAACCTCAGAATGTGACTACATTTGGAACTAGAGCCTTTAAAGAGGTAATTAAGTTAAAATGAACTTGTAAGAATGGGATCTTAATCCCAAATCAGGTGTCTTTATTAGAAGAGGAGGTTAGAACACTTATAGTTAGCAGAGGGGAAGACATCTGTTTAACATCCAAAAGAGATGCCTCAGAATAAAACCAGCCCTGCTGACATCTTGGTTTTGAATTTCTGGCTTGCAGAACTGTGAGTGTTTCTGTTGTTCAAGCCATCAGTTCATGGTATTTTGTTAGGGTAACCCTAACAAAATAATAGATGGCAGAACAGAGATTCCAAGGCAAAGACTTCGAGGGAATTTGCTTCCTCAAACACAAGAGATGAAAAGGTCTTGTGTAATGAACTGCTAGTGTGTTTCTTTTCATTGAATCAACATACATTTTCCCATAATTTTCATTTTGCTTTTCCTATTGATTAAATTCTTATATTGCTAATTTTTTTGCATTTGTAACACAGAAATTATAATTTGAAAGTCCTAACATTAAAAATAAGTTAATGGTTAATTATGTTCTTTGCAGTGTTATATCAGGATTGCTTTGAATCACAATTGCCCTGAGAGCATTTAAAATAGAGATTCCATTTATATTAAGAAATGTTTACTTTTATGCATTTTTTGAAATGCTGGACTTTTTTGAGCTATTTATGAAAGTTTCCAACATTAAACAAAATTTCTCATTGCAAAAGTTCAGATTCATAATAAAAAATTTAAAACTAAAGTTTGATTATTAACCTTACAGGAATCCCTAAAATAGCAAGCTGTATCAGGGCATTTAAAACCTGAATTCCATTTAAGGAAAGTTCAACTCACATATTATTTTTTGGTAGTCTTCTAGTAAGTAGGAAAGCATTTTATTTTAGGAAAACACATACACAGCTTTCTTAAGTATTCAGTAAGGCAGAGAACACTTTGCAGAGACTTTTCAGTAAAGCAGAAACCACTACAAAGATCCATATAATCAAAATTATAGATCTTCCAGTAGTCATGTACAGATGTGAGAGTGGACCATAAAGATGGCTGAGCACTGAGGAATGAATTAAGGCTTTTGAATTGTGGTACTGGAGAACACTCTTGAGAGTCCCTTAGACTGCAAGGAGATCAGACTTCAAGGAAAGTCAACCCTGAATACTCACCGGAAGGACTGGTGCTGAAGCTGAAACTCTTAATACTTTGGCCACCTGATGTGAAGAACCAACTCACTGGAAAAAGACTTTTTTGATGCTGGGAAAGACTGAAGGCAAAAGGAGCAGGAGGTGGCAGAGAATGAGATGATTAGATAGCATCACCGACCCAATGGACAGGAATTTAAGCAAACCCCAGGAGATAGTGAAGGACAGAGGAGCCTCGCATGCTGCAGTCCATGGAGTTGCAGAGTCAGACATGACTTAGCAACTGAAAAACAACAATATACCTCCATTAGGCAGTAAGCTTTATGATGTCATTGGACCAAGTCTAACTAGATATATGTTCCCAGCACCTAATACAGAACCTGATGCCATCCATACATGGCTCTCTTTGATGACTGAATTGGTGAACGAGCGAGAGTGGCCAGAGAATTTATGTGTAAGTCAAAGGAAATTATTCAAAAAGACTGAAAGGAGGTCCTTACAGCTGCATAGCCACTAACCCAGGAGCAGTTAAATTGGGCTGGGAATCCAGATTATGTGAACCCAGGGGACAGAAATTGGATATTTTAATGAGTGACCGACCAATGCATGGGGCTCTTATTTTACAAGAAGACAAAGGTTTTGATGGGCAGGGGCAGTGGAACAAATATTCCACCTAGCATTAAAATAAAGCTGTAAGAAATTATGTCTCGGGGAGGCTTGCTAGCAGCCGGAAACTCCACCTTTACATTTATTTGGGGGACCTCAGAAGAACAATGGGAATACATGCAGAACTGGCATAATGTGGGTGTATGCAGTAAAAGGAGTAGTAGATACTTCCAATGATAGCAAACCAGATATTTCCTGAGAAACAGATCCTTGTATTAAGGGAGGGGCCAATTTATTCATCTCAGGTCTCTTATCTCAGTGTCACTAACTGGCTTTAACCAGTCACTTAAGAAATAGAACAAGGGTGTGCATTTTGCAGCTTCATGCTCAAGGAGATGGCGAACTTTTAATATTATCAGATCTACCTAGATATGGCTAAGTCCATACCACATAAACTTTAGAATCTCTCTGTTAAAAAAAAAAAACCAACAAAAAACACCCAGGGGCATGTGATGACTTTCTTCTTCAGATTTACAATCACACTATGGTGACTCTGAACATTTATCTGAAGAGAGGGGCAAGCGGAGATGCTTAAGTACAGTGTGGATCTGCCATGTTGGCCATAATTCATGTGTTACGTGAAATTTTTTAAAAAGTGTTTAAGTCAAATAAATCACATGCAAAATTAATTAGTGGCATGAAAACTATTTCCAGTGTTTAGTATGTGAATATAAAGACACATACATACAGCATTTTATATGACCAGGATGACTCTTTCAGCTTGCTTATTGAGGTGGACATCTGTCAACAGGAAAATATTCTTGATTCTCAGGTTGAAGAATAGCCTGGGACATGTTTTAACAAGAGATTGAAAATAAGGATGCATTTTTCTCTAGAGTGGTCAATTGTTTTCCCCTGTTATCTCCTATGCCTGGCAATTGCCATGACACAGTTTCATTACCACATTTTCTATGTGACATGATCTTAAATCAATACAGACTTTCCCACCTTCTCCAAATCATAACACCTGGCTGACCAATGAATCAGCAGCAAGGGCTTTTAACTTTTTTGTTTCTTAAGAAGCTATAAAATTGATCCAAATATATCATTCCCTGAGTCTAGTAGAACGATAGTAGTAGTGTGTGCTCAGTTGTGTCCAACTCTTTACAACCCAGTGGCCTGGAGCCCACCAGGCTCCTCTGTCCATGGAATTTTCAGGCAAGAATACTGGAGTGGGTTGCATTTCCTACTTCAGGGGATCTTCCTCACCCAGGGATTGAACACCAAGTCTCTTGCATCTCCTATATTGGCAGGCAGATTCTTTACCCACTGTGCCAGGACCTGAGCAGACAATTAGAACAATGGGAAGCTTTTAATTCTTTCCCAGGATTATTCCCCAAGGCTATGCCAGAACTCTCACCCAGTTCCACTGAGAGTTGATGAAATTTTTCTAGCTGGCATCTCTACATTTAACATTGAGTTCAGACCAAATTGCAGCCCAGAGAATTCCTTAACCCCCAAGGGGTCCTTCTCCCCTGACTCCCACTGAAATCACCATGAATTTCCCATTCCTGGTCATAACCTACATCAGCTTTCTTGAATGGGTTCTTGTTTCCAGACTACTTGTTTCCTTCCCCTCTCTTCCTCTGAACGCACTCCTTTCTTCTTGCCATGACAGCTCTCTCACCCTGATTAAAGCATCAGGCTGTAGAACACTTACTTCTCTCAGTTATTTCCATTTCCCCCCAGTTTTGCCTCCTTTTTGGTTACCAGCCTGCAAGGCTGTTATGATATTCAATTTCTGGGAATTCTTGCTTTCTTGTTTATCATTCAACTGTAAATATGTCTCAGGAAAATTCCATCTTATGTTTGACAACATTTTGTTTTCTCCCAAAGCAGGGGTTAAAATGCAAATTTATGATAGGAACATTCTCTCATATTTTCATAGATAGTATTACAGCTTTAAGAAAAGCTAGAATGCTAAAGGTAGCTGAGACTCCTACCTGGACACAAATGGTCCATATTTATGATTGTTTGTTGTATATTTTGTATCCTTCATTGTGCAAATCCTGGTTCCCTGCATGTGATGGGTACTCAGTTAATTATTCAACACTTTTCTCAAACATTTTCCCTCTGCTATTCCTAAATGTAGCGTCAGATTGGATAGCCAGCCTGCTGTATCTGCAGAGAGTACGTAACCTTAGCATGTACCGCATTCGTCTCCATGGATACCAAATTTCTGTGAATGGCACTTAAGAGTGAAAAAAATCTATAGAGGAGAAGCTGAATTTTGCTCATTCTTTCAGTTCAGGTCCCTGTCATCCTGACCCTTTTTTTTCCTCCTCCATTTTCCATCCCAGGCTATACAGGGCAAGGATCCTGGCACACTGCATGTAATAGACAACCCATGTACTAGGGTCACAGGAAATCATGTTTGTATCTTTTTGGCTGCTCTGTGAGCATCAACCCATGGAAGCAAGCTGCTGCAAGAAATGAGGCAGTAAAAAATCTAAGTTTATTGTTGACAAACTCTAACCAGGGATCCCCAGCCTGAGGAGCTTGGAAACCTGGAGTTTAGTAAAAACAGTCATTGTAGAGAGGGGGAGGAATCTTGCAGTTTTTATATCTTTGAAAAGCCAAATTGAAATGATAAGTCTTCACAGCCCCCCAAAATTGTCAAAGTTCTTCATATTTGGTAGGAACGGTATTTACTTAGTTAGCAAATCCCCATTTACAATCTTGTGTTTCTTAAAGTTGTGACAGATTATTACTTCTGTCCTTAAAGAATAAAAATAGAAAACATGTCTATTACTGTAGTGAAAGTGGATATATTTGTGTGATATAAACAGAAACCTAAGGAGGATGTCAATTTTAGTTAAGGTAGTGTGCAGTCTTCTTTAGAGATGCAATCTTTCAAAATTGCAGTGTCCGTTAACAAAAAAGAAAATGGCCCTTGATGATCAAAATATTTTTTAAAAGTGACTGTTTTTACCTAATGACTTGTTTATTGTTTGTTGGTCTGTATGTTCTATTTTAATGCCTAACTTGCTTAAGAGCCACAGAGACACTAAAGGTAATTTCTGACATATTATCATCTGGGCTATTTGTTTGTTTTGAATGGAAGAAGAGGACAAAAATCTCAGACCGTTAGGTGAGGAATCAGATATGATGGGCCTCACTCAAAGGCCCCATGGCAAGACACTGCAGGGCTTGAGCATGGGCCCCCTGAGAGACTAAAGTGGAAGAGAGCAAGGAGATGAACGCCCCGCAGAGGCCACTGGAACTGCTGGCAGCTGAGACTTGGAGCATGGTGCCATCGATTCCTCAGTCTTCATGGCTCTCAAGCTACAGCCAGTTGGGACTTCCTGGCAGGATGCTAACGGAGGGAAGGAAGGGCAACCTGCTAGGGAATAAATGTTCTTTAGGGATCAGTTTGGATTATGCTGGGGTCAAGAACAGGGTCCATACCAACAATAGCTTTAATTATCAGATTGTCTTCTTTTTCCCCCACAAAAATATATGCTAAGTTTGAGATATAAAGAGTTCTTTTCCCCATTAAAAAGAATACATCTCCATATTAAAAAATCATGCTACCAACACTGACAGATAACTACAGATGAGAATGGTAAAAATTCCTCACTGCATACAGCTGTCAGAGTCAAGGTCCCTCCCACACTGTGGGGATGGCAAAGACAGCAAAAAGGGGTTTGTGAAAACACTTCTGCCTGTGCCCTTCTTTCAATATTTGAAGCAAAGCTAATGAGTATCTCTTCTCTTCTTTTCCCAAATCAGGCAAATACTGAAGTCCAGGTATTTCTTATTCAGCAGCAGATCACTAACAGATATGCCTGGGAGAGATTCAGACTTCGTTCCTGATCTAAAACTTAAAGCTGGGAAAAGATAGTCTCAAAAGAGAGCAAAAAATGTGGGAACTTCAGAAGCCATCACTCTGGGCACATCCTAACTTCAATATCAACACACCTGGTGAGTTTAAAGGAACGTGATGCTATTCATCACAATGATGGGAACAGTTTTTGAAACAGAAGAGTGATGAATTGGATGATATCAGCTAATTATATGCCAGAAAATGTCTGTTAACTCAGACAAGATCAATTCAAAGAAACCCTAGGAAAACAGAATGGGGTAAACAACAAAATATTATTTACTTCATTGGAAACTTCAGAGTACATGCCACAAACCAAAAGCTAATTTTGCCTTAACTAAATGAGGATATGCCACAATTCTCTCTGCTGTATTATATACAGCATAACTAGCTCTATTATTATTTTTAATAATTTCTTCATTTTTATATCAATAAAACTTTAAGAGCTTCTGTTAAAATTTTTCTTTTTGGTTGTACATTTCCCCTCCCTCAACTCTTTGGTCTACTTCTTGTTTATCTCCACAGATGGGAGGTAGATGAACTACAGTGAAGAGGAGAATGGATAAGTTCTTCAAAGGAGGGACTGTGTCTTAAATTTCTTTGTAAACTCCATTGCTTCGTACCATGCCTGACAGATTTAGGTACTCAGAGAGTGTTGGTTAAAGGTTGAATGAATGGGCTGAGCAATGCATGAGTGGGTAAATATATGTATCCTTCTACTATAACTTAAGGGAAAAAAACATGTTGCCTGAATGTTTATTACAACTCTTCTGTTAACCTTGTAGAGGATGGATCCACTGGACCATGTAGAGATGGAAGCAAAGGAATGTCATTTGCTATACTCAGAACATGTCCTGTGCTGCTGTTTTCACAGGTGATCATAGCCAATCCCTGTAGTGAGCCTGGGAGAAAGTATCATTATCTGCCTTTTATAGCTAAGTTTCAGATAGGATCCTAGAGAGATTGCTAACCTGTCCAAATCTATGGCTGGGAGCTAGGATTTAAAACTCGAGTGCTCCTTTCAAATAGCCCACCTTTCCCTCTATTTCCCTTCTAAACACAAATGCAAAACTTAAATATTAAATCACTAAAGCTCTTGGCACCTTAAATGGTCCCTGCCAATTAATTCATTATTTATTAAGCACTCATTTTGTGCAGAGTACGTGTTCAATGCAAAGGGGTGCCAGAAGATAAAAGTCTACTCCTTTCATCCTAGGGGCAGCTAAGGCCTGATGTCAAAGGTCTGGGTAATACAACATTCTGAGTATACGAGATGCTATCAAGATGATTAAGGAACTTCAGAACATCAAAAATAATCTATCTTGAGACTAACAGCAATTTTCTCTCATTAGTGTAAATTAAATTTATTGCTAAAATATTATCTTCATATATGCAAGAATCATTAGGCTAATTTTTGTAAACAAATAATCTTTTAGCAAAAAGTCGTTAAAATTGATGAGCTTTTCGGAGAAGATTTTTAATGAGTATTCGGGACATCTAGAAGTCTTGCTGGACCACTAGAGGTACCCGGATCCTAATGGTTAACCCCTTTCCTTCCTCCTTCCTCAGAATCACATAGGACACAGTCAGGATTACAGGATTTTGAGAAATAATCTCCTCTTAGCCATTTGTTCCTCTTCTACCACAGAGAAGCTCTGGACATTTGGAGACTTACAGAATCAGGATGATTTCTTAGAGTCTCCTTCTTAGAGTCTCCGAGAACGTTTTGACGACATAGGAAAGGGATATGTTTGTCAGGGGTTCTACCCTTCTTAAACTCAGTGCCCCTCTGAGAGAGAAAATACTCATGTTGCTGTATAGCGAAACCCATCACACTATTGTAAAGTATTTATCCCCTAATTAAAAAAATTATAAAAAATACTCTTCTAAATAAATAGTACTTTTGAAAAGAACTTTGCTCTGAATCTTCTATTTTTTTTGTCTTTAGTCTAACCTAAAGTTCTCCTTTCTTTACCAGGATGGGAACAGCACTTAATGCTAAGTCTGCAAGCCAGTTGATGTCAGGATGGAGTCCTGAATACTCACCTCAGGGAGGTAAGGAGCACACAGTGGGTCACACACACACAGTTCTGGAGGAAGGAACGCCCAGGGACAGGTCAGGGTAGAGAACAGTGGAACTGGGCGGGATTAGTCCATCCTCCTCAGTAGTATGAGCTGATCCTATGGGTGGGGCTGGCCCTTCTCAGATGCTCACCGTAAAGTGAATGTGCTCTCACGGCTGTGATCCACCCAGGCCCCTGGGTCCTGTGCTGCTCAGCCATGGATGACAGGTGAAAGGAACACTTCCCAGGTCAAACAGCTCTTCCTCAGCTAACGTTCACCTGGGTCGTGGCACAGGCCAGGCTGGGGAGCAGAGGTGGGAGAAAAATCATTCCAGACCCTAACTGGGCCACTGACTCAGAAGGCTGCATGCCAAGTTGCTAACTGTCAGGGTCCAGCCACCCTTCCTGACAGAGCACACACAAGGCAAACATTGTTCTCAGTCAGACCTCGAACTACAAGAAAAAAATGTGACAGCGTAGCCAGGCCCAGAGTCTCTTGCTGTCTCAGATGCTGCCCTGAGGCATTTGCATCCTCTCTGGGTCTGGGCGCCCTCATATCCCTCTTGGTCCTATCAAGAAAAATGTCCCAGCACAAAACTAACTGCACAGTTTTTTGGCTGTGAGTGAGGAGATGTCCCTCTTATCTACCTTCCTGAACTCAGAGAAAACATTTCAGAAAGTTTTCTAAATGAAAACCTAAGGGAAACAGAAGGAAACTTGAATTTTTCATGATTTATTCTTCTCAAATTTTGATGTTTCACTGGAAGCACACATTCCTTTGTAACAAGAACCAAAAAAAAGAAGGTCTAGAAGGAGTGAATTCACTTCAATCACTTCACATAAAATCATTATTACAAATGAGTTTAAAGATATTAAATACAATGCGTGAGTTTTATTGAGTGCTGAGGGAAGTGGTACAATTTAATTGAGGATTTCCTGTGCTGTCTGGAGCTGAGAATAAGGGATTGTATTGTGGCCTCCCTGCCATTTTCCCTTTCCCCAGAGCCTAATATATCAATCACATAAAATTAGTATAATTAGGAGGTCGACTAAAGACAGAGAGGCTCTTCCTGTAAAGTTTTTCAAATGAAAACCCAGGCACCATTGTAAAACAAACACATTAATCTATTCACTGAAATTAAATGAATAGGATTGTGGTGACTTTAAGGCACTCAGATGATTTGAAATTCTGATTATTCAAAATACAAATGAATTCTTAGGGAATGAACACAGGCTTTGATGACAAAAGACCTGTTTCCTTCCAAGCCTAAGTGTGTGACTCCCAGGCGTGTGTCCTTTGTCTTTCCAAGGATGCCTGCTCCTGCCCCATCCCTCAGCCCAACGCACACTGATTTCAACCTCAGAGGGCAGGGGTAGGTGGCAGGATGAGGCTCTGACCACGCAGGCCTCGCAGAGGGATGTTCCTGGAGCATCAGCCCAGGACAATGTGGAGCCCTACAGGCACCATGCAGGAGCTTCTTCCTCTTAAGTCTACAGTGAGCTCCATGCCGAGAGCAATTTCAAGAGGCTGGCAGAAAACATGGAAGGCTGAGCTGTGAATGGGAGCAGAGGAGGTGGATACAGTCAGGGAAGACTAAATTCTCTTGGCTGCCAAAGAGAGTGAGGGCAGCCACAGCTTGAGGGGGCTGCCAGGTCGTAATCAAGTTACTTTGGGTTCAGCTCAATTTGGTCTGTTTATAGCCCGAGGGAAACAGGGAAGATGGGGACCTCGAGTTTTATGTTCATCCCAAACTTCCATTGAGTTGCTTCAGATTACAAAATATTTGATCTGTTACTATCCAAACTGCAGGTGCTGGGATCTTTGCGAGTTAAAAAGAAGACAAGCCCTGGCACTCAGTGGTAAAACCAACACAATTCTTACAGTAAGGTTTTTAATATTATTTGAACATACTTTAAAATAATAATCCACTTCCCCCCATGCTTTAGCCCTTTCACTATTCAGTCCATGTAAAGTACTTTCAAAAACTGTCTGTTTTTCTTAGAACACTACTCAGATAGCTGTCTTTTCTGAAATAAAGCAATCTATCAATTCTTTTCAAAATCTAAAGTTCTTTTTGCTTTTCAAACTCTAAGCAAACCACCACTATAAAATGTTTAAATGTGGAAGAATTAGTGGCTAGTAACTGCCTAACTATATGCTGATAGTATTATCTTTTTCGAATTTATTTTTTATGGCGGTATAGTTGATTTACAATGTTGGTATTCTTAATTTTAAGATTGCTTATAATTAGTACTAAACAGTTACTGAGGGATTTCTGACTTATGATGCCAGTTGGTTCACTTTGGCTAATAAGAAATGGCCTTGATGTCTCTGTAAGAGATATTATGTAGTAGGAGTCAAGTATATTCCAGTCTGTGAAGTGAGCATCACCGGGCTCATTTTATGAAACAAAGTTGGAGGCATAAAGGCTAGGAAACTCACACAAATTGCACAGCTGGCTGGTTAAGCGTCAGAGCAGGACTCAAATCCAGGGAGGGCTGGCTGCAAAGCAGGTGCCCTTTCCCATTATGCTATGGCTCTTGCCTCTTCAAGGAGGGAAGGGAAAATGAAAGGACCAAAGATCACACTGTACAACAGCAGAAATGGGCTTGTTCGAGCAGGTCCCCTCTGGGATAATAACTGTGCCGGGAAGGCCACACTTGATTATCTAACGACATCCTGGCCCAGCCTGGCTCTGCTCAGTTCTGCTGTAACCTTCTCTTCATGTAACCTGATTGCTGAAATTCTCATTTTTTCCTCTTCTCTAAGTTAGTTTCACTTCACCTGCATCAAAATGCTGCTAATCCCACATCTGATTGTTTGCATCTGTAATTTCAAGGCTTCCTTGGTGGCTCAAGGAAAGAAACTGCCTGCCAATATAGGAGATGCAGGTTCAATCCCTGGGTCAGAAAGATCCCTGGATAAGGAAGTGGCAACCCACTCTAGTATTCTTGCTTCGAAAATTCCATGGGCAGAGGAGCCTGGAGGGCTATAAGTCCATGGGGTCGCAAAAGAGTTGGACACAACTTAGCGACTTAACGACAACAAAATTTCAAAATCTTTGTAATCTTCTCTGTTCTGTTTCATATCCTGAATGCTAATATCCAGCTTATCTAGTTGACATACTAAAATGTATCCCGCCCCGCCTGTTCTTTCAGATACAAATTAAAGGTAGAATTAGAACTGAATAGGCTTCATTATAGGCTTTTCTGGTGGCTCAGACAATAAAGATCTGCCTGCAATGCGGGAGACCGAGGTTCAGTCCCTGGGTTGGGAAGATGGCCTGGAGAAGGGAATGGCTACCCACTCCAGTATGTGTCACTTTGTGTCTATTCCATAGACAGAGCAGCTTGGCGAGCTAGAGTCCGTGGGGTGGCAAAGAGTCAGACATGACTGAGCAACTAACACACACAGGTTTCATTATGCTTCTACACCATGGTGACTTGCTAAACATTTAAATCCGGGCATATAACGTTCATATGGTGACTACAATTAATGGTATGTATTGTGTATTTGAAAGTTGCTAAGAAAGTAGATCTTAAAAAGTTTTCATCAAACACAAAAAACTGTAACTGTGTGGTGATGGATGTTCACTACACTTATAATCATTTCTCAGGAGACACACTCATCCAATTATTATGTCGTACACCTGAAACCTATTACGTTGTATCAATAAAACCAATGTGCTGGTTTTACTGATATATAGATGTCAATCAATTTAAAATCAATCAATTAAAAAAATTAAAGTCTACCTCTTTATTAAACTGGTCTTGGCTATCCTCTCTCCTGAGAGTTTAATGAATTGCTGAATGGATGAACCAAAGCATATCAGGTGAACTCTGCAACAGCAGTGTATTCCAGCTGAGCAGCTGATCTGAAGAAGTCACACACTGATATACGCCAGAACTCTGTAAAATCTAGCTTTCTCTTGGAGGCAACAGAGGTGTCAATTGCTTTATATCATTCTTAATTTCATAAAATAAAGACTAGAAATGTTTGCACACTATGACAGACCCGTGAAAGCACAATTTTTAGACTTTTGCTACCAGCTTGGCTTTTGCCAAAAATGTTTTCACAGCCTCCAGTCTTCATGTGCTTCTTCATGCTGACAGGCATGGAACAACTTTTTCCATGAAAACAAAACACTTCCCAAGGAATGTTCTCAGAAATTCTAAGGGGCTTTAAAGGAACATCCTAAATCCTCATGTTCTGATGGTTTCACAACGCTTACACTGCGTCCAAGTACCCTATCCCTAATTTGTTCTGGTGAGTTTTTGTTTGTTTTCAGTCAGAGGGTTTTCTCAACTGGGCTTGATAGCTCATGTCAGCAGAGAGTCAAAAATATCCTTACTGGGTGCCAAGAAAGTGGTAACCACACACGTACAAAATAGAAATGTTCTACTGGCTTTTTGTTCCGTAGACATGGAGGTAACTTATAATTTAATTTATACAAGAATTCTATTGGAGGTGGGAAAAGTATTAGCTCAGTTATCTTGAGTCTTATCTACATTAACAGAACGAGAAAAAAACAAAACAGGACATGGTGGGTTTTGCTTCTGGCTGCTCTGTGCTATTTGCGTGGAACATGTCTTACGAAAGTAGCATTGGCAAAAATGTACCCACAAATATGTTTTGAGAAGTAAGCTATAGAGCATGTACACAATAAGACACATAATTGCTATGTGGGGAAGTCAAGCTCCCACAGTGACTGTTTTATGTTTATTATGCCAGTGATTGGCCTGTGTCTCTCCTTCTCCCAACATTTCTTCTCCCAGCACCTCCATCCCTTTAACACAGTCAGACAGGTGAAAAATTAGCCACATGGGTCATTCTTTTGCTTATGTAACAGCTATTTATTGGGCCATTACTGCTTGTGGCTACTGCCTCATGCTATGTCCACTAAAAATAAGGCCCTGCCCTGCAGGAAGGCACTTTGATGTCTCACAGACTTAAGAAAGGAAACGGGCAGAGCATGGTGCACATAGGAAGAGAGGCCTGGTCAAGTACAGAGAGCTCCTTCTTGGCCACAAATTACGAAAACTGCATGTGGACTGAACTATCATTTCACTATGTTTGCATTTCAGTTGTTTTTTATCTGTCCTCAATAATTAAGGTTTTTTTGTTTTGTTTTTTTTTTAAGTAAAAAGAGAGCTATTGATGTGCCCTCTGGACTAAGTTCTACTCTATAGCCAGATGTGATGACAAACTAGCAAGGGATAGACTCTGTGGAGGGGACTCTGAGAAGAGGCCTGGAACACCCACGAGTGGAGCTTCTGTAGGGCTCATGTGAACCATGAATTGCTTCTGCAGACACATCGGTAGAAAGGTCCATTCCTGTATCTGACAGCTGAGCTTTATTTATAAACATCTGAAATGACCCTTTATAAGGAATTTTTCTCTTTTTGACCTAGATGTCTTGCTAAGTTGCTTCAGTTGTGTCTGAAAGATGGCTCAGTTTACAGGGCTGCTAAATTGGTGCTGGCTGTTGTCAGAACTCAGTTGCTCTCCATGGGGTCTCTCCCAGGACTGCTTGAGTGCTTGCAAGACACAGAGGCTAGATTCTCCTAAAGTGACTTGTGAGAGAGAACACTAGGTAGAACGTATTTATGTTAAGACCTAATTTCAGAAGTCACATAGTCATTTCTGCCATATTTTTTGTTATTGTTAAAAGCTAGTCACTAAATTAGGTCCCTAGTCAAGTGAAAGGGAAATTATATCCCATCTGAAGGGGTATGGAATGCCAAAGAATTTGCAACATATTTTAAAATTATCCTATGTGGGTTGGGGCCAATGACGCATACCCTATTTATACTTCATGCCATGGATAGGTCTGGCTATTGATTAATATTTCTGATTTTGGTTCCTTGAAATAATCTGTCCCAGGATTTCTTTCCATTTTCACACCTAGGACTGTGCCAAATCCTCTGAATGGGACTCTTTATTTAAATGACTAATAACCCAAGCAATGCCCACTTAGGACAAGTGGGCATTTATTGGCTCAGGCAACCCAAGGAAGTGTTGAACTAACTGAATACCAGGATAGGCAGTGATCCAGGGAAATAAGTGGAACCAGGAGCTTGAGTATCAAGAGGATTACTCCTCTGTGTCCTGCCTTTATTCTTCTTGGAGTGTCAATCTTTCTCACTTTAGAGCAGTTTTCCACACATGGCAGGAACAATGGCTATCTACACCTTTTAAATTTTACATTCCATAGCTTCTGCCATGAGAGAGGGTCTTGCTCATACCCTATTTGATTCCAAGTTCTTTACATCAAAGAAGAACCCAGGTGGAATCAAAGGAGGAGCAGGATCCTGTAACATGGCAGCTCCTGCCATTACTACAAGGTGGCCATAGAGAAATGAATGGTCAGCTTGAGAAAAGACAGTACCCTGGAGGAGTGGGCTGGCACTGGTGGGGAGAGTGATGGAGAGATAAACGCAAGAGCCCTTTAAAGGGTCTTTAGAAAAAGTACTGATATTCATCACTACGAACAAAGCTAGTGGAGGTGATGGAATGCCAGTTGAGCTATTCCAAATCCTGAAAGATGATGCTGTGAAAGTGCTGTACTCAATATGCCAGCAAATTTGGAAAACTCAGCAGTGGCCACAGGACTGGAAAAAGTCAGTTTTTATTCCAATCCCAAAGAAAGGAAATGCCAAAGAATGCTCAAACTACCGCACAATTGTACTCATCTCACATGCTAGTAAAGGAATGCTCAAAATTCTCCAAGCCAGGCTT